>JAGFZM010001268.1:85018-98040 GCA_017657215.1 Limnothrissa miodon
TGTGTGTGTGTGTGTGTGTGTGTGTGTGTGTGTGTGTGTGTGTGTAATTGTGTTACAGTGTGTTGTGTGTATGTGTTTGTGTGTGGGTGTATGCGAGTGTCGGCATCTCTGTGAATGTTAGTGGTTGAGAGGGGGTGATGTTATTGGACAAGTTTTGAAAGAGGCCTAATGGTTTTTATGGTGTACAACAAGAAGTGGGTCACAGGAAACTTGACGTACAAAAAATAGATCAAGTAATAATAATCCATTGTTTCATCCGTTCTCCAACTGTTTTCACAATCAATGTAGTTTTCAAACTTATCATGTAAAACCATCAGTGAGAAATCAGTGACAATTTTGAGTCTCTGCAGTAATACTAGAATGCTGTATTCAGCCTCAGTCAAATTCACACAAAAGGTTACATGCTGAAAGTAGGTCTGTGACTCTTTAGGAAAGCAGTTTTTTTGGAGCCAATTGGGCACCTTGAGCCAAATTGCTTTTGTGATCATTGTACAATATACAACATTATACAGGCCTACTAGTTTGGCTTGATTATTGACTGACTGCAGTGCATTTTTCATTTCATTCATATATCATTCACTCATATCATGTACAATACGACTGCCTCAATTTACCCACATCATGCCTAATAGGCCTACAATTTGAATATTATAGTTAAACCCCTCATGTCTGATTCACAGCCTCTACACCAAAGGCCAACAGTGCGATTCCACAAGTCTCCACAGGATGTCACACTTCGGTTTTGCTAGAGTAAAAACAATGGGTAAAAAACTACAGTGGGTTAAAGGGTATTTCCAGTCATTTGATTGGTTAAGAGGTACCACGTTTTTCAGTTAGGTCTACCTCTAAAAATAATAACTTTTTTGTTGGACATTGCCTGATTCACTATGATGTGGCATTTTGATTAGATAATAGTACTATAATAACACTATGATAATATATAGCCACATAATACAGCCTTTCTTTCAGTAGTTTTAATTCATGCAGAACGTGGGTGCGTGCCAACACTGTCGCGTTTGTTTCGGCTTTTACTTTCGGTTTCATGCTCGGTTTTGGAAAGTCCAGACGTTTATTTAATCGGTAGGCATATGTGGTAGTAGGCTAAATCGGTAAAGTCTTGGCGGTAGAAAGACTAATTCATAATTTTAAGTAGGCTAATAGTTTAAGAAGAGAACACAAACGGTGAAGAGACAGGACTTCAACCCTCTTCCAATGTAAGTTTAGGCTACTGTTATTCTGCAGCAGTCGTTTGTGATTCTGTTTACAAATAATAAAAATACGTTTCGATGCAATACAGGCTACAATCCATTCTCAATTGTGGTTTAATGTCACTGGCTCGATATTACTCGACAGAAGTTTAGCCTAAATAAATGAACTAATGTGATAATTTAAGTGAAAGTGAAAGTAGCGCATAGATGATGCTATTGCTTTTGTAAAACGCCAATGGACTTTCTTTTGTCACGGTTTTGTGTCCTTTCACAGAGTCGCACTGTAACCTGTGCTTTTCGGGATGCAGAAAATGTCGTACTTTTCGCCACTGCTGTTTCTGCTAGTGGATGTGTGCGTAGTGCAAGGTGTTCGCCAAGCCCAGCTCTCCCCCCTCCTCACCCCCTATCCATTCGTCGTTCTTTGGGCTGGGGGGCTGCTCCGAGTTTTTGCCTTCCTTCTCCTCACATATACACATCCTGGCACCCTGCCATGGATGAGGACCTTTGAGGGGATCCAGACCGCGTGTGTTTGCAGCTTTCTGACCCCAGCTTACATCACCTTTCTCTGGGCCGTTGGAAACTCAGCGATGGAGCTGCTGTGGGGATGGCATTCTTGGGAAGCGGTAGGCCAGTCATATGTGCAACAGTGTTAGAGCTATCTTCTGTCTTGACGATGCAATATTTACACATGCCAAATGTTATTTGAGCTTACTCTGTGGTTCTGTTAAACACCTCCAGTTACTGCAGTATTATGTGGTGGTTGCTGTTTCCTGGCTGTTCTGGACTCGCTACGTGCCCAACATTCTCTCGCAGAAGAGCCAGAAACCTACTAAGGAAAACGGGGCGTCTTTGCAAAGGCTGCTGGGATACATGAAGCCATATGCCTGGCGTTTCACTGCTGTCCTCATATTAGTGATTGCATCCTCACTGGGTAGGCCTGACTAATGAGCCAATCAGATCAGGTTCCTAAAACTTCTCATCCCATGTCCTCTGATGCTCCACACACGGCAGGGGCAATGTGTAAAGAAATATGCTACATTCGATAGATTCTTGTGTTTGTGTTTGTGTTTGAGGATTCTAGTACTGCTCAATAACTTTTTCTAAGGGGTAGGGCATCAAAGTGAAAGTGAACATTTTTAATGCAGTAGGGAAGGTTACATGATAACACAGAGCTATAATCATAAAATATAATCACATCGGAGTGTTAGAGTGTTACTTTGAATAAAATGAAGGGACAGAACCTTTGATTCTTTCAGTGTTGGTAAAGGATGTGTGTTTGTGTGTGTGTGTGTGTGTGTGTGTGTTTTAATGTCAGGTGAGATGGCCATTCCCCACTACACTGGAAAAATGACTGATTGGATTATGAATGAGGATGAGCCAGAAGCATTTTCTGAGGCCATAACCATCATGTCTGTGATCACCATCATGAGGTGAGAGACGGGTTATCTACTGACTATTTACTGCCTTTGACAAGACCCTAACCCTTAAAAGTAATTTTAACTAATGAAAGTTTCTACTGTAGTTCCATTTTTTTAAAAACACTGCATTGTTATTGCTTTTTGTAATGTCTAGGCCAGAAAAACGTCTGTACCACATACCACATCTTCTTGTCTTTCTGTTTGCAGCGCGGTGTGTGAGTTTGTGTGTGACCTCATATACAATGTCACAATGAGCAGAATACACACATTTATCCAGGGTCTAGTATTCCAGTCTGTGTTGAAACAGGAAATTGCTTTCTTCGATAAGTCAACAACAGGTAGGTTCACAGTTCCACTGCTTCATTTTAAAGCACATTATGGAGTTCGCATGAGGCCAAGGACTTAAGTCATATGACTTGGTTTTTAGATAGACTTGAATTGCAATTGAAATGACTTCAGGCTTGCTTTGACAAAATTAGGCATTGCTTGCAACTGGATTTAGACTTGAGTCGAGACCTAACTGGAACACTGCCTCTCTGGCTCATAATGACATGATATTTCTTGGGTCTACATACATCTGTCCAGGTTTACATATTACCCTTTTTATGATTATATATTTTCTGCCAGCTATGTCCTATCTAAAAAAAAATCAGCAGGCACTTGGAGCTATTCAAAACAGCTGGGTTGACTGAACAACAGGCCTGTAACCCAAGTTTCAGGAAGTGCATGAAGAATGAAATTAAGTGAACATGGTGTAGCACGCAGAACAGTTGCTGTTATAATAAGTTATTGGAACAGCTGACCAAAGGAGATGGTTTTAAATTCAGGAAGTAGTTGGGACATTTACACACTGATGAAGGCGTACAGCCAAAACGTTTGTTTTCTCTACCCTGCTGCTGAACATAAGAAAAATAAAAGAACTAAAGTTAACGAGAGTGATCCATCACTTTATTGTATAATAAGTTATTGCCCAACTATTTGAAGGGAGTGCATTCAATTTGTAGGAATTGTCTAAGTTTAGAAAGAGGAAAAAAAAAACTTCTTTATGTTTAAAGTATTTGTGTATATTGAATCACAAAGTAAATGAATGAAAAAATGTGGCCTTCTTACTAGTCACTCACCTATCCTAACACATCTACTCCTGCACCTCGTATACTCATGTGTTCTTAGCATTGAATTCAAGTTGCTTTATTCTGGGGCCAGAGGTGCCTTTCCATTTTGGAAATCCAGATGCATCATTCACTGTCTCTTCTCTGCAAATGGGATTAATATGATAAAATAACGATCAACAGCATACTGAAATGCCACTAGTAAGTGTAGAGTACAGTACTTAGTGACTGACTTGAGTGATTTTTTTCAATGTAGTTCTTTACCTAATAATATACATGCTTCACTTTACTTTAGGTGATATTGTGTCACGTATTACCACCGACACCAACACCATGACTGAGTCGCTTAGCGAGAAGCTAAGTCTGTTGATGTGGTACTTCTGGAGGGTAATTTTCCTGTTTGGATTCATGCTCAACCTATCCTGGAAACTGTCACTCTTCACAGCCATGGGCCTGCCCATCATCTGGGTCATTCCAGAGATTACTGGGAAGTTCTATCAGGTAAGACAAGAGTTATGCCTGTGTGTTTAGCTGTGAAACAGTTTATGCACAGTGTATGTCTTTTTTGTTCTAGAACATCAAGTGAAATAAGTGGCATTAGTTATGTAGCACTATCATGTAGTTATGTAGACTGCTTAGTTGAAATTTCACATTGGGTCTCTTGGCTTTCACCTCAGAAACTCGCCAGGGATGTTCAAGAGTCACTGGCTAAGGCTAATGATGTTGCCACGGAAACCTTCTCTTCCATGAAGACAGTGCGGAGCTTTGCCAATGAGGACGGAGAGACTGAGCGATACAAAAAGTGTCTGGAGGAGACCTACTCCCTCAACAAGAAAGAGGCAGCAGCCTATGCAGTGTCCACATGGACCAACAGTGTAAGATGATAGGTCTTGCTGTTTGCTAATACAATGTCTATCTAAGCATTTGTTAATGTTCCCATAAATACTTCTGTAAATAGTCAGTTCATTATTGTGTAATGTGATTTGGTATTCTTATAGTGTAGAGTTTAGAGATTATTGTATTGTGATCCAAAAGTAAAAAATTAGCATAAGGCTAAAATATAGCATCTGTTCTTCTAGATGTCTAGTCTGGCTCTGAAGGTCACCATCTTGTACTATGGAGGACGGCTGGTGACGGGAGATGCTGTTAGCAGTGGAGACCTAGTGTCTTTTGTTCTGTATGAGCTGCAGTTCTCCAGCGCAATTGAGGTTTAATACATACTGTACCTACACACACACACACACACACACAGTCAAATGAATCAAGCTTCTTCTCTGGGCAGACAAGGCAGTGTCTTTGATTATTATAATTCCCAATGGGAATGATAACAATCAGAAACTACTGATTTTTCTCCTTGGTGGGGTTGTTTTGTTTTGTTGAATTCACAATATGTTTTTAAAATGTGTTTCAGATGTCTTACAATTATTTTCGAAATCGACAGATGATTAATATATTTGTTGTTTTTCATTTCTTGTAACCCAGACATTAATGACATACTATCCACATGTGAAGAAGGCCGTAGGTGCCTCAGAGAAGATCTTCGAATATATGGATCGAACTCCTAAGATCCCACCTGACGGGACCTTGGCACCAAAAAAACTAAATGGACACGTGCAGTTCCAAAATATTTCTTTCTCTTATCCAAGGAGACCAGAAATGGCTGTACTAAAGGTGTGTGTGTTGATTGTATGTGTGTGTGTGTGTGTGTGTGTGTGTGTGTGTGTGAGTGTGTGAGAGAGAGAGAGAGAGAGAGGAAGAGAGAGAGGGGGGTGGTAAATAAGATAATTACTGTACATATCCCACATATACTATAGTGCTATAGTGCATGTAAACCTTGTGTAAAAGTCATTCTTTTACCCAACCTGAGTCCAGTCCACTAAGTATTTTCATAAATAAAAGTTATATTATCTATCTTCATTCCCCCTCCCTTATATGTACTCCATCTTTTCCCTCTCTCTTATTCCTGCTGTTTTTCCTTTCTTCTCCCTGTCTACAGGACTTTTCCTTGGAGCTCGTGCCTGGTCAGATGACAGCCCTGGTAGGTCCTTCTGGAAGTGGGAAGACCACATGTGTAAATCTCCTGGAGAGATTCTACCAGCCTGAAAAGGGCTGCATCCTATTGGATGGAGAGCCACTGTACAGCTACAAGGATGATTACCTGCACCAAAAGGTTCCTCTTGTTCCCAGACTGTCATGTAGTCTAGCTATCAATCTCATGTTTAATAACAAATATTTAAAAACTATCAAAAAGTAACATTTCTTCTCAATTTTGATCAACAATTTAATATAACAATTTAATATTTGATTTCTTTTTAGCATGAAGTTTAGTTTGTTAAAATATAATAATATAATAATTACTTCTTTTATTTCATTTAGCTTTATCATGTATTCCATCATGTATTGTTTTTTGCATTGTGTGCCACTGACAGTGAATGCATTTGTGTTGAGCCCAGATAAGCGTGGTGAGCCAGGAACCCAAGCTGTTTGCTCGCAGTCTGAAGGAGAACATCAAATATGGTCTGGAGGACGCCTCTGACGAGGACATGATTCAGGCTGCCATGAGCGCACATGTTCATCCAGACATCATGAAGATGCAAAATGGCTATGACACAGGTAGGTCTCAGGCAGAGGTCCAGAGGCTGTAATGAATAGGCGAGCTTCCATGTACATTATAATTGTGTGCCATTGTTTCCTTGATACTTAAAGGAAATTTCAGGCATAAATGAACCCATATACCTTGTTGCTTAAGCTCACTGCAGGAACAGGAATGAAGAAAATTAGTACAATGTGCAAACCTTCTGCTTACACAATTCGGAGGGGCCATACATTACTGAAAGCGTTGTTTTAATGTCTGCTAAAGTGTATGCCTTGCCTCCTAAAGATGCTGGTTCCAAAGGTGACATGGTGTCCGGTGGTCAGAAGCAGCGCATTGCCCTGGCTAGAGCCCTCATCCGCAAGCCAAAGATACTCGTGCTGGATGACGCAACCAGCTCACTGGACACCCAGAATGAAGAACGGGTGAGAATATCCCTCTTTAAAAGAAGGAACTCTTAAGTAGCATTGATACTGTAGGTTTACATGTCAGAAGCTGAAACTGACACTTAAAAAAAAAAAAACAAACACTGCAGTACTTGTATAATATTATAATATACAAGAACTGTAGTAAAACTGCTATTCTACAGCAATGCTCAAATTAAATGCATAACTTTTGAGAATTTTGATCAAGTAATTTTTTGGAGTGTTGCTTGTTTAACACTCCTTACTCTTTTGCCCTGTGTGAAGGTCCACAAGGCTCTGGCCGAGATGAGGAAGAAGCAGCAGTGCTCTGTGCTGCTGATTGCCCATCGTTTGAGTGCTGTGGAGAAGGCCGACCACATCGTCTTCCTCCAAGATGGAGAGGTCAAGGAGAAGGGAACCCACCAAGAGCTTGTTAAGAGGGGGGGTTTGTACACTGATTTTGTGCAGAAGCAGAACACTGCCATCCACAGGAATGCTGCAGTGGAGACTGGCAACAAAGAGCAAGAGGCCTCGTCATCTTAAATTTTTAGGGTACTCCAGTGAACTCCTTCATCCACATGATTGTCAGAATGAAATTGGGCAGAGCAAATCAAGAAATGCTAAAAGTATTTGAGGACGAAAGTTTTGGCCATTTTGGCCAATGACAACTAGACATTACACTGGAAAAGACGCTTAGAGTATATCACATTCATTCTCCATGAACACAAGTGTTTTAATTTAAATATGTTGTTCAGTTTTTCTCACAATAGTCTGCACTTAAAATGTATGTCACGTATTTTGTTTGTGCAAGTTTGTCGTTGTTTCATTCCTTCTTTTAACTTCATTTTACTTGCAAGAATGTACGAGCATACCAAAATTCATAAACATGGACATAATCCATAAATTTTGACATAGTTGACTTGTGACTGTACAATGCAGTTTGCAGTAATTCATAGTTCTACAGATTTAGCCTAAGGCCCTTCCATTTCAAGGCTGTACTATTTGTTCAGTTCTGTCGTAAGTAAGTTAAATTACATGGGAGAAAGGGTTGTTATGCAGTACAGACCTTCAGAGCTATGAGCTCTGTATGGAGTACCCCCCAGAGCTATGAGCTCCTAAAGCCTTTTTATGTGAGGCGTGTGTATATTTGTCTTTTTTAAACGTATTTGCATTTGTTTTTTATGTTTATCAGTTTAAATATTTGAAACTGTTATCTTTATATACCCTCAGTAAGATTACATTCACAACCTTTCCTGCCAAATAAAATAGTTTTTATTTCTGAAAAACAGGCCTCACTATGGTTATCTTTATGTTAAGTTACACTATTAGTTTAGTGTTTGTAAGCAGCCTCTTATATGCCCTCTGTGGCAGTTGAACAGATGTTTGCCTGAGCACCTAAACCTGTCTTCACCCAGCTTGCTTGGTGTGCCATTGAGCAGCTATATTTAGGCCGAAACAGCCTTAGAAGGACTTTGATTTACCTTCGCACATACGGTCCAATGTGGGAGAGCTGAAGTGAGAACCCATCTGTGGCGGGTGCCAGTGCAGGATGAATCACTGCAGAATTTAGCCTTGGCTGCCTCTGACATGGAACAGATGAGCTCTGTTGCAGCACACAGACTCCCCACATTCAGGACTGATTTCAGTATCTGCTCTGGAAGCTGAGTGGGGATCTGTGGTGAATCGTTTTCATTCCATTTCAGAAACAGCTGCTGATTCGCCACTCAGCATGAACCCCCCTGCTTGGAACCATTTGCAGCTCAAGTTAAGATGTGTCCAGTCCGCAGAAGAACGAAGGAAGCCATCACATCATTTCATAGAGGGAGGCCATGAGACAGCAGGGAGTTCCATGGATCTGTACAAGGTCTCTTCTATGAATAACTACCACAAGGGAGTCTTAAGCGAGCCTATTCTTTCGTAAATGCCCCTGTATATGCAGTGCTGTGCAATTAAAGGCACCCCATTGGGACCATCTGTCTCTACTGAAACAATATAGTATGAAAATACAGGAAATCTGTACAAAGTATTTTAAGCACACATAAAATGTACTTCTAGTTCTGGACTAGCACAACAAAACTAAACACTGCCTATTGTAAGTGTACTGTGTGTCAGAGCAAGGGCAAAATGAAACTAATGCAGCCTTTACATGCATGGTGACAGATGACACCACCAGCGTCCAATCAGAGAATTTGTGAGTGAATGAAAAAAAATACCCATCAGACTGTCCGAAACGGCATGCCAGGGTGCCACATCTGAACAGCAAGCTCCCTCTCGTGGCACTCGACAAATGGTGCCCAAGGAAACAACTGACCTAAGCCTGGGCAGTACAGCAATGGTGCCCCTGAGAACTGTCACACTGTGGCCCTATGAATTGGAACTATTTCAGTAAACTATGGTTCTCAAGGGTCCAAGTGTATAAGTATGTAAAGCCAAGAGCCAAATAACCCAGCACTGAACTTACAATAATTGAAAAACGAGCATCTAAACATTACTAAACTTTACATACTCCCAACTGGCTCTGAACAGATTTCAATTTACCAATAGAAAACTAGCTAAATAAATAAATAAATAAAAAATAAAATCAATAAAAATCACTTTGACAACTGCCCAGCATCTAACTAATTGTGAGGTACATGCATGCATACCATACATTCATGGTTAAGGCTTCAGGAGGCATAGCATCTGATGGAAAGCAACAAATGCACTTGCACCTTACGGACACCTTTCGAACACTTCTTGTATAAT
The DNA here is from genome assembly GCA_017657215.1 of Limnothrissa miodon. NCBI lineage: Eukaryota > Metazoa > Chordata > Actinopteri > Clupeiformes > Clupeidae > Limnothrissa > Limnothrissa miodon. The sequence continues at coordinate 94,496 of JAGFZM010001268.1, forward strand.
TTATTATACAGTTTATAGTAGTCTATTATCTATTGTCTTGATGCCCATCATGCAGTCCATAAAATGAAGTCAAAAACACTTTTTTAAAGAACAAAATCTCATTTTAATATGTACAGACGAGACGTTTGTTGATGCAGCCAGAAGCTATATTAACCCAAGTTGTACAATATCCAAAAACTCAACAATGGATAGTCAGATAGTCTAACATTTTTTTTGTTGTTTTTTTTTTTACACTGGAAAAAAGGGAAAAATAAAATAAAAAACAGAAGACACAAATAGAAAAAGGTTCTACAGTACAACTGTTATACAAGGAATGAAGTGAAGACCAGTTTCTTTTTTTTTCTTTTTTCTTTTCCACTGTACATGTGTCACTGCTATTGCGTTAGCAATTAATGTGTCTTGTCCTGAGTAAACATGGTACGAATCATACAGTTCGCTAAGTCGAGCATAAAAATCAAGCATAAACTAGCACCATCCCTTCTAGCTCAGACAAGCTGTTGCTAGAGTCTCCAACTCCGACTGTTTTTTTTTTGTTTGTTTTTTTCTTTACAGTACCAACCCCAGACATACTGTAGGTGAGATATCTGTGGCTCAGAGAGAGAGAGATGTGATGTGAGAGAGTGATCTTAAAAACACAACAAAAGAAAATGGCTTCTGCCTATGCCTAGTCACAAACAACCAGACACGGATGGGGAAAAAAACTAAACAGTTAAAAAAAAAAAAAATTCAAAGCAAAAAGTAAAAACAGACAATTGTCAGGGTTTATCTATATATTACACATCAATGGCCGGGGCGAAAGTGGCGTGCAAACTAAATGCATAGAGAACACAGACATGTAAGCTAAAACACTTCACTGTTAACACGCAGAAGACTTCAGTTTCAGAATGAGTGTGACAGGTGACTCGTACAAGATCACATTTTCAAGTGTCACTATGTCAAAGGTGAGGAAAAGACGAGATTTTGTTTTTCAACCGATTCTTCAGCCTTTTGTTGTGGGGACCACCGTTGACAACCATACTAGTCTACTGTGTCCCTGTGACGATCCTACCTTAAGCAATGCAATATCACAAGCTCAAGTCCAGCTCAGATGTTTTTAGGGTCTAAAACCCAACAGCAAAAGGTTTGTTCTGTGTCTGTGTTGTGGGAGGGGGACGAAATGGAAGGGGAAAAAAATTAAGTAAAACAAACAAACAATAATAAAAAAAAACCCACAACAAAAACGAAAAACAAAACAAAACAAAAAAAAAAAACTCCTTTCAGGTCTCTGAGGCGCTTCCTTGCAGCTCAGGAGAAGTAAGTGTCCGGATGTCCTCAACACGCTCACACACTCTTCTTCTCTTTCCTCTCCTCTCCTCCTTTCTGCCCTCTTCTCTTCTCCCCCACTATGGGTTGCTCCTTAAAATGCTTCTTTATGAAAGAAAATTATATTCCTTTGAATCTGTACAGCTATTTACAAAGAAACCAAGAGGACAGGCTGTTTAGCAAGGGCTTCATAGTTAGTGGGCCCCAGCAGCCAATATATGTAGGGGCCCAAAGGGTGGGCGGAGAGAGCAGGAGGGGAGACAGAAATTCTGGGGTGGTGGCTCCTTCAGATTCAGGGCTGTGGACCACAGAGTCTAGCAGGCCAGGTCAGATCCCCATCCAGACAGTCTCTCTATACAGACACCCCACCACTCCCGACCTGCCCTCTCTCTCTCTCTCTCTCTCTCTCTCTGAGGGGGGCAGCTCAGTCCGAGTCGCTGGTGTCAGAGGAAGAGGAGGACGAGGAGGAGGACGATGAAGAGTCCGAGCTGGAGCTGCTGGCACTCAGGCGGGAGGGCATGGGATGGCTCTCTGCCGTGCTGGGCTTCTCCACTGGGACACACAGGTAGAAGTGTGTTAATACAGTAACTTGTGACATTTACAGATATAAACATTTTATCAATGAATGAACATGGGGGGTTGGAGGCTTTAGAGGGGAATTCTGCCCCTTTAAACACCATCTGTCAACCGGATTAACTACAAGATCTAATGAATGTAATCCCCCTCACGCTTTTTTCAATGGGTTACTGTTGGACAAGATTGTTGTTCATGAATATTATTGTTTTGAAACAAACAAAAGTTAATTCAAATGTGTTTAAGCAGCTAGCTCACAGCGGCAGATCTCAATGTCAAATGCTTATCTCTTGTCTAGACAACACATTGCACATGTGCAGTACAGAGGAAGTTTTTTTTTTTTTGTCTGTCTAGATCGCCCCATCTAAATTGCTAGTGAGTACCTGAATGAAGATGTAGTTGTTTGTAAGTTTGGCCTGTGTGTGTGTGTGTGTGTGTGTGTGTGTGTGTGTGTGTGTTAGAGTGTGAGTGAGTGAGAGAGATAGATGGAGAGGAGTGAGAGAGGGGGTGTGTGAGAGCTCCACTTACCCTTTGGTTTGACAGGCTTCTTTGCGGAGTTGAGCTGGCCGCTGACATCCTGCAGTCTCCTCTCCAGCTCTCTCCTCTTCTCCAGGGCCAGCTCCTCTTTGGACTTCCCACTGCCCACCTTCTTCACCACTACACACACACACAAATGTGAGTATGTCACTAAATACAGGCAAGAGCATATTATTGTAATGCATGCAAAATTAAAGCCCCAGTTATTTTATATGAGGCAGACCCCCTTACACACATGTAGTGTGCTTGTCCGTGTGTGTGTGTGTGTGTGGTGTGCTTGTGTCTTACCATAGGGCTTGCGAGGTTTCTTGCGGAGGCACGTCATGACGTAGCGCTCCAGCTCCCGCAGCGTGGACGGCTTGAGCGTCTCGAAGTCGATCTCGATCTCCTCGGGGTTGGTGTCACGCAGCGAGGGCTCGCGCGCCTGGATGATGTGCACCACGCGGCCCAGCTTCTCGCCCGGCAGCTTGTTGATGTCCAGGCTCAGCTGACGCTTCTCGTCGTACGACATTGGGCTCGTCTCCTCCTCCTCGTCCGAGTCGTAGTGGGGGATTGCGTACACGTTGGCCTGGGTCTTCTTGGCGGGTCTGCCGGGAAGGATGCACATTTGGTAAACACTTATGTTACACCTACGTTACACATAGGTTACCATACGCGTAAATTACACATAGGTTACAATACGCCTACATTACACCCGCGTTGCACATAGGTTATACATCGATAATGCCGCTATATTAGATTCTACTCCACTGTCAGTGCAAATTTGTTATTACACGTGTCATAATACACTGCATGTAATGTACACTGTGCAGTGAGTCACATTCGCTTAGAATGTTTAGGAATTCCATTCTGAAACATGCTCTGCTACAGTCATTCGTGCTACTAAGTTAATAAAAGCCAGATTTTGTATTTTGGCTCTGATGTCAAAGTAAGATGACCAAAATGAATTTTTTGCTGAATTCTGTGCTGCAAGCGCAGTGCGCGGCACAGCATAGCAAGTAAAGAGCGTGCAAGAAAACCGGATGTACTGTAGTCCAAGAAAGCAGGGGGTGGTGAAAAGTGACAGCCAGTCTCGTGGACGGAGGAGGGAATGTGGACAGTGCCAGGATGAGATGACGTTACATAAAGATAGA
>JAGFZM010001268.1:98235-118235 GCA_017657215.1 Limnothrissa miodon
GGAGAGGGAGAGAGAGGGAGGTAGAGTCTTACTTGTTAGTCTTGTTGCTCTTCTTGGCCGCCCCCTTCTTGCCCTGTGTGGAGGAGGCCGCCCGGCTGGACTTGCCCTTGGTGGCCTTGGCCACCTTCAGCATCTCGCGCTCCAGCCGCTCCCTCTCTCTCTCCCTCTCTCTCTCCCTCTCGCGCTCTCGCTCCCTCTCTCGTTCTCTCTCTCGCTCGCGCTCCCGCTCCTCCTCCAGGCTCTTGCGGCCGGCCTTGCGCTTGTCCGCCTTCTTCTTCTTCTTCTTGTCCTTCTTCTTCTCGCGCTTCTTCTTGGGCTTGATGATTGGGCCCTGGGAGAGGGCGGCCAGCTGCTCGTGCACCGCTCGCAGCTGGAGAGGGGAGGGGTGGGAGGTCACAGCCGTTAGAGCATTCAACCAATCACACAGTAACAGTATTGCAACCACAAACATACTTCAGTCTTTACGCTTATAGGGTTTTGAGGCCATAGGCATATTAAAGCCCCTTCGGAACACATCAGGACACAGGATTTTACAAACATTATTTCAACTGTGGAAAATAAAAATTACTGTGCTGTGTTCCGTAAACATAAACTGTGCAGACAGAGACGGTCAAGATGCTGTGAACAATGGTGAGAACTTTTATTAGTTAGTTGCAACAACATTATGGACTACGGACTATATGTTTTGAAAGACCTAATGTCTGCTGGGGCCAATTAGAGCTTGTCTATGCGTTTTATCATCACCACAGAAAATTCCTTGATTTATAATAACCACGACTCACTCGCATTGCAAAGGGCAGAGCACATTTTCTCATTACACAAATTTTGCTATGCCTTTTACAGTATCATTTTCTTGCCTGTTTAATCAGTAAGGAAATCAATAAATTCTCATTACGTTAATGTGCACCTTATTAAGAATGAAATTAATAACCATATAGCAAACATTTGTGGCCCAAGCCAGTTAATTCGATTTTGCAGTGGTCAATTTCCTCTAAATAATTGCAAGCAAGATTTAACATGCTGGATAATTGACACTACATACACACAGATAATTTTTCCATATGCAATTTTCCCAACATTTTCATTTTTGTTCATTTTGCACTTTTTTTAAAACCTATATTAATTACAAAATAAACTAACATGCAAGATGATTACCTAAAGTATTGTCTTTAGGTTCAAACCAATTAACATCACAGCCGTTTTTTGATGACAAATATACTTGCACAAATTACCAACTATCTTGCTTGTTATGGTCTTCATCAAAATGTTGTTATGGCCACACATGTAACAAGCATGACTAACCCTTTCTCTAAATGTTTGGCACGCATGTTTTCAAATGATTGGTTGGACTGAATTGGTTGGTTTTGTGGTAGAATGTGTTAGCAAAAATATGATGAAAACATGAAGTTCTGTGTACACACAGTAGTGGTGGCGTTTTTTCCACCCCAACATGGATATAGCTATGTCTCTGTGTGTGTGTGTGTCTGTATGTGTGTTGTGTATGTGCGTGCAGACTTACCTGTGTGCAGACTTGGTCCTGGAGCTCGGCGAGGCGGTGTGCCCTCTCCTCCTCGCTGTCCGAGCTGGGGCTGCTCTCACTCTCGCTGCTCGGCTCGCTCTCTGACGAGGAGGAGGACGAGGACGAGGATGACGAAGAGGACGAGGAGTGCCTTCCCAGCATGCCCATGCTGCCGCGGCCCACAGACATGGCGGCCAGCTCCTCGTCCTCCTCCTCCAGGACCTCGTCCGGCATTTTGGCGTAGCGAAACTCAAACACGTCCTGAGAGAAACCACAAACTCACACAATCAGATCTACAACAATTTTATGTGGACAAAAACTCATCCACTTAAAGACTCAAACACAAAATGTGTTTTGTAAATTTCGCAAATTTTGCAACAGCATGAAATTAGCAATTCCATATTATCATTTCACTTTTTTTCCCCCCAACTACTCATTCCTTTTATCTCCACCCGTTCTTCAGTCAAAGGGGCTGCTGGAAGGTGAGTGGCGTACCTGTAGTTTGCGGGCCATAGACACCACGTCATGGTCTGGCGGGTTGTACTTGTAACAGTTGGAGAACATGAGCCTGATGTCCACAGCAAACTGCTGCGCGTCTCTGTACTCCCGCTCGTCCATCTTCCTCTGCCAGGACAAAGACAAAGCAGGAGAACCAGGTGAGAGGCGAAGAGAGAACATTAACTTGGGGATAACGTTCTACTAAGTAGTCGTAGCAGAACGTTAGTAGCAAAATAACTCTCAGAATAACTTGACTTTCACGAAAAGGACTGCCTTGTAGAATGATATCCCACCTATTAGACATTCACCTACTAAACATAACATGCTTTCATAGTTATTTTAATAATTTAGATAATAGCTGCCGGAAAGTAGTTAACTTGCTATCTAAGCTAACTTACAAATCAGATCAAGGTAACGTGTGTTCACTTTTTTTTTTACTGCGGTCTGTTATGCATTATACATTTCTAAATATTAATCACAGAGTTTTTTGGTGTGTACAGTCGTACCTTAATGAGGCTCAGGTCCATGGGGTGCTTTATGATGTCATGATAGTCGTGCAGGCCGAGCGCGGACACATCGACGGGCTTGTAGAAAGGCCAGGCGTAGGCGGCGTGCTTCTTGGACAGCAGCTCCTTCAGAATGCCGTTGCAGTACTTCAGCTGCTGGCTTAGCTTGGCCCGGCGTCGCGCGCCTCCGGGCGGGGGCCGTATGGAGTCCGGCAGGTCCTTGCGTGGTGGTTTGATGGGCCGACCGCTGCCACCACGCCGCCCCAGCATCTTGGCCCCCGCCGGCGCTCCTGCCACCGGCTGCATCTCCACGACGGAGACGGGCACCAGCGAGAGTGGCGCGTCCGGGGTCAGCCCATGGCCCTTGCCCATGCCACCCACCCGGGCCTGGGAGAGAGGCGGTGCCAGGGGTGGGTAGGCCATGGTGCTCGGGGTGGTAGTGTCAGCTTTGCGCTTCACGCCCTTCTTCTACAGGTACGAAAACGCATCAACACACAGAGAGAAAAAACAGGATTAAGAGAGAACGGAGCAGAACCACAGTATAATACGTTTAATACGCTATAACCACAATACATGCAATCACACAACTGTAATTTCAAACAACAGAGACTTCCATGACACCCTTACTGTAGTATAGTGTACAACACCACTAGACTTGTCTGAGAGCAGGTGTGTGTGTGACAACCACTGTAGTCCCTTACCCTGGCAGTGGGCTGCTTGTGTTTGAGTGCGAGTTTGTGCGTGTGTGTGTGTATGACAACTGTGTAACAACTGCTGTAGTCCCTGGGTGTGTGTGTGTGTGTCAACTGTGTCACAACTGCTGTAGTCCCTGTGTGTGTTTGTGTGTGTGTGTGTGTGTGTCAAGTGCTGTAGTCTCTTACCTTGGCCGTGGGCTGTGTGTGTGGGGGCAGGCCCAGCACGCCGTGGCTGGTGAGCACGGTGGGCGGCGGGAGGCTCTTGGTGAGCAGCGTCTGCGGGGGCGTGGGGTAGCGCGAGTCGGGCGTGTCAGGGGACGACGAAGACGAGTAGGCCGACTGCGACACGGCCGGCACCTGGTGGGCCGAGCTCATTCCCCCGGGAGCTGCGGAGGAACAACATACGCATGGAGGGTATTATAATCATATCCACTTTACACTACAAATTGTATTTGTATGTATTTGTATGCGACTATGGCACTTTTGCTGCTTCGAATGCAAGTTGAAAGATTTGACAATGCACTGCACACCTTTGACACGTTCTGACCAGCTATGCGATGTTCACACACTGACTGGAGTGTGAACCAGGCCTGATCAAACACAAACAGCATGGATTCCTACCGTGTCCCTGGCGCGCTCCTCTCTGGCCCTTGCGGCCTCGGCCAGGCTTGGTGGGGCGGCTGCGGGGGGCAGGCGGGGCAATCTCCAGCTCCTCCTCCGGCATCTGAGCCACCTTCTGCAGGAACACCTTCTCCAGAGACTGGGCCATCAGCACAATGTCATCTGTGGGCTGGGTGGGGGTGTTTAGGATAAAAACAAAACATTTACTCCACTGCACTTTACTTCAATCAGCACACACACACACACACACACACACACACACACACACACCTTGCCATAATATTATCACAACACTTGTTCTTAAAAACCCTGCAATATTAGTGGACTAGTGTAATAATCAATTATTTTGCACAAGCAAGTCAAAGGTTTGAGTACTCCAAACATGAGCACATACCAGATAAAATGTTCATGAATGCAAAATCTGCAAGTGGCGAATGACGCCCTTTGTAATTTTGCAAGAATAAGTGAATGTAAAAGTATTTCATTAGTGCTTAAAGTACCATATAGTAGCTGTAATAGTTGTTCGGAACTAGCCATTTGGACACATAATGTTTAGCTACCTTGTTATAGATGTAACAGTTGGTGAACATAGTGTTAAAGTCCTGGATACATTCACTGGCACTGCGGTAGTAGCTGTTCTCAAGACGTTTCCTGATGGTGCCCAGATCCATGGGTTGCTTGATGATTTTATGGTAGTCCTGCCCAAGACAATCACAACAATGTTATTAGTTTTCAAAACACTTCAGACTTATTGGCATGGACTATGAATAACCCATTTAAAAGATACTGGCAGCAATCAACCATTTTGCAACTTGAGTTGTTCCAGTTTGTTTACATAGCTCATCACACAACTTTCATTCAATGTGCTTATTAAACACTGCATGGACAAAACAATAACACAAATAGTACATTTTGCAAGAAATAAAGAAAAGGATAATACAAATAGCTGAATGAAAAAAACGATCATTAATAATATTACATGAATATAATTTTAAAAGTGACAAAAGCGACAGAGCGGTTTTGAGTAGTTTGTTTAGTAGTTACAGACTACTCCTTCATGAATGGTCGTTTTGAGTGGTTTATAAGTACAGGTAGTAAAGTCAAGGTGAGAAAAATGCCAAGAAAAAAAAAACATTCACAATTCACAGCAGCTGGATGAGTTGAGCTTCATCATAGTGTTTTTTTTTTTTTAAATAAGGTCTTGCCCTACAGAGCTTTGCAATTTATTTTCTGTTTGGATATTGCATGGTGCTTTAGATTTGCTGGTATTCTTTTTAACCTTGGTAGATGTTACAGAGTTCACAACCTTGAGAATACTGGTGACAATAATTAAACTGATTTAGATGATCATGAGTTGTCATCCAAAGATAAAAAAAATACTGAACAAAAGTAAAGACCATTAAGATCATACGGTACGTAATCAATACGTAATCAATATTCTTTTCTGCAGTGTATGAATCAAAACAACAGTGTATGTTATCAAAACAACATTATGTAACCATCGTGTGTACGATCCAAAATCTTAACATAGGAAGTTAAACAGTTTACTAATACAAGCCATAGGCAGTTTCAGATGCTGCATCCAAGTATAGTTCCTCACTGCTAAAGCATAACCTTAAAACAAACACACATGCCACCAAGACTTCACTGCAACTGTTAGAGCTACATCAGTCACAATCATATTTTATGCCAACATTCACCAATTCACTCCATTCATGAACTATGAACCTCTGGTGTCATACCAAGCACCTTCTGCACCACAGACAGCTCACTATACCAATTAATATCTACATAATTATTGCTGGATAAGCAAAACAGACACATATTACATAAACGTAGTGATGACTGGACTGTATTGAGGGTATTAAGAGAATTTGGGAGAGCATAGGCCTAAGCGTCTTGAGAATTAATTTGCAGATTTATTTTGTTTAGTTTGACAACCATTGAATTAGCCAATAATGGAGTTGATTCCCCCTTTCAGTTTTTGAGAGTTCAGGGCATAGAGCTGAGGGGGGGGGGACAGTCCGATTCAGACCCAAACTCATGACTTCATGAGTCAGATTCAGCAGTAGACTCACCGGCAGGTTGAGGCGAATAGCGTCCACGGGCTGGTGGAAGGGCCAAGCGAAGTGGTGGCGCCACAGGGCTTTGACCATGGCCTTGTGGAGGAACTGCAGTTGGTTGGTCATGCGGCCGCCCCGGCTAGGGTCACTGACAGGGGGCTGGGCCGGCTGTGTGGGCAACGTGGGGCCGGAGGGCGGGGGCAGTGGAGGAGGCGCCGTGGGCAGCGCGGAGCTCTCGAAGCCCTCGAAAAGCAGCGAGGGCTTGCGGATGCGCTTACCCGAGCTAGCCGTCATGGCGCCAGGGTCCATCCCACCGACGACCGACAGGCCCACTCCCAGAGAGCCACTTTTCCGGCCACAAAGAATGAAACACGCACAAGCACAGCCCGGACAAGAGAAGAGAAAACAAGAGAGTAAAATATGGTGAGGATGATAAGGGAGAGGAATGTACTATTTGTATCAAAATGTAATGACCTCTTCAACATTACTAAACCTCTTCAACCTTACCAACATTACTAAATGACAACATAAATAGACAAATGATGGCTTGCTCTCCACACATACTCCCCAATTATAGGTCAAAGGTATGAAAATATATTGCAACATCATCACATCCATGTAAAACCAGTTCAAACAGAATATTTTCACAGCTGGTGTCAGATGCAGTGTTTAATTACTTTGAAGCAGTTTTCACAGATTTGAATTCCTATTTGATACAAGACCTTAACTGAAACATTGTACACATCCATATACGGTATAAATCATAGACCTGTCTTAGATCTGTCATCTGCTGCATGCAATCACACACACGGCCGTCTAATGTCTATAAATAATACACCAGATAAATAACGGCAAGGGGGCTGATGTGAGTTACCAACTCGACTCTAAAAGGCATAAACGTAGAATGCAGCTCTTAACCGACAATAACAAAACGCTAGATAAAGTATCATGCCAAGATATTTCAGTTACGTTGCTCATTCTGTAGCCTAAAATCGTAGTTTTATCACATTATGAACATTTACCAACCAAACAACGAGATTGCATATTCACACATTATTTATTAACAGTAAACAAAACAACTACATAGCAGCCTTTCTGATTTACCAGAGTCTATTTGCTGATCAGTCACTGGTCATCACATGGACTAAGTGTTTGTAAACATAAGCGCAATCCGCTAACCCAGATGGACAGACGCGCCTCGGATGATTACGCAATCGAAGTAGCTGGCAATAGATTCTCAATGACTGAGCCGGAGTCCCAACTCAACACAGACTAACTATAATACAATGGGTTGGTTTACTTAACACCCAGTTACAAATGAATAGTTACCACTCACAGCTATTATCACTATGATATTGTCAGCGAGAAAATGGCGGCAGCGCAGTTACGCGGGGCGGGCTAGCTCGCCTTGTTTTGACTATTCTTGAAACGTTAATAATAAATAATACCGATTGTTTATTACTACAACACACGCGACATTTCACTTAATATACGCTTCAAACCGAATAACGAATATGTCCACTATTCTGATAAAAAATAATCGTACGAGTTTTGTAGCTAGATTTTAATGAGCCCGGGTCAGTTTTAAGACCGGGGCTCACACAAAGCTAACCGAAACGGCTTATTCTCAAGCACCGTAGCTTTATGATTTATTTCATGCGTGAAGTGGGTGTAAAGTAAACTAGAATGTACCTGTCAAGAGGCGAATTAATAGCCGCATCCATCAGGATGGATCTGGATTTTAAATGTAGCCCAATTACTCAGAATTGTTCCACCCCGCTTGGATTCGAGTCATCCCTTTGCGGTGCAACTAGTAAATAGTGCCGGGTAACTTCCGCCTAATGCTTTATGAACCTTCCCAGTCTAGGCGGAACACCACTGAATTCAACCAATGCCTGACTCCGTTGAAATCGGTTCCAGGAACCACAGGCTTTTCAAGCCATACGTCACTACAACCGCACCTAACATAGGAGGAAATATTGATGATTTATTCTTACCATTGTCTGATGGGATGTGTAGGCCGCAGTAATGGGAACATGCGAATGGTCTTCGGGACACATGCGAATTCCGAAATGACTGCATTTAGGCTGCTGTGAAGCGTCTGCTGCCTACAGCAGCAAGCTTGGTAGTGAAGGTTCGCGACGAACGACACTCGCACGTTTGCTTCCCAAGCGCGCCACAAATATGCCAATTATCTCGCGCTAACTGTTTGTCTTGTTGATGCATAGGCTATTTATCTTTTGAGGTTTTCCGATGCTAACCTATGTTGCTGATGTGCTATTCGCACCGTTTGTAAATTCAACAGCAGTCCTCTAAGCTAAAGTATATGAACTCACAAGCAAGTGATAGCCTACAATTAGGTGGGTTTAGTAGAGTTTGCTTTAGGCTGCAGGAATGGCGTTTATAACTGGTCAAAGACCACTGATAGGCCTAACACACGTGTACATTTAAAAGAAGAATTATAGACTAGGCTACAAAATATCGTGGTATAGGCCGATAATTCCTATAGGATAATGTAGGCTTGCAAGATGCATATGTGCCTTGTTCCACGGAAGAACTGTTGACTTCACAATTTGTGTGTAGGCTAAACAAATAGCCTAACCTATAGTCTTTCTCAATTTCTTGTGAACTGTGTCTACTGTTTGATCGAATACTGGAAAACGTAAAGACACAAACATCCACTCCTATTTTTTTAGGAAGTTTTGGGAAAGGGGTAGGATTCAAGTCATTTGGCAATGCTACTGTAAGCCTACCTTCAACAGCCCTGTCAAGGATTTAAGATAGCATCATGGGAAAACACCATGTTGTCTGTGGTGTTAATCATTTTGGACTGTTTTGCCTGTTTCCAAGGGAACTAGTGTTCCAGATGTAATGGCTTAGCTTCTGATTAAGTGGCAGATTTCAAAACATTTATAATTTTATATAGGGAGACTCACTGATTGATTAGGCCTAGATCAGGTTTGGGCAATAAGCCTTCCATATCCATGCTATCAAAGGCCAAAACTGTGTGTCATTTACTTCACACAAACACTACATCCATCTGCTCCTGGCACGGCCCCTTTATCAAATTTTATAACCCATTGTGGCCCACGAGTCAAAAAGTTTGCCCACCCAAAGTTTGCATCAAGATGTGATTAAGAGAAGCACCAAAACGTCCCACCTTCCTCCACACCATGCACAGTATTCATTACATAGTGCATTTGGAATGGCCCTATGAGCATATACTGTAGGCTAGGATCACATATTTCATAATGGACAATAAAATAGGCTAATGAGATATTAAAACAATTAGCTGTGAAAACTTTGTGAGGATATCTATTGCTTTATCCTATTTTATCATATTCACCAGAAATAATAACAGCCACTGGCTATTAAAGAGGGGCTAAGCAACGTTCTGTTTTTCTCTCTCACGAGCTCCCTCTAAAGACCACTGTATGCACTGCATTCTATTGGAGGCGGACCGCACTGCTGAACATTGCAAGTGCTGTATCTACCGCTACTGGCCACGATGGCGCATTCTACACCGTTTGTTCGCCATGTGATGACTCATTTTAGCATCCTAAACAATATGAAACGGATTAATGAAATGAAAAATGCTGCATAGTGGGCTATCTAAACTATTCCAAAAATCACCATGTGCCCTACTGCCCCAAGGTCGTGGTCTGCCAAGGTCAAACTGCTTCTCAATTTCAACAGATCTCAACAGATGCTTGTTCCCATGGATGTTTACCTAGCAGCCAATAATTAACACAACCACAGAACAGGCTCAGGTCCTGTATAAAAAGGTTATTACATTTGCCATGTACCTCTCATCGTCCTGCCAACCTTAGGTGTTGAACAGTCATGGCAACTGGGGTCTATCTTCTGGCCATGCTGGCCCTGGGACTGTGTGCCCCGCCAGAGAAGCCATTTATCTCCCGTGCAGGTGTGATGTATAACAGCAGGCCCTACACCTCCATGCTCACTGTTAAAAATGGGGAAAAATTTGGCAACTGGACGTGGCCAGAGATGTGTCCCCCCGATCACTTGGCAGTTGGATTCAGCCTGAGGGTGACTGAGATGGTTTTGATATATACTAAACAGATAAAGTCAAATTTAGCCATTTCAAGCTATTCCTTTTGCTCTTCCCTTGTTGTGACAAGTAACCTCAGCCTGTACACTTTAATGAAGACAAGCAGCTGTCTGATTTTCCAGCTGTGAAACAGGTCAAACTATTTGAAATGCCTTAGTTGCCTGGAGTATGATTATTCCTTGCAATGTCTCAGGTTGAAACTGACCAGTATGGTCTGGATGACACGGCTCTGAATGGAATTCGTCTCATCTGCGCATCAAGTTATGACAGAAGCTTCCTCTACACTGTGGAGTCCCACACTGGATAGTAAGTGAACCTTCACAAACACAAATCACATTCCTGCATTGGGCAGCAACAATGGATTGAAATGCCCCCTGTTGAAATGAGTTATCTCTAGAGTGCTGAATGTGTAAGGACAGGCAGCCTGGTTCAAGATTGTTTTCGATTGTTCATACCAGGGAACCAACAACAAAAAAACCTTAAAACCAGCTGATTGAGCTGGTAGATCTGATAGATTTCAGATTTAAGCTAGTCTTATGGTGTTATACGATCACTTGCTGATAGTATAACAAATTAGTCATTAGTCATTACATTTAGCCAAACTGGTGAATTGGTCATAAGCATTACTACTATAATGAGCTTAAAAAAAAACAGCACAAACCAGCAAGATATTGATTGAGTTAGATGTTTAAATTTGAGAGGCAGATACCTTGGTTTTTAATCTACAAATATGCCTTTTCATCGTGATCTTTTTTTTGTCGCATCTCATGCTCATCTTTGTGTGTTTTACAGCTATGGTGACTGGACCTCAACCCAATACTGTCCCTCTGGCCACCTGGTGGCCTTCCAGCTGCGTGTGGAATCCCATCGGGGCATGTTTGGGGACGACACCGCTGCCAACAATATCCGTTTCCGCTGCAGCAGCAACCCCGTGCTGGAGGGCGACGGCATGGACTGGGGCGAGTACGGTTACTGGAGTGACGAGTGTGTTGGTGGGGGCATCTGTGGCATTGAGACCAAGATGGAGGAGCACCAGGGAGGCCTGGATGACTCCACCCTCAACGATGTCCGTTTCCACTGCTGCCCCACCCAGTAGTAGAGTAGAGTACATCACAGGCTATAGGCAGAGGCAGGTAAGAGTGCAGAGGGACATTGATAAACTATTTGTACTGTATGTGTAGGTGAAACACATACTATATCAATATTATATACTGCAGTTTTTCATCATGGCTGTAATGAATTAAATGGTAAATGTTGAGGCCAGAATAAAAACATTTAAAACTTTGTTTTGTGTGGTAAACACCTATTTGAGACACCTTTGATGGGCAAATGTTTTGTGTGGTATAAAACTGTTTGTTTGTTAGAAGTTTTTTTCCTTTGTGTAATTTCAGATCAGGCTGATCCAGATGTCTTCACATTGTTGGCAGTTTCTTTAAACCAAAAGATATTCACAGAGAAGACATGGAAGGACATGGAAAAAATACAAATATTAACTATCTTCCTTGAAATCTAAGTGTGACTTATTTTTATGATGCTTCCAGAAACTGAACAGAGAGAAAACACAATTTCGTCGACATGACAAACTGAACTTTGGAAAATTTTCACAACAAATTACCAGGGGGACTATAATGTGCAGCATCGAAACAATCCTAAGCACAACAGCCACGCATGCTGATGCAGGCATATTTCACCCCCACCCCTTAGTTTTAAAGTAGCTTAATTAGGAAATAAGAAGATAGAGGTAATTAATTAATTTAAAGTTTAAGGCCTGACAACAGTAGATAAGTAGGCTGGTGGGAAACAGAGGTAATTGTGTTAATTAATTAGAGAGAGGATAATCTGTAAAAGGGCTTTACGTATGGAGAAAGAAAATGGATTGCCTGATGGCACAGACTCTTGCGTGAATTTCTCCGCAGTTCCAGGAAATCAAAGCGGGGGCGAAATCGCAGCAACACAGAGAGAGGCCTAGACGTGATTTTGCCCTGATCAGTTCAAAGTGGCTTTGGGCAGAGTTATGCCTCTCACGGGCTGTTAATTTAAGATCACAGCCAGACGAAGATGTTGTGCAAAATGAACTGAGCAAAATCTTTTTTTTTCACTTTCCTAATGAAGGAGGTCTCCCCAGCCTATTATAACTATGCTATAAGCGTAGCCCCAAAAACGGGTGTTTCAAAGATTCATGGGTGTCAAGAGAGCAGTGCTCCCAGTTTGCCGTTAGCACCTGATGTACCGCCTCTGGCTTCCACTAGGTGGCAGGATTGCCATGCAAATGTGTGCTGGGATGTTAAACATGATTGAGTATAAAGATTTCTGGGAATCCAAACTAGAAAGAGGAACTGTTCCACAGTAAGGGAACAGACAGCTTGCATGAATAGCATACATGCCCACCACAGGTTCTACATTTAAAAAACACCCACCCACCTTTGTGTCACGTAATTTCCAGTTTAATTTGTCTGTAAGATATTGCATCTGGAGAGCCTCAGATTGAAGTAGGCCTCCCATTAAAGTGACCCACACATGATAATACTACTATAACCACTACAATATTACTCCTACCAATTATAATAATAATTTATTTCATCTGATCCATGGCACCTTTCAAAAGACCCAAGGTTAAAATCAGTGACATAAAGCACTAGTGCAGAAGCAAGTGGCCTTGCCAAATTGAGATAGTTTGAAAAGTTGAGTTTCAGGTGCACGACTATACAGAACCAAGAACATGGATGATGTATGGAGAAGAGAATTCCATAGTTTGGGAATGAGGAGCCCTCTACTTCCATTGTGGTGAGTCTTGTAGTCAGTTGGGCCGGTAATACTGTGATCAGACAGAGAAGGGCCATCAGTGCAGTCACCAGAGAATAACTGGAGAGGATCCGAAGGCCTCTTGTGTCTGAAGACTCATTTAGAGGTTACTGCAAATGGACAGATAATTGATAAGGTGTTTTTTTTTAGCGTCATCTTCCAGCATGCGGTCAAGATCTCTGCGTTCTCCTGAGAGATCACCATAGAAACTGTTGCTAGCGCACAGTCCCTGGCGATGTTCCGGGGCCCTTAAGGGTACCCTTTGAGGAGGGCTGTGAAACCTTACCTACTTGCACACTCAAAACACTTACATTACTCAGGGGAAGGTTAAGAAAAACTCAGTAGGAAAAAGACCACAGGATGGGCCAGCATTCTGTGTATAATCTTTATCATTGGTGTGTGATTTGTGGGTGTTTATGTCTCAATTCTCGTAAAACTGTCTACGTTAACACACCAAGTGTTGTGCCAATCCTTCTCCAATCAATTATTCAAATCAATTATTTACAGCCCATCCATTATTTAAACCCTGATAGCATTATATAATACGCAGATTTTCTGACTGGATTTTACATTTAGAAAAGCCTCACTGAATGATAATGTCCCTCTTTGAGGATAATTGTGATGTAAGACAATATCACACATTGTTAGCGCTCATAATTCATGTACCAAGGAAGCGAGTAAGGAAGTGAGGCTCAGTCTTTGAATGATGACTAGAGAAAGAGCGAGAATATATTTATGCAAGAAAATAAGAAACACAAATGCAAATCAAATATAAACCATATTTATAATATACAAATTGTACAGATGCCATACACATAAGGTCACCTTATCCATACAAACAAATGGTTATGCTTTACAATGACGACACAGCTTTTGCTGACAACTCGAGAAGCAACCTTCAAAAAACAGAGAATGTCAAAATGAACACAAGCCAGAGAGAACCCACTTGAGCAAAATCATAAAATACTTATGACATTCCACTGTCATCCTCAATCAGTGAAATCCATTTTACAACAATAAGGAAAGACAGGAAGAAAAAAAAAGAAAACTCAGGAAATGGAGTCTGAAGGACATTATTAACCGTTCATTATTAACAAGAACAATTTCACTGCCACTGCAGGAGACTCGCAAGACAAGACCATTATGAAGAAAGCGGAAATAGCTTGTTGTCTTTTTACATGAGTGGATAGAATGTTCCAGACAATGCTTGTGGGAACTCTGCATTAGTCACAGGTTACTCCTGCCGTTACCGAGGGCAGCACAAACAGAGTTCTGCATCATTTAGCTGATGAAGTGCTAGATCCTGCTCCACATTCACCTCCACGTATCTGTTCTGTTTCCGTGGGAGACCTCCCCCCTCTTCCCCTTTTCTCTCTCTCTCTCTCTCTTTTCTACCTTCATTTATTTTGCCATCATAGTTCACAGGAGGAAATCTACAGACCCACCTGACCCCCTCTGACACACAACACACACACACACACACACATGCACACACACACACACACACACCATCTATGTGCGTGTGGGCCTTGACACTGATCATTTGTCAGGCACAGAGCAACGCAGATGAAGTTTCATCATTAGTCATTCACCACTGAATCCACCCATGGTTAAGCACATTTAGGTGAGTGCACAACCCTCTCTTTAAGAATTCTTCTCACGACTCTCCTTTGCTATAACACTGTATTATGTGCCATTACAGAGGCATTTTAATCCACCCACCCCTTTTCCCCCACAAGAAAAAAAAACAACACACCGTCCAGAGGAGCCTGGCTTTTTGCACGGCAACACAAGACCACACAGTGGGCCTGGTACACCATGCGGTGTAGGAGACAACTCGAGGAGAGAAACGGCGGAGAAATGAACCTGGGCTCAGACGCGGATTAGTCAGAACGACTGAAGCGGCACGGGCGGAGACGGCTGCATAAAAGGAAATTAATATCTGACTGGAGACAAACAAATCAGGTTCAACACCGCCTCTCGAAACCAGGAGGCACAACAAGAGAGCAGACTTCAAAACACTGTCGGTTTTAACTTGGACAAAAAGATGGTGGGGGAGGGGAAGAAAGACTTGCAGACTTGCAGCCACCTCCCCAGGATGAATGTGAGGGGTCTTAGCTAAAGAAAGACAACACAACAAAGAGAAAATCAAAGAGCTCAAATACTGTATATGTGAATGTTTTTTGTGTTGTTTAGGGGTAAATTGAAGCTCTATCAACCCTCCAACAATACTGAGGATATATTCTGAGGTCTTGAGTGGCAGTGATGTGAGTCAGGAATTGGAAAAGTCGTCACGATGTGCTGCGTTTCAACCGTTTGGACCATTACATTACAGCTGACCCCATTCCTCTCATCCATCCAACCCCACCCACGCTCTCCTCCAATGGGGGCAGGAGGCCACACGGCTATCAGTGACCTCTGAGGGTGGGGGTGCACTAAGGTCAAAAGGACCCCCTCACACACACACATACACACACATGCACGCACACACACACACACACTCACACATATGCACACACACACCTTCTATCCTTATAAATCCACATACATGCAGCAGCCCGTGGTGATGTCATATCACACTATTTTTTTAACAGTGAGTCGGAAAATTTAGCTCAGCGTTTTTTGAGAGCGGACAAACACTTTTGGTTTGACATCAGCACTCTTTAAAGCGCATAGCTGCAGCTGGACACTTTGAGTTTTTTTTTTTTTTTTTTTTTACAATGAGTGATTTACACAGCATTACCTTGCATTCTTGAGCAAACAGAACAAATTCTGGATTCTGACCTGAGGGGGAAAAGAAAAAAAATCTTCGGGTCAGGTCAATCAGGTCTCTGTGAATCATGATTCCATTTCATTGTTCTTTGCCTGTGGACAAATGTGAGGCTGTGAGGTATTATAGGACTAATTATGAAGTACCAAACCCATTTAGTCATCAAGGAAATGTACTTGTATAAGTATGCTCTCAAAGTTAACTATGTTCACCATCTCTGCAGGATTTAAAAGCCTTTCTGAGGAAAAAAGGTTATGTCACATTCCCATTAGCCAGCTAACAGGTTATACCAGTTGAACTACACAGTGACAGAAAACACATACATGACTGTGGCACCACCACAAATCGACAAAACTATTTCTTTTTTCTAACAAAAAACATCTCAAAACCCACGGGTGACCAATTTCCTGTTGATGAGACAATGAAACTGTAGACCACGATTTTCTTCATGTCTTTATCAGTGCTAAAGATTTTGATGTGACAAACAAACCATACGAAGAATATCTAAAGAACATGGAGCTCTTTGAATACAGATGGTTGTAAGTGCAGGTGCCAGGATTCTGCAAAAATAGATCCTAATCTTTTCCCCTGATTATTTGTACTCCTACACTTATTGGGAAAAGGAACGTTTTTCTCTCATATTAACACTTCACCAACAAATTGGCTAAAATGCACAAATGTACTGAATTTACATTCCATGTGTGTAAATAACACTTCAGATATAGAGTACTGTATAGGCTTGAACATTCCTTCATTTCAGCATCGAGTGAGTTTATCAGCAAAACAATAACCAAAAACAATGACAACCAATCTTTCCAAAGCTGTATGCCATCTGGTTGGCAACGGATTGCCTTTCGCAACAGTAGCCATTTCCTTCTCTGTGTTTGCTTCCCGTAGACCCCCTTGATGAAGGGGGATTTTGGACAGTTCTTCTGTACAGGAAGGAGGAATGTGTGAGTCAGTGAGTCTCATTAGTCTCATTAGTCCCAACCCCCCTTTCGGTCGCACAGTACATCTGTGCAGTGAGCTTTGCAATATCCAGTGGTTATGATAATAGCCCCCCCCCCCATTCCCACCCCCCCATACCACATTCCCACCTCCCTGTTTCCCTCCCTCTTCTAACAGCATGTTAACATGGTTCCTCCCAAGCAGACGGATGTGAGATTGGCAGTGGGGTGAAAGCAAGACAGTATGTAAATTGAGGAGGGGGGGGGTAATTTGAGTCAGGCGCCATTACTGGCAGCTATTTAGCGGCAGCAGTTTTAGAGGAAGGGAAGGTGGCGGTTGAGGCAGGACAAAGCAGGACAATGCAACAGGAGAGGAGAGGGTCGCACTGACTGTGTGGGTTTCGTTCAGTGGGTTACGGGGTGTGGGAGACTAGGGAAAGGTTTGATGTCTGGACAGGTGGAGGAGCATCTATTCCTCTACGTCCACTCTATCCTCCTCACCTGATCCCTCCCCAATGCTTCCATTTGTCAGAGTCCCCTCTCCTCGTTGCAGGGCGACCTCTTGACCTTTGTAAGGGTTGGGCTCTGCCTCTTTGACCTGTGCACAAGGATGGCTTTCCTGTTCCTCCTCTGTGCCTTCCCCTACCTCCTCTTTTGTCTCCTCTCCTCCGTCCTCGTTCCTATCCTCTTCCTCTCCCTCATCGTTCCCCCCTTCCCCCGCATCCTCAGACTCATCCTCTGCCTCGGGTTCAGTGCTGTCATTTCTCTTGTTGCCCTCCTTCTCTCCATCTCCCTCATCCTCCTCTTTCCTCTCAGACGCTCCTCTTTTCTCCTCATCCTCCATGGCCACTCTCTCCACCTCTCCCTCGGCAGACTTTATCTCTCCATTATCCCTTGCTTCTGTCGTCTGGGCCTTGGCGCCGCTCTCTTTCTTATTGTCATCTATCTCGGGCTCTCTGCTCCTTTCTTTCTCTTTATTCGTTCCCTTGCTCTCCTCTTCCTCTTTGGCCCCTTTCTCAACCCCATCGGAGATCCTGCAGTCACCTGCCTCCTTCTCTGCGGCTGCCAGCGGTGTCGCATCCTTTTTCTTCTTGCCCTTGGGCGTGTCTTTGACACAGTTCTTGTTGGACTTGGTCCGCGCCTTGAAGATGAGCTTCTGAAACACAGGAGGTTTACATGAACAAAATGTCCTAAAATCAATATGTGCTCTGATAGATGGAACGGCCTGAAAAAAAAATTAGCACAGCTAATTGAAAACAGGGGGGCGAAAGGTGGAAAGAATGTGACCAGAAGGAGGCATGCAGGGGTGCAGGAAATTCCAGGGGATAAGACAGTGTTCCCTCTAGGGTTACACAGCAGTCGCCATTCAACCAAAAAAGCGAAACAAAACAAAAAGTCATTAAACCTGACTAATTGCTCAGCATAACAAGGTAAATCATTACAGCATTAACCGTAACTAGCCATGACTCCGTTTAACATTCCCATTGTAACCTAGTTTTGTTAGTAATGCATTGCAGATTTAAGACAGAGAATTCCCAGGACGGGAAAGAAGGCTGCCTTATAGGGTGGCTGGCGGCTAAGGGTTTGAGTGAAGCTTTGGCTTAGTGTGTTTATCGCAGATAACAGTTACATCCCCAGGCCGTGCCAGCAGCGGGGAGCCTTGCACATAGAGCACTACTGTTTATTGAGGAACGAGAGCTACAGTACAGTGGGTTAGACAGTAATAAAAGAGACAGAGACAGAGAGAGAAAGAGAGAGAGAGAGAGAGATAGAGAGAGAGATGGCACAAATATTCAG
Organism: Limnothrissa miodon; assembly: GCA_017657215.1. Classification (NCBI taxonomy): domain Eukaryota; kingdom Metazoa; phylum Chordata; class Actinopteri; order Clupeiformes; family Clupeidae; genus Limnothrissa; species Limnothrissa miodon. The sequence continues at coordinate 116,526 of JAGFZM010001268.1, forward strand.
AGCTCAATAAGATAAGTGAGCGAGGGGCTGGTATGACACAAGGATCACCTACCTTCGACTCCCTCTTCTTCCGCGGCAGCACGGGCCTCTGAAGAAAAACGACTTGCTTGGTGCACAGACTGCCGTCACTGCCAGACACGGGGAGATAAGAGCCAGAGAAGAGGGAACATGAAAGAGAGGCTGGAGCTGCAAACCACCGTCTCAACACACATCGCTCAACAGTGTTATGCCCTCGTCCTGCATCTGTGCATCTATCATAAATGACCGGATCGTGAACCTATTCCTACCAAGACCAGGATTTGGTCAGAGTGCTTTGGGTCAGGCTTTTCTATGTGGGCCCACTCAGCGCACTCAGGTCTACATGGACGTGTGTGTGTGTGTGTGTATGTATGTGTGTATACATGCGAGTGAGTGTGTGTCTGTGTGTGAGTTGAACCCAGAAGTATAGAGCAGTAATCAATGACTAACTCTCAACACAGGTAAAGAAGTGCTTTTGATGTTTGTTTGTTTTTTCCTTCAGATGCCCTATTGTCCATTAGGGGGAGCAGTTCATTCATCAAACCTACTGTACGTGTGTGTGTGTGGACTTCACACAGAGGGTGTCATGCCAGACTCTTTTTGGCACTCCTCTACCACTGACTTTGGAGCAGGTCCATTCATATGTGTCCCAGCGCCTCGTCGAGACCAGACCTGATCCAAGGTCAGTGGCTTGTCTGGGCTTGGGGAAGGAAACGTGTCCGGCTGCATGCAGCTCCCCCCATTATGTTCCATCTCAATGGCTGCAGTCCACATCGCACCATGCCATCATTGGAACGCATGTATGAAATGGCCGTTCTAGCTCACTGCTCCTCACAATGAACTGGTAGGTGTTATGTGTGTGTGTGTGTGTGTGTGTGTGTGTGAGTGTACACATGTGAGTGAGTGTGTGTAGATGTGAGTGAGTGTGAGAGTGTGTGTGTGTGTGTGTGTGTGTGTGTGTGTTGAACCCACAGGGAGACAAACAAATATGAGCCATGTTGGGGATTTAGACAATAAATGGACAACCATGCATTAGGCTCTTCCTCCCTCCTTCCCTCCATCTCTCTCCCTCTCCACCCTTTCTCCCCCCTTCTCTCTATCTCTCTCTCTTTCCTCCCCTTTCTCCCTCCTGCATTCCTTCTATTTGGCCTCAGGAAACACACGGCTGGGAACCAGGACACAAAGATAAACCCTGAATTTGAACAACAAACAGCTGCTGTGTGTGGTGTATTCTCTCTCTCTCTCTCTCTCTCTCTCTCTATCTATCTCTCTCTCTCTCGCTCTCTCTCTCTCTCTCTCGTTTTCTTTCCTCTTAACCTTGCTTCTCTGGAACACTGTTTGCTTGTAACACATGATTCTCAAGACCTCTCTCTCCATCTTGAGAGAAGGGGAAAAGAGGAGAGAGAAAGAAAAAAAAAAAAACGCTTGAAATCCAAACATGTCAAAGTTGTGTTCAAAAGTTGATAATCCCTGGTGATGTTCCAAATGAAGAATCCTCATAATCCTCATAGGAAATGCAGCTCAATTCAACAAACACGCTTCCTCTCTCGCTATCTTTCTCTCTCCCTCTCTCTCTCTCTCTCTCTCTCTCTCTCTCTCTCTCTCTCCTCTCTTTCTTCATCCACCCTCTCTCCCTCTCTCTTTTCTTCTCTACTTCTGCCTCTTTCTTTCGTTCTCTTTCTCTCTCTCCCT
>JAGFZM010001268.1:122165-132895 GCA_017657215.1 Limnothrissa miodon
ACACACACACACACACACACACACACACACACACACACACACACACATCCTCCATCCTCCCCTCCACATCCGCACACACACATTGTACGTGTGTGTGTGTGTGTGTGTGTGTGTTTGGATGTGGAGGGGAGGACGGAGGATAAAAAAGAGGGGAGAAAACTACTAATTGAGCAGAGAGGAGAGGGGAGACTAAGAGAGAAAAGAAAAGAGATGAGAAGAGAAGAGAAGAAAGGAGAAATAAGAACAGAAATAAAGAGACGAGGAGGGAAAAGAAGAATATAGAGGGGAGATGGGAAAGATAAAAGGAGAAAAAAAAGAGAAAATGAGAGACAAGAGAAGAGAAGTGCTGAGAAGTGTGAGAGATAAGGAGACAAGAGAGAAGAGGAGACAAGAGAGAAGAGGAGAAAGTGGGGGAGAGTTAAGAAGAGAAGAAAGAAGAAAAGAAGAGAAGAGAAGAGGAAAGAAGAGGAGAGAAGAGAAGAGAAGAGGAGAGAAGAGAAGAGAAGAGGAAAGAAGAGGAGAGGAGAGAAGAGAAGAGAAGAGGAAAGAAGAGGAGAGGAGAGAAGAGAAGAAGAGAGGAGAGAAGAGAAGGGGAGAGGAAAGACGTGCTGCAGGAAGTACCTGCGGTTTCCCTCAGTACACCTGCAAAGGCGGCAGAAAAACCCATGTCGCGTGTCGACCATTAGGACAGCAACACGCAATCTTACATCCACAGCAGCAAGTAAGCTCTCTCTCTCTCTCTCTCTCTCTCTCTCTCTCTCTCTCTCTCTCTCTCTCTCTCTCTCACACACACATACACACACACATACACACACACAACACACAAACACACACACTCAGTAGGTTACATAATAGGATGCAAACATGTTCTTTCAGTTTCTTTCAGATAACCTATTTTTACACTGAGTCACTAGATAGACTCTCACACATACACATGCACATACATACAGATATAGAAACCAAGAATGCACAGACATCTAAATGTAACAAGTGTGCACACTCATATAGCTAAGAAGAGACACAGAAAAAGATAAAAAAAAAAAAAACTAAGGAACACGCACGCACACTTGCAAAAACAGGAAGAGTTGCAGTTGCAACAAAAATACACCACAGACGGTTGGCTGCACTCATATCTGTGTGTGCGTGTGTGTGTGTGGGGGAGATTCTTTTAACGGCCGTGTTTTATCACATGGTGGTGAGTGTGGCTATGACACGCTGAGACGGCGCCTGGCTGGAGACCCAGTACCCCCCACCCCTCCACCATCACCACCACCAGCTCCTCCACCTCCTCTGCTCTCCCCCACGCTAAAGCACTGAGCACTGGGCTAGTGGCTAGTGGACCAGGGGCCAATGACTGGTGGACGGCAGGATCAGGATTGCAAAGAGTAGGGTCTGTGTGTGTGTGTGTGTGTGTGTGTGTGTGTGTGTTCGTGTGTGTGTGTGTGGGCTGCGAGTGTTTGTGTATGTGTACGTGTATGTGTGTGTTTCTGTGTGTGTGTACATAGGAGGAGGGGGTGCGAGTGTGACTCAAGTAAGAGTTCAAGGCCTCGTTCAAATGGCTTTGGTTATTTATCCTGGCCCTGGTCTGGCCGGCGGTCCCCAGGGGAGAATGCAGAAGCACACACAGAGATTTGTGTTGGATTCCCGCCCAGGCCCCTCGCTCTCACTAACTCCCCTCTCTCACTCGCTTTCTTCCTCTCATGTTTCCCTCTCTCTCTCCCTCTCCTTGCACTCTTCTGAACAGCAAAGTTGAAAGGAGAAGTAAATTGAGAAATAATTTCTGTCTGATGCCGTTGTGCAGACAGGCAGTGTGTGGAAGCCGTTTGAGCTCAGCCCAGCTCCACTCCTCTCAGTGGCGTTGGGAGCACCTCACTTGGCTGCGTGTCCTCTCTCTGACCCCTGGCACTCACACACTCAGCACCTCGCATATATATATATATATATATATATATATATATACTGTAATGAGGCACAAAGGGTGTAACTTACAGTAGACCTAAAACAAACTACAATTGGGACCATATTTTCACCATTTGATAGAGCTCATCAAGACCTTTACAATGATGTATAAAACTCATTTGCGCCTGAAGTGTCGCTTACGGCCCTATGGGGGGAAAGTAAGCAACCACTTCCCAAATGCATGGCCCAACACAGGAGGCAGACTTAATCAGGACTGGATTCAGCAACATTCAGTGTGACCCTGCATCTATAGCTGAAGGCATGTGTGCACATTTTAGAAAAAAAAAGTGAGGTGGTTTTAGAGAGGAGTAAAGGAGGCCATTGATGCCCATCTAGAGTAACCTGCTTTGAACAGAGAAGGGAGTTGTCTGTAATTAATCTGCAACACACCATTCTGCCCTGGGATCCCATCAAAGTAAGTTTAGCGGCTACTAACCATCAGAGCAGTTCTTAGTCTCAGGATCCTGTGATCCTAATGACATTCACTGCAATTCACACATTGACTGCGGCTAATGATGTTAATGAGTGACTCTTGTGACCCATTGATTATCCAATGATAAGGAGTGTGGTCTACGGCTCACAGCTCCACCTACAGTCCAGAGACATTATACCTCTTGGTTTTACATCATTAGATCAGAATTAGATCATTAGATCATTTACTGTATCCTCTTTCCTTCTTGGAGCAATTAAAAGAGATGTCCTTAATGATGTTGACCCTCAAAGTATTTCCAAGGACAAGTGACTACAGTTGGAAGAAGCTACTAAAAACCATGCTAGAAGCAAATTATATATAATCTAGTATAATTTACTGTAATTAACTGTACTCTAATTTACATTTAGTATTATTTTTACGGGCCTGTCCTTTACAGTAGCATCCTATCTCTGTGTCTCTCATTTTGTCCTAAGCACTCTGTATTAACTACTGTGGTAAACCATTTTAGTAATGAGATGTAAAACATTAAAAATAGCATGTACTCTACCAAAGGCACTGCATTGGAAACTCCAAGTACAGAGTGCCAACAAAGCCGCACATTTGAGTGAGTACACTAAACAACAGCATAATTACAGAAGAAGAGATGAATGGCTCTGCCCTTTAAGTTCCCTGGGAAAGAAAATGGGTTTGGACACACCCTCCTCTTGGAGTTTGACTGCCCTGTCCATCACTGAGGCAACTGGCACTCTCTGACCTGCCTCCCTAATGAAGCCATCATCATCTCCTGCTTTGTCCACTCCGTCTGTGTGACCTCGGTGTACGGGAGGCATGTGGCACCGTGCCAATCAGTGGGTCACGCTTACCTCTACCTTAGCAGGAGACGAGCAGTGTGAGTTGTTGCCCGAAGACAAGTTTTAATGACCCCCCTACCCCCACCCCCACCCCCCAACCCCCCAACAGACAGCACAGGCTAAGATCAATCTACTATAAATCCCTCCTCATTGTTGAGTTACAGCAATGCCATGCCATACACCTAAATTATGTCATTAAAGATCAAGATGTAGTTTTTTCTTGGTTGCGTTTTTGCCTTTATGACTAAACTTTATCAGCGGCTAACAAACATGCAGCCACCTATGGCTGTATTTAATGGCCTCTCTGTCTTCTTATCCATTCTTAAAAGCTCTGGGATCCTAATGCTGAAGATGTTTGCACTAATCTCATTTCGCCTCTAATTCAGTTTGTGGGGTGGACTCTGAGTTAGTGTGCTGTCACACTACTTCAATGATGCTGTTTCTCTCGCCATGGCTTAGCACTTTGTGTGTGTGTGTGTGTGTGTGTGAGTGTGTGTGAGAGTGTGTGTAGCGCATAGTAACAATGCATGCGCTGTTGGCTCTTCCTTTGCCTGCTACCCGCCGGGCTCAGCTGAAAAACACTGTGCAGAAAAAAGAGCAGGCTGCACCAAAGAGAGAACTCCTCTTGGTCTATGGGCTCTCTGTTCTGCATCTGCCGTCACGGTTTCAATTCAATCTAGACGGTGTGCTGGTCAGTCGCATTCCTCCAACATGAGGAAAATGGTCTAGTTGATTAGAACGCAGCGCATCCAGGCACCGAAGGCCCACTTGCTTGTACTTCCAAGACGTGGGAAAAGCCGAAGAGGGGAATTTTTTAAAAGCACCACGGTCTACCCACACACACACACACACACTCACACTCACACACACACACACACAAACATAGCCTACACCACTCATCCACACACACACATACATCCACACAGTCAGTCCTGTTCGAAAACACCATAATAAAGGGGGGCGTGGTGGAGTGTAGAGGTGGAGGGGGAGAACAGTAAAATTGGACGGTTTAAATTTTAGAAAAGGCTTTTTTTTTTAAAGCCCCTAAACGCCAAAAGGCAAAGTCGTAATTCCTGCCACAGAGTGGATTTGTTCCAGAGATATCTTAGAGCCCAGCGTCAAGAGCATTTATTAGCCGAAACACAGCGTGCTCCCCCAAAAAACGCCTGGCTCACAGCCGCACTAAGCCCTGGCTGCGGAGGATGCTTGGCGGGACCCGAAACTAGTCTGTGCAGCACAGGCGTTACGCAACACTCCCACCAATGTAGCCCCAAATGCTAACTAACGGGATGCATGCTTAATAGCAATGGCTTTTTACATTTTTTAAAATCATTTTTCTCAGTGTCTCAGGAAAAATGCTAAGGGCGGCAGGAGATGAGTGGTAATTATGCTCAGGCAACAAAGCCCGGCGTAGACGTTATCACCTGACAATCTGCGCAGCTGTGGAATCACAGTGTCAAGGCCACTTTAAAAAAGACTCTGTGACAACGAGCAGACACAGTTCTAGATTTAAAACTCTCACGCCAGCGCTAGGAGTTCACACTGTTCCCTATGTGCCATGTTTCAGAAACTATTTCAGAGAAAAGATGATGAAACGCTGTCTTGGCAATATCTCATTTTGAACTATGAACTAGGGGATAGCCTACTAGAATGTCAGTTTCCAAGATGTGAACTGAATCTCCAATGCAATGTCTATATACAGTATTTAGAGAATTTTATTTTTTACTTAATGAATATACCAGCCTCGGCAGAGAGTTGCTGAAAGTTGTTTGCACTTTTTAATCTGCCATCACTAATGTTGTTGTGTTTTAGGTTATGAATTTTACATGACCTTGTAATTTGTTTTTGATAAAAAAAAAACAAACCACATACATTAAGCCTTAATTATTCCGCCAGAACATGTTTCTTCAAACCTCACTGATACCAAATTGAGCTCCATTATGTCATGTGTGCTAATGCAATCCTGAGGTGGTTGTATAACCACTCTAATGCTCAACCTCTCTTCCTCTAAACCCATCTCTCATCTACTTCACATCCATTTTCCCCACTGGACCCCCAATTTAAAGCATATTAAGAGCCTCCCTACAAATATATACACACTTTTTTGTTCAGTTTCACTTCAAAACACATCATTTTCTCTTCCCATTTCAAACAAAACCCAACCCCCCCTCACCCAAAAAGTATTTTTCACCCATTTTGCTTCAACAGCAACATGGACATGGACCAGAGGGCCTTTAACAAGTATTTGCACACAGCGTTAAGGACATGTCCTTTTGTTATGAGTGTAGAGCTTCAGTGAAGAACCATGGCATGGGGGGGAGGGCTGAGCCTGCTTTAATGATGTTGTGCAACAGACCAGTTAATTGTCATAGCATATTTAAGAAAATAATTAGTGGGCATATGCTGATCAAGACCCCATGAGGTTTGATGCATTCAAACAGAACTGTTCTGTCCTTTGCTCCTCAACAATGCAAAATACGTGTTTTTTGCTATTGGTGTGGTGTGAGATTCGCAAAAAACACAGGAGGCGAGGCATTTATTCATTTTCAGTCCAGTGGCGTTCCAAAATGAGTTACATCTTGCGTCATCATTGAGGCTAGTCGAGCAGCAACACACGGTATAATTTGTTGTCTCACCACCTGATTGGCACAATCTCTAATCCTTGTGCTGTCATCTCTCGCTGAAATTCCCTCTGGCTGGGAGCACAGGTTCAGCATTATAATGTCATTGGGAGTCACAATAGGGTGCGAAGGGGAAAAAATAAAAAAAACATACCAAGGTGGCCTTAGGGTTGCCAAAACTCCAAACTCGATTATGGTGATAGCATCAGAATACACACGCTGATAAATTGGCACAGCGTAACATGTCTGCGGAGAGGGTGAGGCCGACCGTGACAGACTTGAGAAAGGGAATCAATACTAAAACTCTTGCTCCTATCTGATGGAGCACAGGAGGCACCGCAGTCTCCCCCACTGCGAGCCGCTTGTTTACAGGGGAGCCGGTGGAACAGGGGATTCTCTGGGATAATTGCTGATTTGCTTGCTTGTCAGGATTGCGAGGCGGCGGTGACGTGTGGGGGTGTGCATCTGGGTCGGCAGCTCAACATCCCCCCACCACCACCCCAACCAGAAGCTCCCTCCTTGTCTTATGCAAAACTAAATCAAATGCATTTCTTTGGACCGGAATAGCATGTGAACATATACATATAGAATATGAAAAGATGACTAGAATCAAAATACAAACGTGCATAAAGACACATCCGTTCTTGTACACACACATCACTGAATGGACATTTTGTACAGCCTTTTCATGTATGCAAGTTGTCTTGTCTGTAATGGGAAGTATGCCTACTGCTTTTTAAACAAATTCATAAGTTGTGTGCCTTTAACTGACCGCATATTGAAACCCATGAACCCACAAAGACATTAAAGAGCCACTCACATCAATGATAGTCCACTGCTCCACCACAATGGCGTCGTAGGCCATGGCTGCGTTGGAATCCCCCTCTGGGCCTTCTTGGAAGATGAAGACGCTCTCCACTAACTTGGGAAGGGAGTCTGATGAGGGGAGAAAGAGGGAGGACAGGTCAGGGAGAGAGCGACCGGTGAGGGCAGGGGGTGTCAAACTCACAAATTCACAGTGGATCTAATTAAAAACTGGGACGAAGTCACGGGCCAATCTGCCTCCAGCCTCTCTTGAAAGCTCCCGTTTTCCATCTTTCATTTGGTCATGTTTGGGGAGGGGTGTGTTAAGTTTGTCCAAGCTGACTGGTAGCATGGATGCTAAAGACTGTCATCAGAAAAGGCGGCGTCATTGGTGATCCCAACCGAGAGGCCAATGCACTAACAAAGCATTCAGGGACTTAGCATTATTGGTGTACGCACAATGGCGAGGCAGCTCAAATACACATTTAATACGATCTCGCGGGGTTGGGGGAGAACAGTCAGAGTCCTCGGGAGAGGGCAGCTCCTAAAGCTCTGCTGCGCTAGCACGCTAGCTAGCTAGAGCGGCAAAGCATCAGCCTGTGCTCGAGCAATTAGGCTTCACAAAGGTGGCAATGACAGGCGTTCCACATGCACGCTCCACTGAGGAACGCAACGAGGAGGCACATGAAAGCCTCAAAGAAACACCAAAAAGATAAAATAGGAAAAAGAAGACAGACATAGAAAGAGAGAGAGAGAGAGAGAGAGAGAGAGGGATGAGATGCAGAGAGGGGGATAAGATACAGGGAACGGCTGACATGAAAAAGATTCATATTTGGCTTTGGTTGCGAGTAATTTTGTAAACCATGAAACAGCACTGGCTTTTTTATACGTCGTGCTTTATTTAAGTGAATGAGAGCTGTCACTTTCACAGCGCCACAACGAACTGGCAACAAAGCCTCCGCCCGTGTCTATGTCACCATCCTTTCACCCTCATCCAACCACACACCCGCCCACCCGCCTACTGCTTCCTCCTCCCCTCCCTCCCTCCTCTCTTTCTTTCTCTCTCTCTCTCTTCGGAGAAAAGCCATCTTCATAAGTGGGGATAATAACCCAAGCTAGGTTTTTGATGGAAGAAAATGATTTTATTTATGTGCTTGTATACTGCTTGTTATTTCCCTCTTTCTATCAGTTTTGTTTCTGTCCCTTATCGTTCTTCATCTTTCTTTCTTTCTTTGTCTTTTCTCTCTCTCTTGCATTTCCCCCCCCCCCCCCCCCCCCCCCCCCCCCCCCATCAATCTTTCCGTTTCTGTCTCTGTGTTTCTCTCTCACTTCCCCACATGTCTATTTTTACTGTAATGCTGTGTGCGCCGGGTCTCTGTCTTCTCCCTGCTACGCAGCAGATTTCATTATGGCTCTGCTGACCCCCCCACACACACACACACTCCCGACCCCACCACCCCACCACCCAACTGTCTGGTCCTCCGAAGACCATCCCATTCTGTCTGTCACAGGATAACCCATTTGAAAAGCAGGGCCCGGCTCCTATTGAACACATCTCGATGCTCTTTCATCTCACTCAAAGGGGTGGTGGCGGCGGTGGTGGTGGGGGGAGGTAGATGGATGAGTGGGTGGAGCAGGGGTGGGGGCATTGTTCACTCTCTGCCTCACACATCGAGACGTTCCCAGGAGAGGGTTTTAGAGATAGTGGAGTGAGTGTGTGTGTGTGTATGTGCGCTTGCGTCTTTGTGTGTTTGTGTATGTGTGTGTTTGTGTCTGTGTGTGTTGTGAAGGGAGGTATTTAGGTGGGGCTGATCTGAGGTGCATAATTGGAAAGTTCTTCCTCTGACAGGCCTCACGTGATCAGAAGCACAAAGGCTGATGTGCTGTAAGGCAGACAGGGAGGGCTCAGTATGGGGGAGGGGGGGGATAAGCTCAGATAAGCTAGAGCTAGATAGGTAGAGGGCTGGCCATGTTGTTTGGCTCTAGCCAGACTAGCTGATGTAGCCCTTTGCGTGCAGTCTTGCCTCCTGTCATCTGATGCTCTCATCCAGTGTCTGGCGGCCCACCTCACTCCAGCCAGGCTTGCTGATGCTATGCCATGCGACAGCAAGGCACAAACACCCATGTCAAAGAATGGGGGAGGGGGTAGCAGGAGGGGGTGGAGGGTGTGGTCTGTCTGTTGCCTGTCAGACTGTCTGTCCGTGGTGTTGTCTGTACACGTTGTCTGTCACGTTGTCTGTCACGTTGGCCTGGTGAGGCATCCCCCAGGTGTTCAGGGGCCCGGGGTGAGGGGAGAGGAGAGTGCGTCTGCTGCCCTGGTCACGGCCGAAGGCATGATTTAAACATGTGAATGGGTGGGAGCTAAGGGGCAGCACATGTATTTTTAAACTGGCCAGACAGGTCCCACGGAGTGAGAGAGAGAGAGGGAGAGAGAGAGAGAGATAGAGAGAGAGAGAAGGGGAGAAAGAGAGAAGTGAGTGAGAGAGAGAGAGAGAGAGAGAGAGTGTGTGTGGTCGCTAACACAGCCACGGATTGAGCGAGACACTTCTAGTCGCCGTGCCAACGCGGTGGACTGGGGCAAGCCAGACAGCGGGCACCTGCAGTTGCCAGGCAGATTCTTGCCATGGTCTGAACACAGGCACGGGGGAAATTGAGTGTGTAGAGGTGTATGCATGTATGCATGTGGACATATGACACAACACACACACACACACACACAAACAAACACACACACACACACACAGATATACAGAGATGCGAATACACACACACACAGGTATACATAGATGCGAATACACACACACACACACACACACACACACACACAGGTATACACAGATGTGAACACACACACACACACACACACACACACACACACACAGAAATGAATATACCCCCCCCACACACACAAACAACGGACATAACAGTACAGACTCAGGGCCACACACGTGAATAAAAACACACAAGCACACACACACACACAGAACAACAACAGTTCCCCTCCAGGGAACGTTCATGACCAATTTTCCTTTGTATCTCCCATAAGCAGGCTGAGGTATCTTTCCCAAAAGAAGCCCTCCATTCACAGTGTAATAATACCTGATTGGAATTTCATATTCCGGGGACGGCTGACTGAGCCAAGTTGAATATGGAGCGAGCGCTGCGCCACGCCGAGTGTGAATAGTCATGCATATGAATGTCTCGCAGCTGTGGATACAAATCCTTTCTCTGAAGGGGGAGAAATACACAGCTGACAAAAGGAGCCCCCGCCTCCTACTTCTCCAGTCGCTGGAGCAGAGCTAGCATGGCTTTGCCTGGACGTGGCACCCTGGGGTGGGGGGGGTGGGGGTGGGGTTGCAGAGTGGCGGCAGTGGGTTGCCCCGTCCATATGAATCTTTAATGGTGCTCTCCTCCTGATGGGGTCAACGGCAGAACAATGGCTCTCGGAGTGATTTCCTTGAGCTGCCGGCATGAGTCAGGTGTACCCACATCACCTAAGGGGAAGGCAGGTAGGCGAGTGGGCATGGTGGTGGTGGTGGTGGTGGGGGGGGCGGGGGAGGGGGAGTGTAAGTGGTTGCCATGGCTCACCATGGAAACTCTGATTCATTCATTCAACTCCGATGTCTAGTCTGAGTCCCAGTATGCCCTGACTAGACATCATGGTTTCTGACGCACAGCCAGCCTCACTGTCTCTGAGTACGGAACTAGGGGGTCTCATGTGGAAGATCAACCAGGCTGACTCTTCCCTGCTCACAGTGAGGAGACTGGAGGGGCAAGAGGCTATTCAAACCCACTCAGTGTTCAGGCATGCCTGGGCAGGCCAAAGAGCAGCAAAACAAAAAAAGAGGAGAGGAGAACAGAAATGAAGAGAGGAAAGGAGAGGAGAGGAGAGAGGAAGAGGAGAGAGGAAGAGGAGAGAAAAGAAAAGAGGAGAGAAGAAGAGAGGAGAGAGGAGGAGGAGAGGAGAGAGGAAGAAGATAGGAGAGGAGAAGAGAGGAGAGGAGAAGAGAGGAGAGAGGAAGAGGAGAGGAAAGGAGAAGAGAGGAGAGAGGAAGAGGAGAG
>JAGFZM010001269.1:24346-38348 GCA_017657215.1 Limnothrissa miodon
TGCTCATGCTGGTCGTTTGGTGTTGGAGAGCGGGAGAGTTCAGGCCTTCCCAAACCCCACCTGTCAAATCAGCACTAAGCCCAAAGTCTTTACAGCAATTGCCATTGGGACATGTGAGATTTCTTTAATAATTTAGATATCTTTTTCATAACATTTATGGGACCAAAATAGACTATTGATGAGAACCATAATCAACAAGCAACCCTGAAAATGGAATATCGGAACTGATCAAATAATACCCATCTTCCCAGCCCATCTTCATAATGTTATGGGATGTCCTAGAGTACTTGTATGGTGTATGGTCCAGTAAGATTTAAAGCTGCTTGTCTGTAAATAATGAAATGTCTCTAAAATACTAGTGTGCATTGCTGTGCGAACAGAACTGGCTTCTCTGTTGTTGTTTTGGTCCATGTGACTCAGTGTTAACATATTTTGACTATGAAAATGTGAACGTGAGATAAATGTGTTTGGGGTTTGTTTTTATATGAGGGTGTGAAAGTGTGTGTTGTGCTAGTTTGTTAGTCGACATCATTAGTCTCCTCACTCACTCCTCACTCCACTCTCCCCCTTCCCCTCTTGTTCATCTGTACCTCAGCCACTGTGCTGCATTGAGATGTCTTCACCCCTGTATGTGTCAAAGTGAAACAGCCCAGTGCAGCTGCTGCTTAGGAAGCAGCAGGACTGAACCACTTTAGGGGTATAGGGGAAGCATGGCTTCTTTGAGTAACGACCTGAAAGCCCCCTGCTGGTGATTGAGGCTGTTGACAGTCCAAATGTCCTTCCAGGATTTTTACTGCCACTGCCTTGACAAAGTAGAATATACCAGTGATGTGTCTATGAATAGATCTAAAAGGTTGTCTAATGAATCGTCTGCTCTATATGTGAGCCATGACTAGATAAACTCATACTGGGTGCAAATTCCTGAATGCTGTGTTCCAGTCTTATTGCCAGAGGGGTAATCTGACTAGTGCTGGGACCTGCACTCACTCCCTGGATCATTTGCTCATTTTCACAGCTGATGTTAACCATTCCTCTTTCTCTCTCCCTCTCTCTTTCTCTCTCTGTTTTTCTCTTTCTCTTCCTCCCTCTCAGAGCTGGGCAACAGGGCGAAGCGTCTGTGTGTGTCTGAGAGGAGGCAGCCCTACAGCGGAGCAGACTGGTGTTCAGGAGGGGAGACTGATGAGGAGGAGGCTGGCTTCTTCAGTAAGGCCCCATTCACGCACAGCGCACTGTTCCAACTCTCATTTGGACACCTCTCTATCATTTGCCATCCCTCTCTTACTCTCTCTCTCCCTCTCTCTCTCTTTCGCTGGCTTTACAGGATTACGTTTATATCATTTTGATAAACTTTATGCTTTTGTTGTCACCAAAAGTTATTTTTATTTGATTTGTTACCCCAAAACATGATGTAAGTGGTTAACCATTGTATTTTTTTCTTCTTTCGTTCTACAAGACTGCAACTCTGGTGAGATGAAGCCAGATCCCAGTGCCCTTTCGGCCTCCACGCCTACCCAAAATGCCTTGGGAGGGCAAAGCACAGGGCCTGACATGAGTTGTGGCCAAAAGTCTGGCAGTAAAGTCTTCTACATCTTTACCACAGAAATGGCCAACAAGTAAGAGCTGTTTTCTAGCTGAATTATGTCCAAACATGACTCTGATGTTCAGACACACACACACACACACACACACAGACATGCGCGCACACGCACACACTAATACTCCCACTCTTTAACTATGTTTCTTCCTTAGTAGTTCTGTCTTTCCAGAAGGATTACGTCTCGTCTGTTGCTAAGCAGACAGTTTTGTCTGTCATCAAGCAGCTGTAATTGTCTGCTGCTAAGTCTGCTGTTCATTGCGTCCCTTCCTCTCAGAATGTCAGAAGCACACACACACACACACACATACTTACAATCATGTACATCATTTCATACATGCATACACACCTACAGTACACACACCAACACACACATACATGCACATATGTGTGCAAACACACACACAAACTGTGAGGCTCAGTGTGTCATTGATTGGGCTCAGCTGGTGCTTGTTAGGGCCGGATGGAAGATTAATTGTGATGATAGGGGCTGGGAATTGTAGTTTTTAGAGGAGGGGTGGGGAGAAGATGCCCAGGATTTGTGTCAATAAGAAATAGCTCTTACATCCTAACCCTGTCTGTATGGCCCTACTATATGACAGCCTGTTTTGTAAATAGTAATATTTGTCAGTCAAACTGTAATTGATACTAACTCTTTCAGTGTGTGTGTGTGTGTGTGTGTGTTTGTGTGCTTCAGGGCAGCTGAAGCCGTCATCACTGGTCATGCCGACAGCATCATTGGTTACCACATGAACCACATCTCCAATGGCAACAAGCCCACTCTTCCTATGGTAACCGCTTCCACCAGTCAGCAACAAATACCACTCCCGACTATTATGAATTATTAATTAATCACACAACCGTGTGAACTGCACTTCTTTATAGCAACAATAACAATAACAATATCTCTGTTTTTTGTTCTAAGATTGGCCCCATGGGTGGAGGCCCAAAGCAGCCAGGGGTCACACCATCTTCCCAGCCCACAGAGCAGAACCACCAGCCAGCTTCCAAACCAGCAGCCCCAGGGCCCCAGCAGCCTGCCCCTCCATCCCAGCCCCAGGCCTCTGCTCCTGGGACTAAGCCCCAGGACGGCCCCTCCTCGGTGGGCCTGGACACCAAGAGCGTTCCTGGCGGAAGCCCCTTGGATGGAGGTTCCCAGGAGGCCCACCCTGCTGGTTTGACGTCTGAAGGAAATCCTCCACCAGCACCAGGGCCAGGCGGGTATTCGGTTATGGAGCTCCCGCCCAAGGGACCAGAGGGCCAGCTAACCCCCCAGCAGCAACAGCAGCAGCAGCTGCCTCCAGAGCTGATGGGCCTGGGGGAGAACACAGAGGGCCTGTCGCAGGAGCAGCTGGAGCACCGCGAGCGCTCGCTGCAGACGCTACGCGACATCCAGAGGATGCTCTTCCCCGATGACAAGGACATGCCCGGCATGGTGCCCCAGGGGGGAAACATGGGTGGCCCACCGCCCAACCCCATGATGGAGGGTCCAGTTATGGGCCCCAAAAAGCTGGAGCAAGGGCCCCTCCAGGCCATGATGGCCCAGTCGCAGAGTCTGGGAAAGCCTGGAGGCCCGCGCCCTGACGGACCCCCATTTGGACCTCCGGGACCCAGAGACATGGGCTTTCCCCCGGACGAGCTTGGGCCCCCTCCTCCGGGGCCTCCCATGGGCCCTCCGGGTGGCATGGGCGGGGAGCCAGGCAACCACATGACGCCCGAGCAGCTGGCCTGGCTCAAGCTGCAGCAGGAGTTCTATGAGGAGAAGAAGCGCAAGCAGGAGATGATGATGCACGGCCCGCATGGCCCCCGCATGATGCGTGGCCCACCGCCGCCCTACCAGATGAACCCTGCCGATGGTTGGGGGGGCCCCGGGGGGCCAGATCCATTTCCTGACCAGATGGGCATGGGAGGGCCAGCACCTCCGCGAGGCATGCACCCCCATATGCAACGCTTCCCCAGTATGATGAACCCCGAGATGGACGGCGGGCACCACATGCCCAGGCCAGGCATGAACTGGCCAGAGGGGGACGTGCGTGGGTTTCCCCAGGGCATGTTTGGGGGCCCGGGGGGCCCGGGCAGTCGGGTGGAGAGGTTCCCCAATCCGCAGGCAGTGCAGGAGGCCATGTTTCAGCAGGGGATGGGGGACAAACCGGGCATGATGATGGACATGAACAGGATGATGGGGAACCCACGGCAGATGGAGCCAGGTCCTGGAGGTATGATGTTTCCCAGAATGCCTAGCGATGGGCCCATGAGCCCCTCGTCCAGAATGGAGTTTGTGAAGGGCCTGAGCCGCGACATGGGTGACTTTGGCATGGGCCCTGGCAACATGGGCATGGGGCCCAACCCTCAGCTAATGAACCCCAAAATGGGAATGAGCCCAGAGGATATGATGAAGATGCGAGGAGGAGGGCCCATGCCAGATAACATGGGGCCCCAGCAGAAGATGATGCAGGGGCCTCCTTTCCCCGACCAGCCCCATCCGGGTGACTTCAACATGGGTCCCAACCGCCAGTTTCCTCCCATGAATCAACCTCCAGGACCCATGGGTCCCGCTGGGAGGGGTCAGAGAGGCGAGCCCTTTGGGCCTGACCAGCGGCCTGGTCCGGGCCCCGGTGGCAACGGCCGTCTGAGCCACATGGCCCCCAACCAGCCTCCACCCTCTGCCGGCCCACCTCCACCGCCTCCAAACCCACGGGGTGGCGGCCGCAAGCAGGCACAGGAGCCGGCTGTGTCCCCCGGGGTCAACCCCCTGAAGTCTCCGCCACTGCGCCAGGTGCAGTCACCCATGCTAGCGTCGCCCTCTGCCGGCCTCAAGTCACCACAGACACCCTCACAGCTGGCCGGAATCCTCACAGGCACAGGACCCTCCTCCATTGGTGCCCCGACGGCGCCCGGTGCGGCTTCCATCAAGTCGCCGGCCGTCATGGGCTCGGCGGGGGCATCGCCCGTCCACATGAAGTCTCCATCGGTGCCTGCACCGTCGCCGGGATGGACGTCCTCGCCCAAGCCTCCGCTCCAGAGCCCCGGGGCCCCGCAGGGTGGCAAACCCAACCTCAGCATCACCTCCCCAGGCATGATGAGCAGCTCTGATCCAGGTGAGCCGCTCACACTGGCCCGCATGTGAGCATGAGTGTGCAAGAGAGCTTGTCCAGCGGCAGCTGTTTAGGTTTGGGTAGGAGTGATTCAGCTCAGTGAGTGAGCATTTGCTGTTTATTTCTCTAAGGTTGGGATGCTCTTCACATGGAATGAGTGCATTTACAAGAAAACGTGTCAGGGTGTTTGTGTGGATACTCGTGTGTGGGAGGATACTTGAGTGTGTGTGTGTGTGTGTGTGTGTGTGTATAGTTATGTGTGTTTATGTATCACAAATATACACTGGTTCTCCTTCCACAGGTGTCAGTGCCCCCTCCTCGGTACCTCCCTCCAGCAGCTCGTCCAATCAGCCAAACTCGTTAAGCGCCGCCTCTGGGAACAGCAATCTGCCGTCCAGCAGTCCTTACAGCATGCCACCTGAGCCCACGCTATCCCAGAATCCCCTGTCCATCATGATGTCAAGAATGTCTAAGTTCGCTATGCCCAGTTCCACGCCCCTTTACCATGACGCCATCAAGACTGTTGCCAGTTCAGATGATGATTCACCACCTGCACGGTCACCTAATTTGCCCAACAACGGCATGCCTGGTAAGAGAACACACACACACACACACACATTCTACACACATACAGTTAGGCACTGATAGAGACACAAGTTGTGTTTGACACATGAATACCTGTGTTTCCCTAATGTACATTAAAGGTGTGCATTGGTGGTATATATAGTTTGTTGAGTGCACTGGTGGTATACAGTATAGTGTGTTGAGTGTATGTTGAGTAATACAGTAATATATCAATGTTTCATATGCACCAATGCACTCAAATCATACCCTTCTGAGTGAGAACAGCCTGTTCCAAAGCCCTGTTTCTTGCCTTTGTGGAATGTTAACAGCACTATGCCTTCCAGTAAGCCCTGATGTGTTTGTCTAAGTCTATGTCTTTGCTCTCTTTCTATCTCTCTCTCTCTAGGGATGGGAGTGAACCAGCACCCAGGCCACCCACGCATGATGACACCCAGCTCGTCAGGCCCCATGCCCGCACTCAGCCCCATGGGCATGAACACCATGGGTGCCCAGCCGCTGCCACACAGCATGGGTGGACCCATGCCCAACCAGATGCCCTCCCCTGGCTCCATGGGCCCTGGAATGCCTCCTCACCCAGGCAACATGGGCCCAGGAGGCATGATGGGCCCACAGGGCATGATGATGGCCCCCCAGGACCGAGGCATGATGGGACAAGGGCCGATGGGTATGCCACCACACCGTGGACAAGGCTACCCTCCAGGACAATCATCACCACAGCAGGGCCCCTACCCCCATAACGGGCCCGGGCCCCAGGGCTTTCCCCCTGGAATGGGTTTCCCCGGGGAGGGGGGACCCATGGGCCGTATGGGAGGGGCCCCCGAACCTGGAATGTGCAAGCCTACTGGTGGGGGCCCAGAGTTTGGGGCGATGGGTGGTGTATTTGACCCCGATCTCCAGGAAGTGATGCGTCAAGGGGCCTCGGGGATCCCCGAATTTGACCTTTCACGCATCATCCCATCTGATAAGCCCAGCCAGACCCTCTCCTACTTCCCTCGAGGCGGTGGAGATGGCAAACCTCCCCCGCACCATGGTGGCCCGCCAG
Source organism: Limnothrissa miodon (assembly GCA_017657215.1). Classification (NCBI taxonomy): domain Eukaryota; kingdom Metazoa; phylum Chordata; class Actinopteri; order Clupeiformes; family Clupeidae; genus Limnothrissa; species Limnothrissa miodon. The sequence continues at coordinate 30,663 of JAGFZM010001269.1, forward strand.
GCTTCCCTCCTCAGATGCAGGCCATGATGGGGGAAGGGAGCCCCCGGATGATGGGTGGCCCGGGACCCATGGGGCCCCAGGACCTGCCCATGGGGCCTGGCGGGGGCCACGTGGGCATGAGGCCCCAGGGTTTCATGGGCCCTGGGGGGATGGGCGGCCCCCCAGGTGGTATGGGAGGGCCGCAGCACAGGATGCTCTCGCCTGGCCAGCAGCAAGGCATGATGGGAGGTCCCGGCATGATGCAGGGGAAAGAGCGCGGCCCCATCTACACCCACCCAGGCCCAGGGGGTTCCCCCAACATGATGATGTCACTGCAGGGGATGGGGGGTCCCCAGCAGACTATGATGATGCCCCAGATGAGGCCACGCAGTGGGGTTGGCGGGGACATGGGTATGAACTTTAACCCCGGCCCTGGGAACCCTGGGAATATGATGTTCTAAGCTCTGAAACTAAAACTAAAACTGAAACCCGCAACCACAGACAGCAGAGACCGCAGGGGGAGATTTCACTCTCAAGTTTTCCTACATGTGTGTCTGTAATGCTGTGTGTGGATGTGTGTGTGTGTGAGTGTCTGTGTGGACAGGAACTCAGCTAAACACACAGTGGTACTAGAGGTGAAATTGGGTCATGAAGGCACACACAGATTTACACATTGCCATCTTCTCAAAGGTACATAAACGAGGGAATTCAGTGTCCCGGACTTTGACCTTAGGGATCATAACCAGGCTGAAGGACTTTTTGAAGTATTTAGGGGAAACCCTTTCCTAGTGAATCTATTGGGCCAGAGGTGACATCTTTGGATTAGCTGAGTTCTAGAACAATAATAGAAATAACTATGACACATGAGCAGATATGAAGACACAAAGCAACGACAGACTGTTGGATATAACCAGACAAATTTATGTCTGTACACAACGACAAAGGTGGAGTGAAAACAAGGAACTTCTTCTGAGGAGTTGCAGCGTGTTTGGCTGTATGTTTACATCACACCCCATAACCTCCCTCCAGAAGAGAATAGAGCTGTGTGCGTGTGCGCGCGTGTCTGTGTACTTTTTGTGTGTGTGTATAAGACCGAATGTGTGTGTATGTGTGTGTGTGTGTGTGTGCTGTATTTGTGTTGTAAAAGGGATTTTACCAGTGACTTCTCTAGGTCCTTTTACTTTCCGATGTGTGTCTCGTGTGTGTATAAATCTGGGTAAGGCAGTCCTGCCCGGCCTCTTACTGAATACTGTGCATTGTTAAAAAAGACTCTTTTAAATGTTGTTTCCTTTGTTACTCCGTTGTATGATAAACCAAACTAAAACCTCATACAGATGCTAGTATTATTGAGAAACAAAGCACAAACATGAATTAACTGTAAAGAAAGCAAAAGTGTTTTTCGGTTCTTTTTTGTTTTGTAGAAACATTTTTTTGGACATGTGTCAAGGGGGGTCAAGGAGAGAAGTCTCCCAGCTAAATAATGATGCTCTAGCCTCTTGGGGAGATTGACAGGGGTTGAATTTATTTTGGAGTGGGGGATGTTGTGCTTGACATCATCATGGGAACTTAGACAGCCTCTGCACTCTCAATTAAAAACGTACCCACTACTGACCTCCTGTGCCATGTTACCATAGACACCATTATGGACACAAAGCAATTCCCACCGGGGTTTTTTTTTTCATTTTTTTTTGGTGGAAGCTAGATATTGCTGTGTCTGTGACGATGATTAATGTATCAGTTGTTGAGAAGAGAATGGTGAAATAGAAAACTGATCAAATGGTAATTATGAATGGGGGGGGGGTCATACTGAAAAAACTGATGGGTCGTCTCCATGTTTCTGTCCCTGTGGTTTAAAGTCATTGTGTGTAACTTCACTAAAATTTGGTACAGAACCACTTCCTGGGGTCGGCAGTGGTGTTGGAAGACAATTAAAATCTATTGTTTGGTATATAACTGCCATGTTGAGTCATTTTTTGATTTTCAAAGAGCCACAGCTCCCCCTGCTGGTGAAACTTTAAAATGACATAGTCCAAAACTTTAAATCACATTACTTTTCTAATATAGGATTTTTTATTAAATGTTTAATGTGTCAAAAAAAATCTTTATAACAGAAATTTAATTGCACAAGAATATTTTTCCAGCCATTTGCCACAGAAGTGATTGAATGTATGTAATGTGTATGCATTCAAAGGTTAATCAGAATATGTGGTTTGGTGATTGACAAGCAGAGTGACTTTTGTAAATGATGAATCTGTAGCAAACCCATTCTAGGCTGGTGTTTTAGTGCAATGGGATGCAGTGGGTTTGTGAATGTACCCGGCATCAGTCCCAGTCTCAAATAGCCCCATATTCACAGCCATGCTCTGAGCGCATCCAGTGTTGCCAACATGTGCAGGCCTCAGTCCATCCAAGGCATCCATACGGCAGCTGTTGAGGAATTCCAAGCCCAGCTGCCGGGAGAAAGTCTCACGTTCATGAGAAGGTTCTGTTTACACCCCCACTCCCACCCATGCCTTCAAGACACCCCACCCCACCAACACCCAAACAACTCTCAAGGTCTCCCTGATCAGAAATGCAGCAGGTTGCTAAATTTACTGGCCTGTATGTGTGCCAGGCTCCTAAGTGGAGAACAGGGATGTCTAATATTAGCCATGTGAGGCTACAGCTGCCCTGTCACTAGACTCCACAGCTGCACAAGGACGACCTCTGGCATGCTCAGAGTTGTCTGGAGGCATGAATCAAGCCGGGTCTGTGTGCTTTTAGGAGAGGAGGGTATCACGCCCCCATATGGTAGTAGGTGGTAACGGGAGGAGCAAATGACAAAATCTTGTGGAAACTCTGACCTTTGTTAAAGTGAGGTGGAAAACAAACTGCTTGTATATTTGCTGTGGGTGTGTCACATTCCAGTTACATGCTCAACACAATTCTTTGTTGGAAAACTTTGATAATGTGAAACATTTCTTCAACAGTTCTGATTTGGGAAAAAAATAATTTGTGAATTTTTCATTTTGGCAACAAAACCAAATATCAATGAAAACCCTTGTTGTTCTTGGTAATGTCCAACCAGCCTTTCCTTGTGTATAAGATGAATCTATACAGTCCATCTGTATGAAGTCTCCATTTACAGGTACTGTCAGGTCAGGTTTACCTGACTCCCTCAGCACACCTGGGTGGGTGGCCTGTGAGTTGTGTGCTGCTTGTGGAGGTGACGGGTCCACATGGGGAAGATTATCAGTCCACGCACTCAGCACGCTCAAGCACCTCTAGGTCATCTTACAGTTCCTACAGACACTTGGCACATACTGTTGATGCTAAGCAGAAGACTGCATGTGTGTGTGTGACATTCATTCACTGTGCTCTATTGTTTTTCCACATACATATTTGCACAAACCCTGTTGCTCTCAGTAAGCCAGCCCTGTGCACTAGTGCCCCTGACGCACGTGGGAGAAATGTCTGTAGGAAGCCTTGTTACTGTCTTACAAACCTCAGGGTGTGTGTGGGGGTGGGGGTGGTGGTGGTGGTGGTGGGGGGGGTGGGGTAGGGGGTGTATCTGCAAGTCAAAAATAAAAAGTAATAACAGTCCCAGCTGTCGTCTCCTTGCATCTAAGCCCACCTCATGAAGATACAGTTGTCCTGTCTGTCCATCAACTACTTGAGCCACATCAGCAGGACTCCCCTTGAACTTGCGACTCTAACTCAAGCTGTGTGGAAAGCGGGTGCAATCAGCCTCATTAACTGATTCAGCCTAGTGCAAATTATCTAAGTGCTCTTTGGTTCCAAGAGTTCTCAGGCTGGCCATCAAAATGAGGAGCAATTATTGTTTCTATTTTGACTCCTATGCAAAGAGTCTTGGCAACAGAACATAGCTGTTGAGTTCATTTCTAGCACACCATATTCTTCACACAGTGCACATGCACCTGCTAAGGCAAGAGTGAGTGTGTGTGTCTGTGTGGCAAAAGAACAAAACTAGGTGTGCTCTCCCGTTGCATTAGTTGCAGCCACTGCTGGGAGCATCACACTGCGATATCGTCTGGCCGTAAGCGGACGCTGGCTCCACTGGTCTTGCTGAGGCGCCGCTTGTCCTTTATGAAGCCGTTGGCCAGCACCTGGGGACAGGCCACTGCGTCCTCTGGAGGCAGAGTTGGTGCTGAGGTGGTGGTTGGGGTCAGGAAGGCTGGCCTCCCCAGGAAGTCCTCGCCCGCATCCAGGCACCGGTGGCGCTCGGCTGCCATGTTGACAGAGTTCTGCTGATTGGCCAGGCGGTCGCTGTAGGAGGGGCAGCTGGGGTGCGTGTGGCCGTGGGTGTGACCGTGGGTGTGTACGGGCGAAGGCGGGGGCACGCACTGGCTGAAGTCGGGTGGAGGTGAGCACGGAGGTGGCAGGCTGTGGTGGGGTGGCGGCTCGGGCGAGGTAGCGGTGATGGTACAAGGGGTCAAAGGTCGACGTTCGTCCTGTTCCTGCAGCAGTTGCCTCTCCCGATAGGTCCTGACGCAGCGGCGGCACTGTTTCCAGGCCAGATGGTAGAGCTCCAGCACACTGAGGAGCAGAGACACCCCCGCCACGCCCAGCATGAACACGATGAAGATGTTCTTCTCGGTGGGCCGGGAGATGTAGCAGTCCACCTTGTGAGGGCATGGCTTGGTCTCACACAGGTAGCGCGCTTTGAGGAAGATGCCGTAGGTGAGGTACTGTACCACAATGAACAGCACCTCCATCAGCAGCCGCACCATGATGCTCAGGATGTAGGTGCGTAGCAGCGCCCCCTTCAGACGGATCTTCGAGGACCCCTCCTGACCCTTCCCACAATCTTTCTCTTCGTCTTGCGGGTACTTCTTCTCATCTCCCCTTCCGTCTCCATCTCTCCCTCCTCCTCCTCCACCTCCCTCCTCACCTCCTCCCTGGTCCTCCTGCTCTCTCTGCCTTCTCTTCTCCTCCATGCGGACCGTGTGCATGGCGTGGCCCATGTAGACGAGCGAGGGCGTGGAGACGAAGACGATCTGCAGCACCCAGTAGCGGATGTGTGCGATGGGGAATGCGGCGTCGTAGCAGACGTTTTCGCAACCAGGCTGCTGCGTGTCACACATGAAATCCTCCTGCTCATCCAGCCAGCTGGACTCGGCTGCAGTGCCCAGCACCAGGATGCGGAAGATGAACAGCACTGTCAGCCAAACCTTGCCCACCGACGTGGAGTGCTCATGCACCTCTTCTAGGAAATTACCCAGTAGGCTCCAGTCTGCCATACCTCCAGTCAACCACTAGGGGGGAGCCTGCCGGTGATGGGAAAATAGCATTTCAGGTTTTCAGTTGAAAAAAGTTAATTTGCACATATTTATTTGTATCTGCCTCTAGAACCATATACTGTATGAAAATGTCATGTGTATAATTGTGTTGATCACAGTTGCTGACCTTTTAAAACAGCAACACACCTAGGCTACATCTATTTTCCTCTCTGCATACACTAATGAATATCAGATAGTAGATTTCAAAATGTCAGGAATTAGAATATTATCATTCTAGGTGTTATATATACTGCAGCACACTGACTAAAATAGAAACAACAGTAAAATAGATCAATAACCTTTCAAAATTCAGCATGAATTTCAAACATGTATATTGTTATCCTTAAAAAAATATTTAGAAACTTTTAAGACCTGCTTAAATCTATATTTTGTTGTTGCTATGGCAGAAAGTTTTATGGTCAAACATTAGCTATTTATGACAGACTGTGTCTATATTCACTTGCAAATTTGTATAACAAATAAGATTCCTACTTTTGGTAATTTGATAACCCTATGTTATGTATTTGAGAATTATATTTTAAGTATTGAGAGCATATTGCTAAACACTCTGACTGTGAGGATAGTGGTGGATTTTAGGAAGCATCCATCAGTGCTGCCTCCCATAACAATATCCAACTGCCCAGTGTCAAATGTGGGCGCATTCGAGTTCTTGAGATCCACCATTTTACAGGATCTGAAGTGGGGGGCAAAAATCAACACCATCCTTAAAAATATCACAGAGGATGTTTATCCTACAACAACTATAGGCGTGGCCTACCACAACAACTGCCAGCCATCTTCTACAGTACACTGCCACCATTGAATCCATCCTCTGCTCATCCATCATCATCTGGTTTGAGGTAGTTACAGAACAAACAGACCAAATTCAGACTACTGTGCACAGCACAGCTGAAAAGATCACTGGTGTCCCCCTTCCCTCCCTCCAGCGGAACCAGCGGACAGAGACCCACGCATCCTGTGCACTCTCTCTTCCCCCTCCTTCCCTCTGGCAGGCGCTAGAGATCCTTGTGTGCAAAAAACACCAGACACAACAACAGCTTCTTTCTCACTGCCATCACTCTCCTGAACTGCACATTCTTGCACTACCATTCATTTTGCAACATTATCTATTTCTTTTGCAGAAATGCTATGTTTATAGGCACCTTATGTATAGACTACTGTCTATTGTCTTGTTACACATTCTATGTCTATAGTAGCCTACTTATTTCCCACATAATGTGTATTACTATGTCTAGAGAGCAAATTCCTTGTATATTCAAGTATACAGGTTTGGTTTGTAAATGTAATCTCTTTAGGGACAGAAATGATTTGAAATGAAGGTCAGAGGCACATAGCAGGAAAAGAGTGTGTGGGTACAGAAATAACTATGTTTACAGGTACTTATGGAAAGCAAATAGCCTGCCAGCCTTTGTCTCCCATAAATTTGGTGGAGCCGAAGTCCCTTTCCCAGTCTAATGACCAGTACTATAATAGAGCACATTTTCGAGGAAACAACACTGTCTGACTCAGGGAGCCATTGCAGTGCTTTGGCATGCATGGGAATGGGTGGCTGGCATGTCAGAGGCATATATTAATAACTCAAGAATTGACACTGACCCCAATAGCTGTGTGTCTGTGTGAGGATGCCTGTGTATGAGAGAATGTGTGTGTGTGTGTGTGTGAGAGAGAGAGAAGGGTAATTTGTACTAGTGTGTGTGTTTATGCATATGTGTCTGTACTAATATGTGTATGTGTGTAAGTATGCGTACTGATGTGTCTCTGTGGTAATGTGTGTGTGTATGCATGTATGGCTCTATGTGTTACTGTAATGTGTGTGTGTGTATGTATGTGTGTGTGTGTGTGTGTGTATTAGCCTAACCTCTGAGTAGTTTACTCAGGGGCATAAACCTTTCCCACAGCGTGCAGGCGGTGACGCTGGGAAATAGGCAGCAGTCTTGAGGAAGTCTCGTCTAAATTTACACAGAGGCACAAAAAACACATTCCTGCATTTATCTCTCCCACTTCTGGCTTTGGGACAGTCACCTCCACACAGGGCTCCTTACCCGGACCAGAAGAAAGATCTACACGTGTCAGTGCCCTAGACTCACATATCACACATTACTCACTGCATGTGTTAGTCCTCTTACGGATCTCCCTTATCACTCAGTCAGGACACATCTATTCGTGTCCCATTTCTTCCATTTAGAAACTTTTATCATGATCAGGTTGTTCATTCTCTCTATTAGTAATAAATGAATAAAGACGAATAAATAAAATAAATTCTTCCCCTTTGTGAGAATGTCTTTTCCTCTCAGAAGAGTGTCTGGAACTAACACTATTTAGATTTAAACATAGACTATTTAGATTTAAACACTATTTAGATTTAAACATAGACTATTTAGATTTAAACACTATTTAGATTTAAACA
>JAGFZM010001269.1:41103-59823 GCA_017657215.1 Limnothrissa miodon
AGATCCAGTAGGGTCGAAACGTTGCAGCAGCACCATTAAAAGTATGGCAGTTTCAAAATGTTTTGGATACTCCTGTTCAGGACCCTCTTGAAAACGAGATGGTACATCTCAAGAGCCTATCCTCATAAAATGAATTTCAAATAAAAGTGTGCCGGCATTCTTCTTTTAGTGCTGTCCACTCTTTTTGCCCTGCACCTCACCGGGGGATGTGCACACGACCGCTTCACACTCACACACAGACACACAAAAAAAACACACACTTCACATGTAAAAGTTAGAACTAATCTCTGCTTTCAAATGTTTGAACTCCATGACCCCTTTGTATGAAACCTCTCTAGCCGGTAGGCAGGAAGGAGTAGGGGCCATAAGTGCTGCAGTGCCCACATCCCCAAAGCTTGTGTGTGTGTGTGTGTGTGTGTGAGTGTGTGGTGGGGGGTAGAGGAAGAGAACAAGTCTGCCATACAGAGCACCATGTCCCTCTGGCCCTGTAAATATTTACATGTCTTTCTGCCACATGTCCGCACCTCCGCGTTCAATCCCATTTACAGGCAATGGCACCATGTCTTTGTGTGTGTTGGCGCGTGTGGGGGTAAAACATAGAGAAAGAAAATGTGTGTGTGTGTGTGTGTGTGTGTGTGTGTGTGTGTGTGCGTGTGTGTGTGTGTGTGTGTGTGTCTTTCAGTGCTTCATACAGTATGTTTGTGTCAGAACTTCATTAATGCTGAGTGACCTAATGGCTATTCTTTTATGCCTTCCTTTTATTGTAATAAAATGTTACAATGTGTGATAGCCAAACGTTGACCGAATGCCAGGGCCACTTAGATCAAATCAGCACATGGAATGACCTGCTATTTATACACATTACGCTCAAAGCTTCTTGAGAACTGAAAAGACGCTTCCCTTCCGATTCTCTCCAGGGAATTAAACAAATACTTTGTGAGGAAGACGTAGCTAGCCATGGTTAGCCCGGGAGAGGAAAGCGCTCCGTCACACTCTCTAATCCCTCCTCTCACTGCTTCACTTTCACAGTTTATTTTAAGTTTTGTGTGCAGACTTTATCTTAATGTCTTGTTAGGTTTACATGATATGGACAGCGCTGCCACCAACTCTGATACAATAACCGGCACACACTGCAAGTGAGAGAGAGAGAGAGAGAGAGAACGAATACCTCTAAACCTCCACAGTCAAATCTCTCTCTCTCTCTCTCTCTCTCTTCTCTCTTCCCTTTGCTCTCTCTACTCATCTCTTGCCACCTCTGGGTGTTTGACAGAGTGGTAATGCTGAATGGAAAGGCTGGCTGAGGGACAGCAGGAGGGGCCGAGTGCTTCTGTTACTGATTAAAGGCACCCCTGCTAACACCCACCCTCACCAAGTCTTCTGGCCTAAGATATGTACTTTATATACTTCATATACTAGATAAGTGCTGGTACTCCATGGAATGATGATTTATTAACTATTCATATTATTTTAGTACTCCAATAAACACAGTGCCATGTGTTGATGTGAGTAATTGAAAGCTCATGACCGCCAGACACCTGAACTAAATACAAGCTCGCAGCTAAACACTTGTAAAGAAGGTTCTTTAGTTTGTCTCTGAAGAACATGCTAAAGGAGCCTGTAGAAAAGAAGTGCTGGATGTGAATGTTAGCTGTGTAACAATATTGTCACAAATGAAATAGACCAGTGGAACGTCAGTGGGACCTGCACTGCTGAAGGACATTTAGAAGCAGATGCCATAGAAAGTAGTATAAAGCGTGCTAACAAATGCAAAAGTCAGGACTAAAGAAATAGTCTTGACCTGGTAAAAAATGTTTCATACCTGTGTCCTGCTTCTCCGGATGTCAAAGGACTTTCTCCCTGATTACAGCAGAGCTTGGGTGGCTATGAGGCAGAGAGATTAGGCTACGGGAGATGGTATGTCTACTTTTGTGTCAGTAGTAGAAGATGAGTCTTCACTGAATCAAATAAGTAACGCTGCCTTTAGATGGACCAAAATGACGTCTTCTGATAAAAGTTCCTCCAGACGATGCGCTGGAGACCAGTGGTTGGCGAGAACACAGCTGTGAGCAGAACAAGTCTAAGATGCGATGTGAAAAGTTGAAGACTACTGAAAGCTGAGCGATCTTCACCCTGGGTGGTGGGATGCGATGTACCACCTGAAAATCCGAGCAGGTCTCTGGTGTCTGGTGTGGGCTTTGGCAGGCTGGGATGGTTGGCAGAGGCAGCCAGGTGCCACTACAGGTGGTGCTATCTTTCTCTCTCTCTCTCTCTCTCTTTCACTCTGTCTCTCTTTCTCTGTCCTTCAAGAAGCCTGAACCTTCTGTGCTTATTGATTCCTTCAGACACTTTCTGATGCTCTCTGTGTCCTTTCCAAGCCTCCTCTCTCCCCCAGCACGTTAGACAGGCAGACGGTAGGGTGTTCTCTTCTGCTGATTGAAGTTGGTTGGACTCACTCCTTGGTGGCTAGATGGGTGGAAACAAAGTTCCATGGAACAGCTATGGACTCAGGGCGCTCAGTGTATGTGCGCGCATGTGTGTGTGTGTGTGCGTGCGTGTGTGTGTGACAGAGAAGGAGTGTATGAGTGTGTTCTCCTTAGGCATGGGTTCCTGGCTGACAAGAAGCAGCAGATGTCCCTAGGCAGCAGTCACATGGCCAACAGAGAAACAGCCCCACCAGTGGGGCATTATAAGAAACACACACACACACACACACACACACACACACACAGAAGATTGACATTTTCTCTCTCCAAATTACACACATACTGTAAACACACGCTCACTCATATGCACACATTCTCTCTCTCTCTCTCTCTCTCTCTCTTTCTCCCTCTGCATAGCCCCCATACTCATATACACTTCTCTTCTCATAGCCCTTTTCTGCCCCCCCATCCTCTCTCCTTCCCTCTTCTCCTCCTCCTCTGTGCTTTCCTTTCTCTCCCCTCACAATGGCGCTGCTGCCGGTATGCCCGCCTGCACGCCTCCCTATTTCAGTGGGGAGAGTATCTCCCCATCAGAGGAGGGAAGTGGAATTGTGTTCAGAAACAATGAGGAGGTTCACACAGACCCCCCTGAGAAGGACCATGTTCTACACACACACACACACACACACACACGCGCGCGCGCACACACACACACACACACACACACAGAGACACAAACAGGGCCCCGTAAACACACACATACAGGTAGGCATACACATGGAGTCATAGCAGTCACTTATTAAATGTACATATCAGACAACTTTGTACACACTGGGGCACAACACTAACACATAAGCGCATACACAGACACACACACACATTCACAAACACACACACACATTCACAAACACTGAGCGCTGAACTAAACAAATACATATATAACCAACTCCCACAAACACAAACTGACTAACACACACAAGCATCACTATGGCAGAGAAACTGAAGCAAGATTTTCACAAGATTAGAAAAGGATTTTACTAAGACATGAACAGGATTCCTGGCTGAAATTGTTTTTGAAGAAAAAGAGAGTACAAATACTGACAACTTCACTCAAGTGCTATTGTCAGACTATTGGTACTAAAATGTTCTATATGAAACAAAACTCAAAGCAAACTAGAATGTTACCAAATCTAACTACTAATTGGAGGAAAATGAGATCCTGACCATTTACAGACTCAGTGACCACAGGCTACCCATAGACAAAGGCAAACTAAGAGCGCTATGGCCGCCAGAAGAACCAAGGGAGTTGTCACTGTACTACAGGTAAGGTTGACACAGAGGTGCACTTTCCTCTTCAGTGTGGGAAATCTGCTAATCATCTATGTGAGCCGAATTACAGACAGACAACAGTGAATGCAATAAAGAAAAGCACAGTGGATAGACACCAGCAACACATAAACACATTATGTGCACAAATCCATATAATTTGAAAACACACCAACTCTCGCATATCCTTTTGTTTGTAGGGTAGGATTAGGTATATATATGTACTGTACATCAACTGTATTTGGATTTGATGTTTGTGCAATGCAGTGCACTATTTGTGGTGTCAATAAAACTATTTTTTTATAAAATGAAATTGAGAGAGAGAGAGAAAGTGAGACAGAGAGAGAGCAGAGTGTAGAAAAAGGAGAAAGTGAGATCCTATCTTCTGTTTAGAAGTCTTTGTGGAGGACTTTATGAGAAGAGACTTTCTGCTCTGAGAGCAGGACTAGCACACAGGTACCTGGGCTGCAGCTCTGGGTGAGGCATGTGTGTGTGTGTGTGTGTGTGTGTGTACCTGCATTCATCTCACTCTCTCATCTCCTTACGCCATGTGTGTGTGTGTGTGTGTGTGTGTGTGTGCGTGCCCATGTAAGTGAAACCCTCTTATGGGTGTGGTGAATAAGGAGTGGACATGTCCAGTAAGACATGGATACAGCAGTATGGACTGTTAAATCTGTACAATCTTTGTGTGTGTGTGTGTGCGTGTGTGTGCAACCTGTCAGGGGACTGGGAGTGGGACATCGGGGAGGTGGTGCAAGAGTGGGTAAGAACTGTATGGTACTCTATTTATAGTCATTCTCATACTGATTCCAGAACACTCTCCCAGCTTCTGTCAATGAAAGGAAATAAACACTTGTATGGCATTTTAAATGCCAACTATTACAACAGCTGTGTGAGTTTTTTCCAAACCTTTGATGAGTGTGATGTCAGTACTACGAATCCAATCTGACAGAGGGAACATGAAGGTTAGAAGAGGAGGAGAAAGAAATTGAAAAACAGAGAGAGCAAGTTGAAAAGCAAAGAGCCATTAATATAATAAGATTTCTCTACTGTACTCTTTTCTCTGCATTTAGGAAGCAAAACTAGTTGTTTACTGTCTCCCCCTTCAGCATTTGCCCTCTTTCCTGTGAGATATTCCCTCTCACTCTCTAGTGCCCCCTTCCTGTGGCCTGCAGCCTATCATCACAGGTAAAACTCACACTCTCATACTCACAAAGTAAGTTTGTTTTATGACAGGACAAGCATGCCACATCGTATGATACAAATAGATGCATAATAAGTGGATATATTACTACTAAAAACTGTAAAATCCTCCAGGATGGTAGGGTGATGTACTGCATCTTGATTGCACAATGGCACACTGTGCTGTTAAATATAATGAATTTAATCATTAGGCAAAGAACAAGCCATTAGACATTATACACAGGAACACAAGACCCTCTCTCACTGTGTGTATGTGTGTGTGTGTGAGTGTGTATGAGCATATCTGTGAGACTTTGCATAATTGTGCTTGTTTGGTGCTGGGTTGTGCCATGTCACACCTCCTCATGGAAGCACTGATTAAATGCCTCCACCTTTTTTGGTGTCAGTGTGTGCATGTGTGTGTGTCTGTGTGTGTATGTGCAACTGTGTACAGTATGCATGTTTTTATATGTGTGTGTGGGTGTGTTTATCTGTCCTCCTGTGTGATTGTCTAAGAGTGAGAGAAAAAAGGGAAGTAACTGCATGTGTGTTATTTACATCTCTTTTAATAGTGTGTGTGTGTGTGTACTTACGGGCACCTAAAATGGTTGTGAAGGCGCGGGTGGCAGTGGTGCCAGGGCCAGCTGCTGATGATCTGTGTCACCACCCAGACTCTGGAGGCATGTGTGCCCTCTTGGAGGGTCGAGTGGGAGCAGCGCCTGGCATGCCCCCACACACAGCTAAGGTGTTAGAGTAGGGGCTCACTGATACAGTCAGATGAGCAACAGATCGAGTGGGTCAATCTGTGTGTGTGTGTGTGTGTGTGTGTGAGCGTTTGCCTGGATTCACCTGTCTTTATGTGTGTGCTGACAAATTTTTTTCTTTTCTTTTTCATGTCTCATTTTGTCTAGTGAATAAGTGTCAAAAGTAAACAGTGGGACGCCCCTTTACTCTGGGACCAAAGGCTGGCGCAGGCCACTGGTGACCCCCGCACCCGTCTGGCCGTCTGCATCTCCTATGGGTGCTCCAGGTCACCGCACTCTTTCTTTTCTGTCTCACCCCTTTCTCTTCATCCCCCCTGGACAACAATGGACACAAGGACAGCGGCTCTCGCCACTCAGCGAAAGGCTTTATGGTGGCAGTCTGCTGCTTCACAAAAGATGTGCTGATAAGTCTGAAGGCAGCCTTTTCTCAGAAGTGACATCTGAACTCCAGAAGAGACAGACATCTGAGTGGGTAAAACAAACCAGACGGCCTGGCCTGACACATTTCCCCTGAAACCTGAAAGATGAAAACAATTATCAAAAATTCAAGGCCTTAGCACACATTTCATGCAGTGTTATGGGCAAAGATGAAAATGTGTTGGTTCCCTTAATTGTTTTTTTTTGTACACTTTTTCATAGTCACTCTATTTTTTGTTTGGCATCTAAGTGACTTGCAACCACTAATACAGCATCAGGTGCTTTTCTTGTAAGTGACTAAACACGTGTTTATTTGTTATGTGCTTGAGAAGTAACCATTTTTTGTGGTGTATTCAGATATAGAAAGCTACTGCAGTCAGTCCTAGCTTGACTAGTTTTTTTGACACAACAAAGGTTGCAGTGTTCATGTGTACACTTTGAGTATGCCTATAATTAGGCTTCTACCATTGTCCCTGCAGCTAATGGCTCTAGTCATGAAAAGTGTCATTATGTATTGTCCTGAACCCTTCCATGTCTACTGGAATTGTCCTTGTGAGATTCTACATTACTCATTTCCATCCTATTCAAGCCACCGCAGGCATCCACAGCCATGCATTAACTTATGAGTGACTCAATGCGTCAACATGTATGCTTTGAACAGAACAGAAGCAACACAGGCCACTAAGTAGGTGACACAGTGTAAAAGAAATAACAGAACATGACAATGGCATTCATGCTTGTGCATGGGCCACAGTTGATTGTTATTACCTACATTAATGGTTTTGTAAAAGCAGTGCTGTGAGTCACTGCTTCTGTGAAATGCAGTCAACAAATGCGGTAACGCCTTGACTCAAACCAGCAGCCAACAGCCAACCACTCTGTGAGCTCTTGTGTTCTTTGTTGGACAAAAAATTGCATTACACAGTTGCATACGTGTCACATATTCTACGCTTACACAGAATACATGCCAAGGTTGTCATTTTGAGTTTCAAATAAGCTGGATAATATCTTTTAACTAACATTTTTTCATACAATTTAAAACTTGCAACCATTGTATTATCACCTCTGGCAAGGAGGTTATGTTTTCCCAGCATCTCTCTCTGTCTGTGTGCTAATGAATGTAGGCATACTGGCTCAATCATAATAGTGAATAACCGTACTCATATTTGTTCAAAAGACCTCTTGTTTCATTGAAGGTTAAAGCCACAAGACTCTCAAAGGGAAAATGTTGGCAGATGTCCTGCCAGGACAGGCATAGACAGTGGTATTTTTGTAATGGCAGACCTCGTGCCACGACACAGACCACCAGATAAGACAGGCAGAGTGTGAAATGAAGCATAGATGTCTGCTCATCACACCCTATTTTTAAAATGTGTCTGTTTAAAGAGTGTATGTGTTTGTGTGTGTGTGTGTGTGTGGAGTAAGGGGGGGTGGGGTCTTCACTATGGCCATGGACACAGAGGGTAATCAAACAGACAAAGTGCTCCCCCTCTCATCACCAAGAACACTGAGGCCTTACAGGAGCAAGATCTGAGCTTAGGTGCTAAGAACAGCATGCTTCTACATTACAGAATGTGTGAGTGAGTGTTGATGAACTTTAATGAAATTAGGATTGTCTGTCTGTGTGTGTGTGTGTGTGTAAGAGAGAGAGACAGAGAGAGAGAATTGTTACAGACAATGTGCACATGCATGTGTATTGTGCATTGTATGACTGATGAATGTGGGTCTATCTAGAGACAAAGGACACATTAGGACACACAGGTACAGCTACCAGTTGTGCATGCCCATAAACATTAGATAACCAGTGCATAACATTATCTAAAAATCTAAATCAGAATTAGGACCACTCTCTCTTCCCAATCATGTTTTTTTATGATGTCACTGTGTGTTGTCTCAAATAGTACAGAAAAATATGGAATGTGCAGCACACTAAGCCAAATACAGCCTTAATATGACATTGTGCATTGTCTTACTGACGTGACCACTCATTAGACAGCAACACTGGCCATCCACATGTACTCTGGGGGATTGTGTGGCACTGCCCTAGTGTTTGATGTACCTGAAACACTCACACAATTACAACAGAATGAATGTCCCAGGAAATGTCCCACGTTATTATCATAAATTATTTATGAACTGAGTGTAAATACAGACAGCAAAGGAAGTGTTGGGAGGGGGAAATTTATGTCGTGTTGAAAGATGTGGCGGGGCTCACATTTGGCGTTGAAGTCCATGGGGAAAAGGAAATCCTGTGGAGAAAACCTGGAGCTAAAAATGTGCCCTACAAGAACAGGCCAAACATTGTCCTGCAGGGATGAGGCATGAGAATAAGAAGCCCTGGCGAGACATGCCAGGCCGCTTGTGCTGGCGCCAGGTGACTGAGACTGGCATTTCTCATCTGGGTGAGGCTGCTTTCCCACACAGCATGACGGGCCTGTGCAATCTTCTCTGACAGGGGAAAGGACACTCAGTACCTTAATGGTGTTAAAGAAGTCAGTGCCAGCCTTGACGAACTATCATACAAATGATGACAGCCCTCCGCAAAGTCTTAAAGCTAGGGTCTATTGCTTGAAATACTCTTCACACCCCCATTGCAACCAATTCATTAAAAGTTTTGACACAAAAATTAGTTTTAGTGGCCTCTAGAACGAACAATCCAGGAAAAACACTATCCAATCATACTGAACGGACTGAATTGGATTCTGACGCATCTATCAAACTGCAATCTGCTGCTCCCTCCCCCTCTGCGCGTACCCTTCTTCATGAACGAATGGCGCATGCTCAGAAGCTTGGCAGGAAGCTAAACTAGAGCCAGCTTAGTTAGCACCGAGCATTCTTAACGTAGCATACATACAATACTAAATACGACAACAACAACAACGATTTAGTCGTTAGGAGAGGGAGAGGGAGGGCCCAGGGGGAGTAATTGTTGTACACTGAGGGGAAGTATTTGGGTTTGGGGGGGGGTGGGATGCTTTTTTCAAATCTGTCTCAGAGGCTGAAGTGATTTTCAGAAACGTAGACCCTAGCTTTAAGCCATGACTGCATTATGAAAAGGTGCTACACCATACTTCTGATTGGTAGTCAAATAAATGTTCAACATAGAAAACTTATTGAATATCTATCTTTTCAGGAAATACTATATACTTTATACCATATTTTATATTTTAATAATAGTATAAAAATATCTATAATGCTATAAAGAGGAAATATAGGCCTAGCTTTATGGACAAAGCAGTAATCTGCAGAGCAAGTCTACTAAATTCCATCCAGGTCGGCTTGGCAAACCAGTGCATTGTAATCAGTGTGCGAGGAAGTGACACAGGTCTCCATTTTTTTGAAGTCCAAACTATCATTTGAACATTGTTGTTGCTTCAAACTGCATTGTAACTGCATGCAAATGAGGTTCGATTTGAGGGTGGGAACAAAATGTCCTCTCTTCCACAGCTCCCAGCAGTTGGACCAATGCTCCCCCTCTTGCATGGGATGGAAGTGGAGTGAATCGGCTAAATCCTCCTTATTGTAGCCGGCATTCCTGGCATGCAGAGAGCACAGAGAGGAGAGAGAGCCACCCTACGGGCTTCAAAAGACTACGGCTACAATTGAGATTAATGGGCTTAGGCCAGGAGAAGCCCAGAGGGACGCCACTGTCATCAGTATCATACAGGAATTTTTTTTACATCCCCTCCACTATTTACCTTAGGAGACTAGCATCCCTGCTTACAATATATATCTTAGACAGTATTTCATAAAAACTCTTTCTTCTAATGGGTCATTGATTTCAACAAACACCATTTGATTCTTTTTTTATTTATTTTATGTATGTATATGTATAATGTATATACATATATGTAGCAATAACACATGAAGTAATACAATACAATATATTGTGGTGGTTTGGACCTGAGCTGTACTGGAAGATGTTACTGAGTACAAACATATATCAAATTCCCACATCCAAGCACTTCTACAAAGTTTATTTCAAAGCTGTTTCCCTGTCGTATTTGTTCGTCGGAACACAGCAGTAGACTTATCTAGGCTTAATTTCAAGATGGCGGGGAACGTAATATTCCATGAAGGTACAGTCTGTATAAACTGTCTTTTTAATAAAGTACCGGTGTACTTTCAAAGTTATCATTGTCTCGTTTTAAATGTCAGGGCCCTCAGAAGTCTACCGATGAAGTGTGGAGTTACTTTGAACCTTTTTAATGGTGTAAAAATAGCGATTTAGCTGCATAGGCACAGTCATGCCCCTATAGCTAGCAGTGTAAGGCTAATGAAAGCTTCGGCTAAAAAAGGTTTACTGCGGAATGCGGGGGGTGAACGGAGGTGGGAATTTGATATATGTTTGTACTCAGTAACATCTTCCAGTACAGCCCAGGTCCAAACCACACCGGACTTCTCCTTTAATTTGTTCTACTAAAATGCAACATCATTATTGTGTACATGAATAATTTCCACACCCATGTGAAAACTTTTGGTGTATTGGTACACTTTACCTAAAATTGTCAATGATGTGCCATAGTAACCACATGTCAGAGTCAGAGTTCAGCCAATTCCCCACTTTGAATATTCAGATTGATAAAACTTGTAGAAATGAAAATGTCACACAAAATGTCCATTCTGCCTGTACGTTTTTACCTCTCTCTTTCTCTTCATCTCTATATCTCTATTCTTTCTCTCTCTTCTACCCTTTCTCCCAATGGCCATCTCCTCAACTGTGTTCTCTGTTACAGCCTCTCATGAGTGTGCCCGTTGCCTCTGCTCTGCCTCACACATTCGCCACTCCCTGTCTTTGCATCTGTTTTCTACCTTCCTCATTGCTTCTCACTCCACCCCTTCTTCTTCCTTCCCCTGTGCCTTACTCACTCAATCTTACTTTCTCTCTTCTCTCTGGCTTTGTGTGTCGTCTTCCCTGTGCTTTGGGTTGGTGGCCATGCTTGCCATCATCCTGTGTGTTTTTGGGCTGTCAGCTAAACGGGGGCGTCAGGAGCAGGAAACGTGTGGTGTTGGGGGCGACTGCGTGTAGGCAGATCGGAGTAAGATACTTTTGTTTGCGGCCCGCTGCTGATCTGCGTCGACCGGCCACTACTCCGTGCCCTCACGCCTCAACGGGCGCGCTCAATAGCCACCGCGCGCTCCACCATGACATCATGCCTTTGTGTCAAATCCCTGCGCCATTCACATCTGGACCCCGCGGCTTAGCCCGCCAGCGCCGCAGTATCAACAAGTAGTGCCTTTAAAGCAAGCGCCTAACTCACTTTAAAGGCACTTCTTAACACACTTATCACACAGACATGAGACCAGACATACAGTGTAAAGCACAGTAATGCTGGACAGAAATGACCACATATGTGTGAGTGAGGACGGGTCTTCAAACGTGCTGACATGCCCTGAACACATACATATGTAAAGGCCACTATATTTTGATGAAAGTGAAATACATAATACAATATCACTTTATCTGTTATAAGAAATATATTGAACTGTAAGATTATGCCTCTTGGGTGAATGAGTGCCATGGAATGAGGTGGTGGTAGGTGATCAGCGGTCTGTGAGCTGATGGCTTGACCTCCCCAGCACCATAGTGATTGCGTGTTGATAATGTGCTGATGAGATGTTTTCCGTCAGGCAGCAGAAAGGGCAGCTCTTACTTCTCCACTGGGCTGCCCTTTACTCTGCCCTCCCCGACCTCTCTCTCTCTCTCTCTCTCTCTCTCGCTCCCTCTCTCTAATACACACACACACACCTTTTAGCCTGTTATCCCACTACACATACCTGGATGTTCAAGTGTACTTTCAACTGAATCCTATAATTTATGTAGAATGGTAGGACTGAAATATTTGTTCAGTCTTTGCACCAATGCCCCACCTACCAATTATCAGCCAAGCAGAGTTTGATATTATTTTAATGTGTGCTAACCGGAGTGCCTTGCTGTCTGATGATGGCTACGGGCTGCGAGCTAGGCTAGTGCCACCTAGTACCAGTTCTAATTGTTGCATTGCACTATAGTACTAGTCAGGGCTCTAGTTTCCGTGACTACATCTCTTGGCATTCACTCAGCTAACAAAAACTGAACTCTGAACCAATAGACTTACATTACAAGTTCCTATCCACTCATATGCTTTTGCCATGTCAAGTGCCACAGAGACACTTGCTACTGTTGTCCCCTGGTTTGGCTTGGGATATTTATGTGTGTGTGTGTATGTGTGTATGTATGTGAGGATATATTTATCTGATGGAAATATGTGACCCTGAGTTCATGGGATCTTGATAAACTCTTTCTGTTTGAATAACAGTCATGGGACAGTGTGGTGATACGGAGTGGGAACATAAACACCGCCCTCTCAGAATGGCACAACAGTTTAGTCTCAAGGGGGAACAGGCAAATAAAAAAGCCTTGACCATGGTGGCTTTCACGGAAATGGCGTCTGTGTTAGGCAGCCCCTGAACAGAATAATATTTTCTTATAATAGTTTATTTCTTGGGAAATCCAATCACCAATACATTCTTTCAGGATGTGTGTCTTGTTTATATCAGGCTAGCAGTTATAGGAAACTAAAAGCAATAGATTTTTTAAATGATTAAAATAATCATTGAATAATGTGCTCCATAGATAATGAAGCCATGGTGTTGTTCCACTTCATACTCACTTTCACCATCACATCCGGTGACCTGTGTTCATCACATGATGTGGCATGTTACAGCATGGACTGAGATAAGATGTGCTGGGATCTTTTTCAAATGGCTGTGGAACTCATGGGTGTTGCTGTTTTGGAAGGTTTGAGCCATTCATGAGCCGGTACTCTGACACCCCACCTCATCCCATCACCCGCTTCACCACCTTACAGTGCTGCAGAGGACAGAGTTGGCATAAAATGCTCTACTGATGAATGAATGCCACTAGCTTGTTTTCCTGTTGCTGGGCTCACCCGCAGTACAGCTGTATGTGTTTATTAATTGGTAGGCCAGGTTAGGATGATGTAGCCTATAATAATATGTGGGAAGAGCAAAATGTGTAGAACCCTCAGTGTTAAATTATGACTGAGTCAGATATTATTAAATAAGTTCTATCACTATCAATGCTCAGGTTTCAATGCTGAGGTTTAACTTTCAAAATGCTGGTTGGTTTAAGTTAGTTGAGGTTTGGTTTGAAAGTTGGTTTGGTTTGAAAGCTTTGCTAGCATACTTTTAGGACTTTGGTTTGAAAGTGTTGCTAGCATACTAGACCTGATTTATAAACATTGCTAGCATACTTCCAAAACTGGTTTGGATTGGCAGGGTGCTAGCATACCTGTAGCATTGGTTTGGTTTGGGTTGAAAAGCGCTGTTAGCATACCTGCAGCATTTGGATTGGTTTAGTGCTTCTCAGTTGCGCTATCACAAACGCTGCGGCTGCTGCTAGTATGTGTGAGTGCCTGGACCTCTATTGTTTCCCGCGTCACCACACGTCGCTGGCTGAATAAAGGCTGTCTGGCTCCCAGCTTAAATATTGCAGCAAACTAAAAACCAACCATCAGAGCTGATCCACTCACCGCTGCTCACTGGGGCGACAAGTTTGGGCTGGGCCTTAGGTTAGACGCCCGCAGGGAAAAAGTTCATTTCACACTGCTGGTGCCAGGAGGCGAGAACACACACGCAATTACTGCGCTGGACCTTTCTGCTGTGGCAAGTTGCCCATTTCATTTGACTCTTTAACACAGAGAGAAAAAAAGTACTTTTTAGGTTTTTCAATCAACAAGTCAAAAGTGAACAAGGGGAGTTGTATATTAACATCGCTTTTGCAGGTTGTTGCTTTTTGACGATTTCTCTTTATTCGCTTTTGTTTCGGGTTTTTCCTGATGGATGCTTTTCCATTGTTGCTTGAGAGTAGGGAGAGGCATACAGTCATGTTCGTTCGGCCCTGATAATATTATCGAGTGGTGTACAAACAACAATTCTTGTATTTAAATTTGGTTTTAAAGTTGGTTAAATGATCATCTTTACAAAACTGATTTGAACATTTAACGTTTTTGTTGTCGTAGGAGTTGATTGAAATACTCATTCTTTGCCTACAGGGTATAGCTAGACCTGTTGATCGGCAAATTCACTAATTTGGTAGTGAAATGGAGGTATTGTGCCAGATTTGAGTTTTTTGTAACACAGTACTGGTGATGCCAGAAGTCCAGCTATTTGCGCTTGTGTCAGGCTACTGCTGGTGTTTGCTAACACACAGTGTTGTAGCACAACTCTAACAGCCCATTCTGCTCTCCTCTGTCACAGTGCTGAGCCATTATGGGGGACTGGAGCTTCTTGGGAAACATTTTAGAGGAAGTTAACGAGCACTCAACGGTCATCGGCCGGGTGTGGCTCACCGTGCTCTTCATCTTCCGCATCCTGATCCTGGGCACTGCGGCAGAGTTTGTGTGGGGCGACGAGCAGTCGGATTACGTGTGTAACACACAGCAGCCCGGTTGCGAGAACGTCTGCTACGACGAGGCTTTCCCCATCTCGCACATTCGCCTGTGGGTGCTGCAAATCATCTTCGTGTCAACGCCATCTCTGGTGTATGTGGGCCATGCAGTGCATCACGTGCACATGGAGGAGAAGCGGAAGGAGCGCGAGGAGGCCGAGCTCAGCCGTCAGCAGGAGGCCAACGAAGAGCGCCTGCCCCTGGCACCCGACCAGGGCAGTGTACGCACCACCAAAGAAACCAGCACCAAGGGCAGCAAGAAGTTCCGGCTGGAGGGGACACTGCTGAGGACCTACATCTGCCACATTATCTTCAAGACACTCTTTGAGGTGGGCTTTGTGGTGGGCCAGTATTTCCTATATGGCTTCCGGATCCTTCCACTGTACAAATGCAGTCGCTGGCCCTGCCCCAACACGGTGGACTGTTTTGTGTCACGGCCCACTGAGAAGACGGTCTTCATCATCTTCATGCTAGCTGTGGCGTGTGTCTCACTCTTCCTCAATTTCGTGGAGATCAGCCACCTGGGCCTGAAGAAAATCCACTTTGTGTTCCGGAAGCCTCCGCAGGTGCAGGGTGAGGGCCGTGGATCACCAGAGAAGGGCCTGCCCGTGGGCGTGTCTTCACTGCAGAAGGCCAAGGGCTACAAGCTGCTGGAGGAGGACAAGGCCACTGCCCACTTCCTGCCGCTGACGGAAGTAGGCATGGAGGCCGGGCGCCTGCCCTTTCAGGCTTGCGGTGAGAAGGGTGAGCAGGCATCTGCCCCCCCAGAGGACGAGTCCAAGATGTACGACGAGACGTTGCCCTCGTATGCAGCCACGACAGGGGGCGCGGCTGCAGCAGCGATGGGTGCGGTCTCGAGTCAGGATGAGGAGGAGTTGGATTCACCACTAGAGGCAGAAGCCACGGATACGATAGAGGACACACGACCCCTGAGCAGCCTGAGCAGGGCCAGCAGTCGTGCACGCTCTGACGACCTGACCGTATGAGTGGCTCCCCCTCTCACTCCTGCTACGCTCTGCAGCACAGCAACTACGCTCCCTTCCCCCACCCTCATCAGCAGCAACCCCTTTACCTTTCCCATCAACAACCAAACAACAGCCCCCCCTTCACCCCAAGCTCAACGCCACCCTGTGCCCCTCAGTCTGTTGCTGCCGAGTCGGAGCCCCCTCAAAAACCCACCCCCCTCCCACCAGCACCCTCATCCCACCCCCAACTCTTCTGTGATGACATTTAAATACCAGCTTGTTATTGGGAGGAAAAAAGGATACTAAAGAGAAAAAAAACACAGTTTTAAGAAAGAACAAAAAATGCTGTGCAATTTTGCGAGGGAAGAAACTTGAGTTCATTTTTATATAGCAGTATTTTTTTACTGTTTTTATTAAACAGAGAAAAAAAGCTAAGCTAACTTAAGCCAGAGGGAGGCTCTTTCAGTAAGCTTCAACCTGACAGAGAGCGAGCGAGAGAGAAGGAAAGAAGGGCAGGATATACGATTCCAGGGGGATAAAATGCTGTTTTTAAAAGTCACATTTTCTATCAAGAGTTTTAACTATACCATGACATAAAAAAGGAGACAAAAATCCGCCGCTTCTGATGTTTACATTCTTCTGGGTTAGCCATGAAGCCGGCTGTTGTACGGGATGTTTTTATTGATGCAGGTTCTTTCTGCATCGCTGTCAGGGCAACATCACATCACCTCAAACACTGAAGTACACATTCTCAAACACGTACACCTACACACATGCACGCACAAACACCCACACACATGCACGCACACACATGCTTGACAATCTCTATTGAGATAGAACATGTGGTAAAGTGTGTGTCATGGCTTTAAGCATTTCTACTCTGTATGTGTGAGGTGAGACAAATATTAATGGACTCATTGCACAGTTACTCATGGCAGATAGTATATATACATATATAAATATATAAATATATTCATATATATAAGATGACCACTGCTTTAATGTCAGGTCGAAATATTATATCATTCTATGTTGTTTGCTTTCTAGTCACAAGCATGAGAACCATAAGACAGTTTAAAAGGCGAAGACCCTTGAGAATATTTTCTGACGCTAAGTTTGTTAGCCATAGCCATGCGCAGACCGAGCTCTCCTCTTGCCCTGTGCAGGCAGCCATGCTGATGATAAAGATCACGCTCGATCAGCACAAAGTATTGTTGAACTAGAGACAATAAAATAACAGCCATGACTGAACTAGGCGTCCTTGCTGAGCGCTAAAGAAAACAACGCATCAGAGCCGACTTCCACCAGCCCCATCCGCTGTCTGTTAGATTTCAAACTGAAAATGGAAATCCCAACAAGCAGAATGCAGGTGATCCAAACTGATAGAATTTACCAACTGAGACTGCCAGATGTATTTAAATATATTACTGTTGTGTGTTCATGATGAACGAGTAAGTATAGTATGTTATAGAGGATGGAAAAAAGAATGTTTAGTTTTTTTGGTTTTGCAGGATTTGCTGCAAAATGATTCTTATTTTGTGTTGTATCTCCGTCGACTTTTCATGGCAAATTTTTATCTCCCAAGGACCCTTTTGATCTAGCTTATGTTTTAAAGGAGTTCTGTTTTCATCTGTGTTTGTTTAGTTTTTTTTTATTACACTTTATTGTTACGAGCACTCAAATCATTTTCCTGACTTTCTCAATTTTCAGGTCCTAGATTCCAGTTTTTCAGCCCCAAAGTGCCATTGACTACATCAGCCAGCAGATCTTTAAAACACAGGCACAGAACAGATGCTAAGGCAGTTCCCCTGGGATAACCTGTGCAAATGCCACTGTTGAACGTTAAATGTTGTTAAATATGAGAACTCCCATTGTTGCTTATGTGTGACTGCCCCCACCCCCTAGTTCTTCACAGTGCTCTGTCATTTATTTTCTTTCTTCAGGAATAATTCAATTTGAGTTCCTTGTTAATGGTTTCTGTAGCGTTGTCAGCACACAATTCTGCTGTACAGTCGGAGGGGGTTGTGCTTGGCCTTTTGCCTCTCTCTTTAAAACTAGGCTACAGTCTAGTTGATGTTCCCATACATATACGGATTTCAATTACAGACACACATGGTTACACATGTACACAAACTGACTGCCTTTTTCATCGACTGAAAAAGTGGCCTTTTAAATTCTACACTGTGCCTCAAGCAATTTTTTTTATTTCAGATGCATTCAAGTGTCACGAGTTGTATAAACATAGAGAGGACAAAGCAGACAAGTGTTTGACGACATAAACACACTAGTCATCTCTCTATGGGCCTACTGGGAGCTTCCAGGCCACACCATTTGTCATGGTGATGTCTTGCCTCAGTCTCTCCATGGGTACATCCACTCAACATCCAACTGCAAGGTCACAGCCAGATAAACACACATACATGCAGTTACTTGCCCATAACACATTCTGATTTAGTGGCCTGTCTGTCTGCAGTAGCTTTTCTCAAATGCAGTAGTAAGCTTAGGCTCCATGCAGAGGTCAGGAAAGAGACATGTAAGTGGGTCAGAGGTTAGAGTTCAAACAGCATCCAATCATAGTACTGTAAAGGACCAGAAAGCACCACTAGTACTTTTCCTGGTTCCAAATGCATGAACCAGACACCAGAAGAGGAAGGGCATTCAGCCCAACCACCACCCCATCTCCCCAACCAACCTCTGTCCGGACCCTCACACCCCCTCCAAAGCAGGTCCCTGGTGGTGTCATGTTTTTGAACAATTTTTTCCTTCATTTTTATTATCAAAAATAATTTCCTCTTTCTTAGAAGAAAAAAAGAATCAAGCAAAACTTTGTACTAACTTGTAGTCCATTTGCTCCTAGTTGCATGCGAGTATCACCTTTTTGCAAACTGTGAATGAAGCCAATAAAAGGTCCGGTGTGGTCAATATGTCAGTCTTTGTGCCTTTCTCCATATTTATCTTTTACCCTCTTTACAACACACACACACACACACACACACAGAGAGATAGGGAGTCATCATTCCCTCTTGTGTTAAAATGTTCCCATATCTTCCCCACTTGCACCATAACAAATAAGGTAGGGCACCAATATTTTCAGTAAAAGAAGAAAAGCCAGGCCAGTGATTACAGCACATTGGGAGATAAAACTGTGTCAATAGCAGCAAAGAAAAGGACATGTCTCCTTTCCAGTATTT
>JAGFZM010001269.1:70775-89337 GCA_017657215.1 Limnothrissa miodon
TGTGTGTGTGTGTGTGTGTGTGTGTGTGTGTGTGTGTGTGCGCTTGTGCTTGTGCAAAGAGTTTGTGCATGTGTTTTTCCATGTAATCCCTCTTCACAACCGCAGGCTGCATCGTAATTCATCACCTCTGCTGAAGGAATTCAAAAGCAGACATAAGTTAATAAGCAAACCATGTGTTGGCCTGCACAGGGGACTGTTTGTACATGCCTCCATTTGTTTTCCTGTCCGTATGAGACACCTTTGGTGAGTTTTAGTTTTCATTCCACGTCACAAGATCTTACTGCTCCTTTAGTGGTGCATCCCTCGCAAGACAAATGTCTCTTTCTGTGCGCCTGTCTGCACGTGTGTCCGGCTGTCTTTCTGTCATTACATATATCTACAGTATAGAGGACAAAGTGAAATAGCTAACGTTATCTCTAACACCACAGCTAAACGGAGTATCACACTGAGTCAGCCCTCACATATTACACAAAAGCTCCAGTTCAACAAGTTCCTTATTGATGCACATTTATTGACACACACACACACACACTACGCACAAGCTAGCTGATGAGAAAAGGACTTGATTTGTCAGTGGAATAGTGATTCTTCTGCGGTAAGGAATGTGTCTCATCAGAGGTGAGAGGTGAAGGATCAGGGGTCAGATTAAGGCACAGATGGTAGCATGTCCATCTCAACCAGCTGCCGCAGGTGCAGACATGCTGTCTGTTCCCACCTACCCACATTGGGTCAAACATGGTGACCACTAGGTCAAACAGGAACTGTGCAGACTGACAATTTTGTCAATAAAGTTTCATCCGAACCAGGGGGTGTCTAGTTTTAGTCTAGTGGCTGTTGATTTTCTGCTTCCTACACTTCTTCTTGGTCACGGCCACAGACAAGCCCCTTTGGATGCGCTCTCTACAGCAGAATTGAGTGATGTGTTAATGGTCATGAAGAACTAAGGGTTTCCTATGCATAAACAGTATGTGTTACCATAGTACTGACCTATCCACATTGGCCCTCTCGTCCTCTTTTTGTAGAGTTTTTATCAGTCATTTTTGCTTTCACCCTAGTGACCAAAGCCTAGAGGCCAGGTGCACAAAACCCCTTTTGTGATGCAGTGAACAGTGAGGGAGGAAAATCAAAGACAAAGAAGTAGGAGAGAAACAACGATTTGTGTGTGTGTGTGTGTGTGTGTGTGTGTGTGTGTGTGGTGGAGTTATCTTGATGCTTGCTTTGTTCTTATAAGTTGACTTTGTTGGTAGCCATCTGGGTCCCAGTTGCTTTTGGCCTGTGTTTGTTTCTGTGCATTATTGTGTGTATGTATATGTATGTATACGTATATATGTGTGTGTGTGTGTGTGTGTGTGTGTGTATGTGTGTGAGGAGCCAGTGTCTAAGAGCATGTGTTGTATATTGTTATGCTAAGTGGTGCCGGCAGAAGGCTTTTAGTGAAGGTGAAAGGTGAAGAGCTCGCCCCCATGTGGGAGACAGAGGGGCAGAGTGGTGTGTGCCTCTGTACGGCTGGGAGTGTGTGCGTGCGTGTGTGTTGGGTGGGATGTCTTTGTATTAAGAAAAAGGATTCGGTCTAGTAAAGAAACAATAGATAAGCACACTTTTTACTTCTGTCTGCATCAGGATTTGAATGTCAAGAATGTCATTCTTATGTGCTATGCCAGATTTCTGTCTGTCTATGCTTATATACAGTTTATAATTACAGTATGTTGTTGTACAAATCTAACCAGATTAACAGTGTAAAAGTATATAAAGTTAATCCTGTGTGTTCCAGAAGCTAAAGTGCTTGTGAAAGGCAAAGAGGTTTTTTGGTGGCATCTAGCCACAGTAAAAAGTCAATGTAAGGAAGGGTCATCTGGACTGACTCAGGGTGCCTCCTCTGTCTAAACATTTTATGAGGCGATTTGGATTTGAGATAGAAAATTTAAAAAAGTGATAGAAGTAAGATTCCAGGAATGTTTCTGCTAGCTTAGGTCGCAGCTGAACATTGTGACGTTAGCGCCATCTACTGGTAGTCCTATTTAGCATAGTGCGCACCAGTCATTGCTGTGAACATGACTGGATGCTTGTCATTTCTGGTAATCTATGCTGCCAATTCTGTATGACTGATTGTTTTTGTTTGTGTTGTCAGGAGGTATGGAAGAAATCACAGGTGTGTGCAAATGTGTTCTGTGGTGCTGGAAGAGAGTGTGCCGTTACTGAGAAGGGCGAACCAACCTGTCTCTGTGTTGAGGTAATAACACATACTCTCTCTCTCTCTCTCTCTCTCTCTCTCTCTCTCTCACATACACACACACACACACACACACACACAAATAAAACATGCAATCATTTCTACACTTTGATAGATGTACCATAGTTTGACCCTTAATTTATTTAGACAATAAGTGTTTATGGTGATTGGCTGGGATTTGTACATCACTGCATATTCCTCAGATGACCATGTTTTATTTTGATGACATAGCTTTGAATTACTTCACTACAATCAGGGTGTGATCAAGATTTAAAGTAATTTGGAAAAAGGCCAATGTTAACTGCAGTTAGTCAGTGGTCAGTATAAGGACAGTATTTAATGACTCTGTATGTTGGGGTTAAATGGTCTTGTTTTGCAGTTTTGCAAGGCCAACAAGCGGACAGTGTGTGGTAGCAATGGGAAGACGTACCGCAACCACTGTGAGCTGCACAGAGACGCCTGTCTGACTGGAGTAAAGGTGCACGTGGCCCATGATGGACACTGTGAGGGTAAGACAGCAGTGTGTGTCTCACACAGACACACACACACACACAGTCACCATGGCACAAACAGACACAACATTTAGGCCAGAAAACTACCTTTTTACCTTTATCCAAAGCGTCATTTGCCAGCTGCTTTAGGTCCAGCGGCTACTACTCTAAAGTGACATACACATAGTATCAGTGCACTTTTTCTCACAGTCACAAACAGGCTGTTGAAATATTGTGTAATATTTCTGTTTTTGAAAGAGACCGTTTGAAGTGACCTGCATCTCATTATATTTCAGAGCGGAAGACAGACAAGCCTGCAACAAGTCCCAGTAAGTCCCAGTCAGTCAGCCAGTCAGCATTGCTATGTTTATAACAACAGGGGTCACCTTCCTGACTGTTTTCTTCTGTGGTGTGCACACAGTTGTGTGTTACCTTGCCGATCGCAACCAGCTGCGCAGTCGTGTGATCGAGTGGCTGCAGACAGAGGAGGTGCCAGACGGTTGGTTCTCCAAAGGCTCCAATTTTACAGATGTCATGCTCAAGTACTTTGAGGTGTGTGTGTGTGTGTGTGCGTGTTAGAAAGAGCAACAGAAGCAAATAGACTATGTGTCTGTGCTTCTGTACTGTGGAAGTGTGCAATGTATACACGTGCTTGTGTGCATTCACTCATACCTGTGTTTGGCTGTGGCTGAGAGAAGTAGTTCAATAATGAAACCGTTTCCTAAATATCGCAAGCTGAAATTTGCTGTTAGTTCTCATTTCCAATTGTTGCTGTAAGAACATCATTGAGGAGAAATGTGTGATCCATAGAGTAATGCTGTAGTCTCAGACAGTAAGCAACAGTAAGTGGTGAGTGAGCATCATGTATGGGTGGCTAACCTGACCTCTCTTCCACCCCCCCCTCCCTCCAAACACACACACATACAGAGGTATGATAATGGGGACTCTCAATTGGACTCTACTGAGTTACTCAAGTTTATCCAGCACAATGAGACGGCTGTCAACATCACAGCCTACAACAATGAGGAGAACAACCGCTTGCTCAGGTGAGTTTGAACAGACACACACGCACAATCATGTTCCATATACCAAATATTTTACAAACATTACTGCAATAATCACAATTGCAACATGTTAATATACACACACACCTGTATGAGTGAGCAGCCAGACCAGTGGTATAACTCTAACGCTAAGCAGCACTGGCCCTGGTTTGAGCTTGGATGAGAGAAAACTGCCAACTACACCGACATGTGTATGGTCTGGACTATGTCTGATGCAATAACTTTGTTTGGCATCACGAAACTGTGAAAGTAACCATAAACACAAGAAAGGATGGAATGGAGTGCAGACCATGAGTACAGAAAGCATACACATTGGACTAATTGTTGAACCATTTTAACACACAAGATGGTTGATGTTGATCTGTGTTTGTGTTTGTGTTTGTGTGTGTGTGTGTGTGTGTGTGTGTGTTTAGGAGCCTGTGTGTTGATGCTCTTATTGAGCTCTCAGATGAGAATGCTGACTGGAAGTTGAGCTTCAATGAGTTCTTGAACTGCCTTAAGCCAGGCTTTAACCCTCCAGAGAGAAGTAAGATCATTTAATACACGTGTGTCACATAAAAACATGTACATGCACAAACAAAAAGACCCTGGAGACACATACATTAAAAACACATACACAGAATGAATTCCAGTGGCCTTTCTCACACTGAGGGCCAAAGGACTGGAGGTAGTGGGCCATAATAGCCAATCATGAAGAGTCTAGGCGTTTGCAGTTACAAATGCTAAACAATGGAGTATAGACTCACTTCTTTACCTAATCAGTCTTATGTCATCTGATGTATAGAATGTGCCCTTGAAGATGAGACCTATGAGGACGGTGCTGAGACACAGGTGGAATGCAATCGCTGTGTCTGCGCATGTGGCAACTGGGTGTGCACAGCGGTGACCTGCGAGAGTGAGTACACGTGCCTTTAATCGGAGACAGTCCTAGACAGAACAGGCAACACATGCAGAACATTAAATGCATACCAGGCAAGACTCCAGAACCTCCCCTAAAAATAGTAACAACATTTTCACCAATCCATGTGAATCTGTCTGAAAAACAAAGAATAGGAATCAGCGATGATCATTTCCGCTATGTTACATAGACTGAACAGCCCATAACAAATGTGATTTGTTGCAAAAATGTACGATTGAATCTACACTAGAAGCCTTCATTTCCCCCTTAATGAAGCATTTATACATCAAAGTGACTATAAAGCTGGAAAATGAACCTAAAAACTGCCTAGTGTGCCTAGTGTGTAGAGCATATGATTCAAAACCTCAGCCTTATCAGGTATGACATGGACAGTGGAAGTGGTCAGTATATGATATGGACACCGAAAACAATTCAGTGTGAGTGTGTCTGTTTCTCCACGTCTGACCGTCTGTCTGTTCCCTACACAGCAGGTTCAGATGCCCTTCCTGCACTTCCACTGGATGAGGCTGAGGACATGGACCGGGAGATGACTGAGGAGGAGTGGACTAGGACAGTGGCTGAGCTGAACAAGCTTCAGGTGAGTGAAAAGAAGAAGGGAGAAATGTGGTCTAGACAAACCAGGTTTAAACCCACAAGTGTGCAGCAGTCCTGGGAAGCATGAAAGTTTCTGTGAAAGCCTGACCCTAACTGGAAGACCTAGAGTGCCAGTGCCAAAAGAATTCCAGTCCTTTTCCAGGACTCTTTGGATTCCATCTGATTTCATGTCTGTATACTAATGATTGTTCTAATCTCTTGCTCTAATGCCCCCTTTCTGCCCTCCACAGGAAACAAGGGAGTCCATGAAAGTGAGCACTAAAGACGCTGTGTGAAAAAAGAGTGAGTTGAAATGAAAGAAGGGAGAGGACTGCAGATGAAAATGTGCAAGGTGGCCATTTCCCCATTCCTGTCTGGCACTCTGGGAGGCAGTCAGTGGGTTCAGAGGCAAAGAAAAATATTTAATTCTTTTTTTTGTTTGTTTGTTTTATTCACTTTTCATTATTGTTTTGTAATTATGTGTTTACATTTATTATTATTGCCCGTTGTTATTATTTCACACCTTTAAGAATTATGGAGCATTGTAAAAATCAGTGGATACTGTACATTTGATAATATTTATTTCATTTTTTTCATATTCTTTTGTGGACAAACAAGAGTGTCAGATTTGGTCACATCAAGAAGGGAAAAGACTGGTTGCGTATCAGACTGCACCTCTAGCAACTACTATTCATCAGATGGCCTTTTAGGCCTCTCTATTAATTAGACTGCAGATTTCAGAGCACCCATGTTGACAAATCAGTCAGAGGTCACTGATCCCTCTTTTCGTCAAGTAGGGTGATATGGGCATGGGATTGTCTATACACATGGCACATGAAGCACTGCTGGTGCCTATGTTCCTGCCCGTTTAGTTGTTAAACCCAGTTGGTGTAAGCTGAATATTGGTTTTGTATGTTGAAGACTAAGATTGGGACACGGAGTGAGCTGTTACACTTAGAGTACTGTAACAGACTGAGCACAGCTACTGACTGTCCATATAAACCTCCACTGAAGACACGGAGAGATATACCTTTGGGTTACTTGTACCTGTGCACTACTGTTGTGTAATGTTACTCAACCAATAAACTTTTTTATACCCCAGTTCAATATTGTGGTGATGTTGTATCTGTAATGAGAATATTTTAAATCTCCTAAAAATCTGTATGACAGTGACTGTACTGATTGCCAGCCGACAGAAACCTCATTCTGGATGAAATATGAAACTTAAAGAATAATGCCTATACTTTGTTTGAGTAAAAGACGAAACAGGCTTACTAGAATGCTTAATCATCTGCGAAGTCATAAGTCAGTTTATTCCACAAAAGCTGTCCCTTTTACATCCCAAAGAATCAATCCTAAATCAATTTAAAATGAATTCAAATGAATGTTCAGTTTCAAACATTACCATATAATCCCTCCTGAATATTAAATCTAAAGTAAAAATGTAAACATTTAAAATAATGAAAACATTTTTTGTGTGATTTAGTTTGCCCAGTCCCTTGCTATGATCTACCTCATGAAGAATGTTATAGAATAAATGGATATTTCCATAAGAGTAGCCTAATACATTATATTTTCATCAGATTTTCACATTGTGAAAAATGTATTTATATGTATGTGTACCTTTATTATAGGCTACAGATACAGAAAAAAACACTGACCGAAAAAGCAAAGTTTGGTAGCATTTTGCCAAAGACGACATGCTGCTGTTTTATGTAGCTTGCCATAGACATCCTATAGCCTATTAGGCTGTAATAAACTGTAATAAGGTCTGCTGACTAAAGCGGTTGGCCTATATAGGCCTAATCAGAAAAGGTAGCCTTGTCGGTCTTTCGTGTGACACCACAAATCAGTAAACATATAAAAAATAAAAAGTTTGCTCATAATGTAGCCCACTGTCCTAAGCCACATTTGAAAGAATCTGTGCTAGATAGGTTGCCTTTTTTTTTGCATGGTTGTTTGGTTGGTCCCACCCTCGTCTACCAAGGGCTTGTGACGTCATGACTCTGCCGGTCTTTCTATGGTATCGAACAGTGAGAAGGCAAGAGGTAAAATCTTACTTTCGTGATCGGAATCACAGCACAGCATCCATCGGAAGAGAAGATACACTTTATCCTCTCACAAATTTCGGAATAAGAGAATCTGGACAACTGGGCGACCCATTTTTGAATGTCTTTTTGTACACGTTTTTATATCATTCATGTTTGTCGGATTGAACAGGCGAGTGTTAGCCGTTAACCATGGCTAATGCAGCTTTTGCATTTTCAGAGTGCCAGTAACGTTGACGTTAGCTAGGATTGTTAGCCAACGTTATAACACAAGCTTCACAGGTAGCCTACCGCTAATGTTCGATTTCAAAGAAAATCAAATTTGTCAAACAAACTGCTTTTAGTTCGTGTCACAGTTGTTGACGTTTTGGTTTTAAATCAACGTTAAACCCACTAGCCTGCTGTAACCAACTACAGCTAACTGGTTACCTGGCTAGCGCGGCTAGGTAACGCGGTTTGTTGGCTGGCTAGCGAAAGCTTACGCTAGCTCAAAGTGAACGGGGTAACTTGTTCTGCCTCACTGCCAACTCTGTCTAATCGCTATTTTTTAGACTAGTCTTAGATTTTTTGCGTAGCTTATAGTTGTTACCGTCGTCTGTCTAATTTGTCATTTTAGAGAATTTATATGGTCAACGCTACCGTGCAAGAAACGGTAATAGTAACTAACGTGTAGAAGACGGTCTGTGATAGAGAATAATCGGCCTCAAGAACGTGGATTGTCATTAAGGTTAAAACACCTGCCAAACATCGGTGTACTGGCCAGTGCTATTGTTTTTACTTACTCAACAAATTTCGAGTAGCCGAGCTGTCCCGGAGAAGCTGTGAGTTTGGAAGTATGTCAGGTCGACCCAGAACCACTTCCTTCGCGGAGAGCTGCAAGCCAGTGCCGCAGCCCTCAGCCTTCGGTAGCATGAAAGTCAGCCGTGAGTACTCATAAAATATCAAGATATCTTCGATTTGCCAAATTACTTGTCCCCATTTCTTTGTTTAGTAGTAACAATTTGCTCTGTATGCTTTATTTCCAATCTGAGTCTGGTTGACAAGATTTGGGTATTTTTTTAACATATTTATTAAAAGGTTATCAATGTTTAATTTATGGAGATATTGATCGCATGCCTGGGCGTGTCTATTAGATGAGAAACTTGGTGTCTAGCATGTTTTGTTTGAAATTCAGTTAGATATTTAGTTTTTTAGCTTGTAAATTGTATAAGGAATTGGCAACCGTATCTTCAGAATCCATGTTACAGATGTTATAGCAGGCGGTATCTGTTGACATCCCAGGGTAGCACTCTTACACTCAGAATAAGGCGTGGGAGTGACTGGTCATTGGATTTTCTCAACTCGTATCCTGAAGTGATGGAATAACACTGCTGATGAGCTAGAGGAACCAAAAGTCAGTGGTGACTAATATCCAGTACGTCTGTTGCCCAGTCAGCAAGCCATCCCAGGCCCCGCCAGTTTGTAAGGATCATAATCTTTCACTCTCAGTGACGTCTTAGAGTGGTTGTCAGCTGACTCACTGCTGTGATCATGGCATCCTCGCCCTTTAAATCATGGGTGTGGCCAAGTCCAAGGTGTATGCAAGGGTTCTTTCTCATTCTCTCTACTTTTTTTCTCTTCCCTCTCCTCTGTGTGAGAAGACTCATGGAACCTTTTTTCTGGCTTTCCTTCTTCCCTTTACTGCTGTTAAAGTAATTTCTCATTTTCAACTTGCTCTCTCTCTCTCTCTCTCTCTCTCTCACTCACACACACACACACACACACACACACACACATAGGTACTACTGACCTACTCTCACCTTTCTAAAGCCTATTATAGAGCCTATTGTGTCAGAGTTTCTGTGACTTTCTTGCTGTTGCAGTCTGTGGTTTCTTTTGCAGTATTCTCTTACTCACTGATTTAAATACCTGTACGTGATTGGTCAGGAAACAATCTGTGTCAGGAAAGTCAGCTGGTGGTTGTGCTGTGTGGATGGCATGGAGTGACTTGTCTTGCTGCTTGCTGCTGGGTAGATGTTTAATGGGGGGTGAGGGAGAGAATGTCATAACAAATGGAATCAAAATTGACTTCAGCTAAATGCTGCCAGATGCTGGTAATAGTTTTCATTGAGTGTTGATGTGTGTTGCTCTGTGGGGTTGCACCTTGTATGGTCTTATGGAAGAGTAAGTGTGGTGAGAACAGCCAGGTCCTTTAAGGAAATTCTTCAGACATGACCTCACACATCCCACATACATGTACCGGATCAATTGCGTCATTGTGAGCGTGTTCAAAGGAATGCTGTGCCTCTTCCTGGCATTTTATTTAGGTAGAGGAGTCTTTGATCGTGCTCAGACTAGATGAGGTCAGCTTTTCAGCCAGCTGAAGCTAGGAAATACTGTAACGGCAGATCCTCACACACTCACCCTCTGGCCCTGCGATTGTCTTTCCCTTTCAGGAGATAAGGATGGCAGCAAGGTGACGACTGTGGTGGCTACTCTGGGTCAGGGGCCAGACCGGCCTCAGGAAGTCAGCTACACAGACATCAAAGTTATCGGGAATGGCTCCTTTGGTGTGGTCTACCAGGCCAAGCTGTGTGACTCAGGCGAGTTGGTGGCCATCAAGAAAGTCTTGCAAGACAAGCGATTCAAGGTGTGTGTGTGTGTGTGTTTCCCTTCATTGTCAGGTGATGAGATCAGCTATACAGAACTGGATTTATGATGATCTTGATCATGATCTTTTAACTTTCCACCTGCGCCTTCTGTCATGTAAGGAGGCCATTTGTAACAAAAACACACTAATGTATGTAATGCATGTAACTTATTCATTAGAGTTTCCTGGTATTACTGTCAGATCAGTAAGCAGGCAATGGTGAATCATCAGCTGAGTGTGAATGTGGGCTTGTGTAATTGATGTAATTTCCTGTGAATCCTGGCTTGATGGGGTAGCTGTGAAGGCATCCTTGTCCTCCTCACACTGCAGGTCACACATGCTACGGAAGATTTTCAGCCCTCGTTTAAATGGCAGGGGAAAGACTACCAATTTGTTAGGGTTTCTCCGTGTTGGCGTTTGTCAGGTTTTCAGGAAGTATGGATATTATAACTGTGGGAGCACTGGAGTTAGTCAGAGTGTCTTGCCCATGTGGTTACATTAGCCATTTAACCTAGGTGTAGTCCAACATCAAACATTGTACTTTTTCCAAGATTCAGCTTTGTGGCCCTATAAGTTGGACAGAAGCCATTGTTAAAGCACTGAAGTGAGTACTGAGTCATGTCCTTGTGGACTGTTTGTGGATTTGTCCCAATGCCAGAACCGGGAGCTGCAGATCATGCGCAAGCTGGACCACTGCAACATTGTGCGCCTGCGCTACTTCTTCTACTCCAGTGGAGATAAGGTGAGATTCAGCACCTCCCTCTGGGATCCCCATCCTTTTTTCTTTTCTTTTCCACCATGTCCTGCCCCCTCTTTCTTTCCTTCTCTTCCTCCATCTCTCTCACTGGCTCTTCATATCTTGGGTCCTTTCCTCCTGTTTTCATACTCTTCATCTTTCTCTCCAGACTCCTCATCTCCTTTTCTCATTGTGCCACTGGGGCAATGCCATACCCTTATTTTCTTCCCTTTTTTGTGTGTCCAGTTTCATTTTGTCATTTTGTTGTTGTCTCCTCATACGCCTTTTTAAAAGCCTATGTGTGTGAAATTGATGTGATTAAGCTGTGAATGTTCCAATAATAATTTAAATAGGCACTGAGGATGTGTGTGTATGTATATAGTTTGCAAAAACACCACTTATGCAGTTTGTAAATTTACAATCAGATTCCGTTTTTATTTGCCAAGTATACTTGCATATATATATACATACATATACTTGCATAAGGAATTTGTTTCCGGTGGGTGTTTATTATTTAGTATTTAGTAGGGCTGGACAATTAATCGCATTTGCAATATAATCGCAATTTTGAAATTCGCAATTTTGAAATCGCAGAGGTGCGCAATATTTTTGTTTTGTAACTGCATAGACTTGTTTGTTAGCTACACTCTGCACTCTGTTAAACAAGGATTGGGGTTCAATGCAACAAGATATTCTCTTGAATAAAAGTATGTTGATTAATGAGAATAGTTCTATTTTACTATTTTTAATTGGACCTTGTGTACAAATATGCATACTAATGGGACATATTTGGTGCGTGTGGTTTTTATTGTGAAAAATCGCAATCGCAATATTGGTTGAGAAAAAAGTGCAATTTAGATTTTTGGCAAAATCGCACAGCCCTAGTATTTAGTGTTTTAATTTAGTGTTTTAAAGCACCTCAAAACCTAAAAACTTTGCTGAGTAGGTGCAATAGATGGCCCTGGTTGCGGGAGAGCTCTCGCAGACCGTACCAGGCTCACACACATGATCTTTTTTTAGCATGGTTGCAACACCCAGAGAGCCACAAACATATCCAGGCACCCCTTTCCCTTTGACAAGCCTTAAGCTTGGTTTGGTTTTTCAAATGGGTTTGGGCCAGGTAAAACTGAAGTGGGTGTGGTTGGCAGGGACAAACTGTCGTGACCGTCTAACTAGATCCTTACTAGACTAGTTTTTGGATGTTGCTCAAAAGAATTGTTCGGGTTGTAGCACTTCAAGGCCATTTCATGGCTTGTCTAAAATGCGGTAGAGTGGTTGACACCAGAAATTTACCGACTGGTCCTGACTGCTATTTTGGATATTTAGAATCACCTCTTCCTGCTTCAGAATGGCTAGCAATGGGCATGGTCTGTGTCCGGAGTACCTGGTCCCTCTGGAGGGACTGAGATAGGGCTGGGCCATTTGGCCTAAAATCTAAATCCCCATTAATTGAACGTTTTAACACAATTATGATTAATGAACGATTATTTTATTTATTTTCTTGTTTTGCCCTCATAGTTTACTGACAAGTTTTCTACAGTAATTATGCTCACATATTACAAGTGGGAGATCTCCGTTGTCTCAGTTTTTAAGCTCTCCATGCTCAACATTTCCCCTATTGATATTGTAATGGCCCAGATAATAGAAGTCATATTTCTAAATGCTCTTATTTTCATGTAGCCAACACTAGTTTCTGAAAGAAGACTCTTTGCTCCTTGATATTACTCTGCCACAAATAAAACACAACAGAAGCTGTATTTTGCTTCAATACTTGTGTTGGAACATCAGCACTACTCATTTGGTGAGTTGCACAAGCGTTAGGGCTGTAAGGATATGCATATGAAACCCAAAATCGCGAAACTCAGAACCACAAACCTGTTTCACAGCGTGAGAATGCAAAATCACGACACATCCCTTCCAACTACAGTTATCCTTCCCGTCCAGATCCAATGCTACCACATCTTTAAATTATTATTAGCATTATTTGAAGTTACAATTCAGACCTTCACAACAAAACTAATTGAGAGTAAATCATTTAATTTTACCTGTAAGCCTCCTCCAATTATGTGTCATGTGACGCTTGTCTACAACAGTTGAGCAAGTTAAACCTCAATGCACACCGTTCCACCGTCCCCCGTCCCCCACCGTTTCTTTTGTGTTTTCAATGGTTATGGCTGTGGTGTTCTATGCCAGAAGGAGTAACTTCAAATCAAGCAAGCAGACACGAAAACCCAGGATCTTAGCTTTCATTTGAGACCAATATTTGTTTCTAGGTAAAGAGGTTTTCAAGTTATAAGCTTTTGAATGTCAATAGGCACTCTTGGTTACCAAAAGTTTACATTGAGGACCCAAGCAAAACGCATTAGACATGTCTTTACAAAAATTGTTGTGGAAAATCATATTTTTGTTTTTTACTTCATATTTTAAATTTTGCAAGTTGAGAAATTGGGTTATGGCCTAGATTTATTGATTTGGGGATGTTATAAGGATGGTACCTTCATATCTCTTATTGAAATTTGAACTGAGCGGAAAAACAAAACTGTTCCAACCTCTGTAACTCTGTGTCAGTATGTCAGAGAAACAAACTTACTCCTCTAGAAAAAACTTCAGGGTGTGACATTTCCAATGGTATAAGGCACAACCCTGAGTCTCAAACTATGTAGAAACTGTCAAGAGTTTAATTTGGGTATGCCATTTTTATGCCGTTTTGAAAAAATAGGGGCGTTCAGAGCGTGAGGAAACGACAACTAACCAAGAGATTGTACACCCTCCCTATACATTTAAGTCTGCAGTATGGCAACATTTTGGCTACTCATTGGGAAACAAGGATGACACTTGTGCAGTCGACAATACCCACACAAATTGCCGTAAGTGTTTTAAGAAGCTTCCGATTCAGAACACTGGCAAAACGGATCAAACATGCGGATGCACATTTTACGGAACCATACCGAAATCAATTTAGCTTACAATCCGACAGCAGCAACCTTCACTACCTAGCTTAATTCAAGCTAAGTTTTCAAAATTACTAATCTGAATTAGTATGGTAATGGCTATGTGCCCCTTTTCGATTGTTGAAAAGAAGAGGTAGTGTGCTGGCACCCTATTATGCATTACCAGGCCGGGCGCATTTCTCTGACAATGTGATACCAAAACTTCTAACGTCCTCCAGACACGCGCAGTGAATGAGAGCCATACGATTTGTCAGAAATATAGGGTAGTATATAGTTAATAATTAATATAGTCAATATTTGTAGGCTTATATTGTTCTTTGGTGTTCAGTTTGTTATTTAATAAAAGTGTCTTATCTTTTTCTCACCTCACTGTGGGTCAGAAATCATGATATGAACGGAATTGTGGATTTGGTGTATCGTTCCAGCCGTATTTAGCCGATGGAGCGTGCTCATTGGTAGCCATTCAAAAGCAGGTAGAGGTGATACGAAATTTCCCAAATAGTCCAGGCCGGACCAGTCATCAAAATTTTGGTGTCAACCACTCAATTGCATTTTAGACAAGCCGTCAAAGGGGCTTGTGTGAAAAACCGAACTAATCCTTTAAAGTTAATGTATTTTTTTTGACCTAACTTGTTTTTGCCTAGTATTCTGGTACTTAAAATGATGTCAGTAATGTTATTTATCTGCTGGTCATTTAGTGAAATACCCATTTAAAATGTAATTTGCTTACAACTAACTGACCTGAAGATATTTTTTTCCAAATCTTAACAGTAACTATTAGGTCTGAAATAATATTGAACACTTGCAGATTGTAAGAATAAAGAAAAGTGCAATAACCTCAAAAAGACGTAATTCAACAGTTGTCAGGAAGTAAACTAATGTTTACTTGTTTGTTTACCTCTCACGTCAACACTGTCTAATGGCACTATGTTCATAAAAGCAGCACAGTCGTTACATTTCATGGCTTGGAATATTTTATTTCACAATGAATAACCAATTGATATACACAGTTGACCACACCAGACACATGCAAAGTTGTTTTTTTCTATGTAGCCTGGGTTTGTGGCTGCCTCAATCAGCGGCCGTCAGTCTGTTCATGTTCGGGTTAGTAAAGCCGGATTTATACTTCCACGTCGCAGCAACACAGTAGCTCTGCGTACCTTCGCCGAAGCTCTGCATCGCCTTCCATGCGCCTCCCCAAACTTGTAACTATGCGTCAAAGCGACGCAGACATTGAGGGCTGTGATCCGCTTTACATCGGGAGACAGTGTCCAAACTTTGGATATAATTTTGGAGTCTAATTTTGGATTTAAGACAAATATCTTCTCATACTTTGATGTAAGTATTTATTTATTGCAATAGCTAGCAAGCTAATCCATTGTAAACACATGTAGCACCCTGTGCTTACAGTTGTGCAAACAGTATTTTATAGGTTCGTAGTTTTCCTTCGCATTTTGTTCTATGCGTCTATAACTTACAAGTGTAGTGGTGCTACTCCAATTTTTCTGAACAATGACCTTATTTATCCGCATGGCTTTAATTATCAACTGCTGTATGACAACAACACTCCACCAGAGCAAAGAGTTCGAGAAACGTTCCAAGAATGACCCAACGCCCGCCCTTTGTGTTGTGGCAGTGAATTGACACACGTTGCAGTGACTCCGACACATAAGTATAAATCAAAACCTTCGGCGAAGGTGTCTGCTTTGCTGCGGCGCAGAAGTATAATTCAGCCTTATGTGCCATCGGTGGAAAAGCACCATTAGATCACTGAGACAGACATCTCTGCTAGTCTAAGACTCATCATAGCACAAGGCCATATCTCTGGGATTTCAATGAACAGTGCTTAGGATTAATCATTTACTATGCTTCAGTGTATGTGGGCTCCAATATGTTGTTTAGAACTTACAATGAAAATCCAAATTTAAAGGATGTCAAAATATTGTTATCTTTAATCCTAAAAAATGTCAAGGTGTGTGTTTGTTTTTTTTGTTTTTTTTTTGCCCATATCGGCCACATGTAATGTGCACTCTTGTACCAGTGCCTGACTGACACCATGAGCCAGAGAGGGAATAACCTTGTGGGAGAAGCGTGTAGTCTTACAGCACAGCTATCTTAGATCCAGCCCCTGGCACTGCTGCTCTTCACTGGCGGCCATGTTGGTCAGCCAGTAAAGAAGGACGAGAGGTATAAGATGGCTATGGAGTAAGGTGGGCCGATGTGGCCATGTACCTTGCCCGTTGCTTCTGGGGGGATGTTAAGTGCTGACTGGCAGCCTTACTTGGATGGATGTCTCTGCCTTGGTCCTTGGACATTTCTCTAAAAGAACAGAACATCCTCAACACTCAGCACGTTATGACGTGTGTGTGTGTGTGTGTGTGTAGTATATACGCGCACTCATACAAACATGCATATATACACACACACACACACACACAAAATCTGTGCTTGAGTGTGGCCTGATATTGGGTAAGTACCTGCAGCTCAAGTAACTGTGCTGCTGCCACCAGTTGTTGGTGAGCCAATCAGCCAATCAGCTGGGTCGCCGCAGCCTCACAGCCAATCTGGTGCCTGGACTGGGGCTGTTGGGAGGCAGGAGAGTGAGTCAGCGTCTGAACAGGGACGGAGGCCACATGTTACCATTCAGAGAGACCCACCGACCCACAGCTCATAACATAAAAACCCTCACACACACTGTGTGTTCTGTTTTCGGTGTTTTAGTTTTGTTATTTTTGGATAATAATGTGTGCTTTTGAGTGGTGCAAGACTATAGGTATTTGTCTTACTGCAAGCTGTCTGCAGTTGTCAAGAAATCTAATCTGGTCCTATTGTTCTGTCTCACCCCTTTGTCTCTTCCTCTCCCCCTAGAAGGACGAGGTGTATCTGAACCTGGTTCTGGATTATGTTCCAGAGACAGTGTACCGCGTGGCCAGACACTACAGTCGAGCTAAGCAAATGCTCCCTATGATCTATGTCAAGGTACACCACTCACTCTCCTTCCTCCTCTCTTCTCCTCTCTCCTGTTATTTCCTTATCTCTCCTTGGCTTTTTACCTCTCCCTTAAGCAGACCCCTTTAAACATGAAACAAACTCATGCAGTTTTATTTGAAAACTCCTCATTTTGAAAACTCAACATCTTTATCAGTTTTAAAAGACACTTTTATCATTTTGCAAAGCTACGATCATACTTGCTTTGTGTTGTCACTGCTTGTAATCATGTCAGTAGTACATGGTCTATATGGTCTCTTGTCTCTAATGTCTGTAAATGTGAATGATCTTATTGCTTTAAATAATTGGAAGCACCAAACGTAATGCACATGCAGCTGACACACAGTTTGAAACAAAACAAACATCAGTGTTTCTTTAATTCAAATGATCAGCTGCATATATCCTTTGGAATGTTCTAAATCAGGGTTGACAAACAAGACCCGGGGG
Organism: Limnothrissa miodon; assembly: GCA_017657215.1. Classification (NCBI taxonomy): domain Eukaryota; kingdom Metazoa; phylum Chordata; class Actinopteri; order Clupeiformes; family Clupeidae; genus Limnothrissa; species Limnothrissa miodon. The sequence goes on from JAGFZM010001269.1 coordinate 87,852, forward strand.
TGGGGAGCCTGGTTTCAAAAGCTAGAAAAGAATTGTAGTACTGTGCCCTGTTCAACAACAGTTTTAACCATACACAACACAACCGTATTGGCCTTCTGACAGCTCCATTTGCTTAGTATGTAACTAATGACATAAACCGACAGTACTATGGCGTCCATTAGGCCCACTGTCAGGGAAGGAAGAAATAAGTATGAGGAAGTGGGATTAGGATTGTGCTTGAGAAGGCCAGAAACTCAATGGAACATTTTTCCCTCTAAGAAACTGCTTGTGGTGAGGGCATATAGACAATCTATGGCAGCCCTCTGAATCTCCTACTGCTCACATGGTCTGCAGTAAAATGGGTTTGACACCCCTGTTCTAAACCAACAACACTGACTTGTACCTCTACTCTGTAGCTTTACATGTACCAGCTGTTCCGCAGCCTGGCCTACATCCACTCGTATGGCATCTGCCACCGGGACATCAAGCCCCAGAACCTGCTGCTGGACCCAGAGACCGCCGTCCTCAAGCTCTGTGACTTTGGGAGGTCCGTCTGTCTGTCTTCTCCTTCCCTCAAATCACTGTCTCCCTGTGTTTATGGCATCCCTTCATTTAGAGCATAAGGCATGAATGGACGTTTAAAACTATATCCCTTTTATAGTGTCCTATAGAGGGGGTGAGGGAGGCTTGGGCAGCATCATTTTTCAGTTAAATAATATTGGCAAATTGGCATATGGCTTTTAAAGTGTGCAGTGAAAATGTCTTTGTTGCTTTAAAGGTACGGTCACTGATACTGGTGAGAAGCACATTTGTTTCTATTTGTGTTTATCCTTATATTTCTAAGCTAGTGTCTTTGACTAACGAAGCATACCATTATATCAGACCTAAAGAACAAACAAAACGTAGTAGAGGAAGCTCACCCCTGCCTTCAGTTTTGTTGAAGAAACTCTAGTTGTTTGGGGGAACAGGCTGCCTCTGTTTTTCAGTTTTTAGAATCTGGGTATTGTGAAAAGACCTTCTTTTTTTTTAAACGTCACCCAGACATTGAGAAGATGGCAGACCTATTAGGACCCTATTAGACCCTTAAGGACCTATTTAGACCTATTCACTTATGTACTTGTGTGTATCCCAACAGAATAAGACCATTGACTGTGCCCTTAAGCCTTATGCACTACCCACTAAAGAATAGGAGAATAGGAGGCTAGTTTGGTCTCACTGTTACTACATTAGATCATCATCAGCTGCTGCTGTGGCTGCTCATTGGGCTCTTAGCTGCCCTGCCACCCCCCACCCCCCACCCTCCTCCGGCTGCTGGTGCCAATGTGTGTTAATGAGAGAGTGCTAAAGTGTGATGGTGGTGTTAATGGCGCTGGTGGATGTGGTCTCCTGCAGTGCAAAACAGCTGGTGCGCGGGGAGCCCAACGTGTCGTACATCTGCTCTCGCTACTACAGGGCGCCCGAGCTCATCTTTGGTGCCACCGACTACACGTCCAGCATAGGTACCATA
>JAGFZM010001269.1:89347-106938 GCA_017657215.1 Limnothrissa miodon
ACACTAACATGAGTCCGCCGTACACTCTGCATACACACACTATACACATTCTACTAGGGGTGGAACACTGCACTAAAATGTCATTTCGGTTTGGTTCACTTTCTTGAGGTGCTCTGTTCGGTTAATTTTCGGTACAAAAAAGGCAGGAAAAAAATAGGCCTACACAAACAATAGAATTTGTATAAATAAAGGAACCCATTTGGGTGATATTTCAAATAAATTAGACTTAGAATTAGTTTTTAAAACTATTGTAACAATTTAAAAATCTTATAATAAAAATTATAAATTAACAAGTAACAATTGTAAACTTTGAACACGTAGCAGCAACAGCTTGAATATGACAAAACTATTCAAGCTTAAAGTTTTTGGCTAGAAAGATTAATTTATCACACAGATCAGGTTGCAGTGACATTATCTCCAGCAGTGGAGTAGACCTGCTTACTAGCAAGAGAGGTAGCTGTAATACCAAGGTAATGCTTTTTTCAGACGTGTTTTCTGCCGGTACCCGATCTCCGTGGAACAATGCAGACAAAAAACTTGCCGTTGTCCATCGGTAACTTTAACAAAATGCATAAAATATAACCGAAACGGTAAGCAAGTGGACCGAACCGAAATGGTTCAGTACATCCATGTGAACCGTCACACCCCTAGATTCTACACACTCCCATTCCCCATCACCATATGCAGTGCTAGTAGAGTTACCACACTTACTCATTTGGAAACTAGTGATTTTCAGCCATGCTGACTTGTACAGCATTATCACGGCCCCGTAGCCAGTCTGCTACCATTGTTAACATTATGCAGAAAGATTAGAGAGTTTAGTGCCAAGATGTTCCGCAAATAAGGCTGATCAGCCGTATGGTGTGCAGGCAGTACTCCTGGCTGTTACCTAGTTTGAGCTCAAGAAGTTTCTATGATAAACTTTTAGGAAATGCCCAAATGAGGACATTGGAAGATGTGTGTGTGAAGTCCAATAGAGGTTATTGGCTGATGGCTTTGTGTTCTCCCTCATAGATGTGTGGTCAGCTGGCTGTGTGCTGGCCGAGCTGCTGCTGGGACAGCCCATCTTCCCTGGAGACAGTGGGGTAGATCAGCTAGTGGAAATCATCAAGGTACTGAAGTGTGTGTGTGTGTGTGTGTGTGTCTGTCTATGAGACAGTGTAACAATGTTGGGTTGATTTGCTTGTGTTGTGTAGGTTCTAGGCACCCCCAGTAGGGAGCAGATTCGTGAGATGAACCCCAATTACACAGAGTTCAAGTTCCCCCAGATCAAAGCACACCCCTGGACTAAGGTAGGTCTGCAGAGACACCGCACACACACATCAAGAGCACCTACCACACATCCCTTTTGGACTACTCTGCTTTTGCGGCACATCACATGCACACGTGTGTGTGTGTGTGTGTGTGCGCCTGTGCACTGTATAAACATGTTAAATCTATTAGATGTGGACAAACATGTTAAATCTATTAGATGTGTAGCCTGATACATTTGTGTGTGTGTGTGTGTGTGTGCGCGCTGCAGGTGTTCCGTCCCCGCACCCCTCCAGAAGCAATCGCCCTGTGCTCGCGTCTCTTGGAGTACACGCCTTCCAAGCGCTTCTCCCCGCTGGAGGCCTGTGCACACTCCTTCTTTGACGAGCTGCGGGAGCCCAACACCAAGCTGCCAAACGGCCGCGAGCGACCTCCTCTCTTCAACTTCTCTACTCAGGGTAGGGAAGAGGCTCCGGCTGGACCAATTCACCAACACACACACACACACACGCACACACACACACACACACTTATTCAAACACAATCAAACCTACAGAACATTTTGTCAACGTGTGTGTGTGTGCCCGTTTTAATGATTCTGATGTGTGTGTTGTAGAGTTGTCCAGTAACCCCTCTCTGGCGTCCATCTTGATCCCTGCTCACTCTCGCACCCCAGCCGGCTCCAGTCCCTCAGGACCCACTAATGCAGGTCAGTCTTCCTGGCTGCTCAACCAAGGGCGCTGTTTGCATGCTGCCACAGAGTAAGAATGAAAAAATAATGCTTATAGTGAAACTCTAGGTAACTCGCCATCCATGATATAACATTATGGTGACCACTGCCCACAATGTGATGGGAAGATGTTTATTTCTCTCCTCTGAGATGATTGGAAGATGTTTGCTGTAAAAATAAAATGAGACCAGACAATAGTTTAAAACCAGCAATAGCCTCCAGTCTGTTGAAGCAGCACCAAAGGCTTTTTTAAACCTTAAAATAATGTTTTCAAAATCAGATTGGTGGTCCATCAACTCGTAACAAGGTGATCGATACGTGCTGCATTTGCTCTGCGGCCCTCTATCGGCTTTAACAGCACTAAACAAGTTTGCCCAATCGGGTAGCGATTTGTAGTTCAAGTAAAACTACAATTGACTTGCCCTATGGCAAGCTTCCGTTCAAATCTGTAGAGGGTGCGATTTTCAAAACTCCTTGGTGCTGGTTCTTTTGTTTTTTAATAGGAAACACAATAAAGAAAATTTAAATGGGTCTTCCGGTACACTGTCCTCAAATAGGTCTTGAATGAATGTAATGTGGTGTAGTAGTCAACCAAGCATCTTGCACTTCTGTTGCATTTTTTGGAGCGTACGTTGTTCCTAAAGCTGCTAGAAATGCTAAGTTATGTTAAGTTATTAAGTTGATTATATACAATGATTCTGAAGTGTTCTGTGTGCTTGTATGATTTGGGTTTAGTAAAAAAAGGCTGCTCTTTCGTGCATTTAAAAAAATATATTGGGAAATAATAATAGGGCAGACTGATGCAGATTTTTGGCCAATAAATAAAAACATAATGGTGTTTGCTTGTTTCAGAGCCCAGCGGTGAGCATGCTCAGACAAACGTGGCCTCCTCCTCCAACCCCTCCTCCTGAGTGGCAGTGTCCCCCCCCCCCCCCACCGCCCTCCCCCATCATCTGATCACGCCTGTGGGCCAGCCACTGCAGCTAAACAAATACAGAGGAGGAAAGAACTCAAGGAACATAGAAGAGCCATCTTAATGCCTATCCCGACCCCTTCACACACGTGCACACACACACATGCGCACACACCTACAGACACACACTTTCCCAGCGATGTTGTGTTTTTACTGCTGTTATTCCAGTCATTTTTTGTTATTGTTGATGTTATTGTCATTATTTATTTGTACAAAAGGAAACCAGTGATAAGTGGAAGCTGCTCATCTCTTTACATTTGGAGGATTTGACTGTCGGTACAGTGAACATAAAAAGCATCTCATGTTGGACACTTAACGTGCACATAACCTGCAAACGTGTGATGGCAAGAATGGATGTGTGGTCACACTGACAACCTGAGGACTGTTTATCTTCCTCTAAGAATGCTAGTTGGTCGTACAGCTGCCTCTCGTTTCCTGCTGACAGTGGACAGTGATGCAGATGATCCAGTGTTGCCACCTAGTGGCCATCTCCCACACATGGCGCAAGACTGGAACCGGCCAACAGACCTGCAGCTTCTGTGTTGGAGAGTGTGGGGTGGATCCTAGAGGATGTGTGCTGGAAGTGTAGTGTTACTTGACTTCTCCTTGGATGCCCCCCCCCCCCTTCTCATTTTTCAAACCACTGTAGCAGTCTTCCTGCAGGCCACTCACAGTCCACATCAGGGAACTGAAACATAGCTAATCACACACACAACCTCTTCACCAAAATAAGTGTGTGTGTGTGTGTGTGTGTGTGTGACCTTTGTGTTCCTGTTTTACTTAGCATGCATTCTCAACAAGGAGATGTTTTTGTGTGTGAGAATGGAACCATTCTGCTAGATCAGGGTGGAGAAGTGGATCTCCATCCCTCCATCACTCATTGCTGCTTTCTATGATTTCCTCACATCACACCACCTCACAAGTTTGGAGTGCCTTTAACACACTCACACACACACTCTGCCCCCCCCCCCCCCCCCCCATCCCCCTTCTGTCCCTCCCTCTCTTGCGTGCACACTTGTGTGTGTTTTTGTTTTGTGTGTACAGTATGTGCGCTGTATGTCTGTGCTCTGTAGGTGAGACGCTGGTGGTTGTGTCACTGTGTTGTTGCCGTGTAAATTGCATTGTGTCACAATTGTGTTGGCAGTCCTAGACCACAACCGCCAATGTGCAGCCATGAGCTGGACTTTTTGAATGGCTGACAAACAATGATGTAGTGGCTGTTCAAGTCAAGTGCTTTCATGTCAAAGGGATGCATGTCTCAAAGTGAGGTTCCCTCTGGGTTGTGTGTGTGAGTGGGTATGCTTGCAATTTCATCTGAAGCGTCTGCTGAAGTGAGTGAAAGGTAAGCTTGCTATAATATTGACGCACGCCTGTTCTGTCCCAATTGGTCATCCCAAACCATGAGAAGACCTCCGAAGAATGCAGAAGCTGTATCAAAGGACTCCTAGGCTGGCCTTATTGGCAAGAAGTCTCTTTGCTGCTTAAAAAAAAGTTAAAAAGGTTTTCTCTCCCCAACTTGAATGGATTGTTTTGTTTTTTTTTCTGGGACTGGGCTGTTTGCTACCTGATGATGTGGAGAAGTAACCTCAGCCATGTCGCTACAGGTCCCGTTCAGTGTGTGTGTAAATACATCTGGTTCTGCTTCCATGTGTCACTCGGTTCTGAGCAGTAGGTTTATGGTACTGCATTCAATAAAATGTAGGATAGCCTGGAAACACAACATGTTTGTCTTCTCTTCCTGCCCTAGGCTAAATTGGAAAAACAGATATCTAGGGTATGCTATTGGAATAGAGCTTAGGGAATAGATATATTGCATTGTGTTTATTGCAATGAATTTTCACACACCTGATAATGTTTTTGTATTTTGTAACTTTTTTTCCTCCCCTCTTTTTATAATTGCCAATTTCAGCTTGCTGATTTTATCAAGGACGTAGGATCTAGGAACACATATCAGGATCTCTGAGAAAACGCCTGCTGTGGGGCAGGGAAAAGTGCTTGCCCATATGCATGATGTGGGGCATAGTTGAGGTGAAAAAAACCCAACTTCATTTGGCAATAACTTTTATACAAGTCTGAATACAAGTTTGCGCATTATTAGAAAGTAATAAGTAAATTACCAAGTATAATAGGATCTGTTTATAAGTCTCGGGTTAGTGTTAAGATACAATATATTACTTGATTCAAAATGTACATTATATTTGAACAAAAGTAGTATTTAATGTGTATATATATACACACACTGGTAAGATAAAAAGTAATCTAGTAATCTAGTAAAAAGTAATCTAGTCAGCTTCATACTGTGGCCCAAACCTGGTTCTTAAACTCAGGCCTGATCCAGGAAGTTAAAACTGTACTGGTTTATTCTTTAACAGGACCAAACCTGGGACAATTTTCCAGAAGAGACCAGACCAGGACCCGTGTAGAGTTATAGCTGTTCTTGGCCCACTACATTGTAGATCCACCCGTCTGTGAGAAAAAGCCTGCTGTGGGACAGGGCAAAGTGCTTGCCCATATGCATGATGTGGGGCATAGTTGAAATGAGGTGAGGTGAAAAGAAAAACAAGTCTGAATAGAAGTATGTGATTACTTATTGATTTGAAAGCAATAAGTAAATTACCAAATACAATAGGATCTGTTTATAAATCTCGGGTTAGTGTTAAGATACAATTTATTACTTGATTCAAAATGTATATTATATTTGAACAAAAATAGTATTAGTATTTAATTTGTGTGTGTATATATACATACATACATACATACACTGGGATAAAAGGATAAAAAGTAATCTAGTCAGCTTCATACTGTGGCCCAAACCTGGTTCTCAAACTCAGGCCTGATCCAGGAAGTTAAAACTGTACTGGTTTATTTAACGTACACTGCTTTTGCTGATATCATAGGCGGGATTAGATGCGCGATTTTGACAAGATGGATGAGTCCGTACCTATTAAAAATTCTCAGGTGCAAGCGTGTTGAAGATCTGTCAAACAGGCACGTACACAGGCCAGTGTGCTGCGTAATCATACTTTCAAACATAAAATACGGTTTCTTAATTGATTTTAGCCTATATGTGTTCTGATAATGCCGAGAGCTCTAGCTGAATTGACCTCATCACAGGTCAGACACTAGAAGTACTTTGGTAGCTTGTTGCTCTAACGTTAAATGTTAAAGACTACTGAACGAGACTTAGCCTATATTAACCCCTTAAACTCTTGGTATTTTGGCAATTTCCGCTTAGAATTGGATACCCAAACTCCAGGCGTACATTTCTGTTACCACAGAATTGTGTCTAACTGCAATTATATTTTTATAGGTAACCCATCAAAATATTTACAACAACCCTCACATAGCCTTCTAAACATCCTGAAATTGCTAAAAAAAAAATGTGGATAACCATCTCAAAATCTAGGCGTTTCTTACTTTTTTCCCCTGGTGGATATAGATTCCTGTAGATAAAATTGGGATAAGGTTCTAGTGGGTTGATATTATTATAGAAGTATGTGCCCACAGGGGTATTTTATCACCAGAAACAAAATTGAGTTGAAATCTCATTCTGCTCCAAAATTATTCAAAATCAATTATTGTATGACAGGCGACCTCTCCCAATGCCCATACATTCATATTTTGATCAATATTTCAGGGATATGATTGTTTTAAGCAAGGATACGTGCTGTTTACTGAATGGGAGAAAATCAGCTCAATTGAATCATCCTGACTAGCACTGTAGGGAGATGAGTAGCCTTTGTGACATGACCACGTCAATGAAAGTGTTTTCTGTGAGAGGGTGTTTTCTGTGGTGGCTCTTAACAAAACTAAGACAAGTAACAACTTGGCCCTAAATGGCACCCTAAATGGCAAAGATAACTGACTTGGAGCCATCCTACCAATGGGAGCCTTCACCCAAAATGATTAAGGCTGGCAAGAAGGCCACAGTCATGTACACCAAACAGCATATGCATATGACATATGCAGACATATAGCACTGTTCATTTTCTGTTTGTTTCATTTTCTGTTTCTGTTCTGTTGACAAAATCAAATGCATTTATCGAAACGTAAAAAAAAATGTCTACTAAGATATACTGAACAAGATACTGAACAGGATTTCTTTAAGAATTAGCATGCCAATGCTATACTTGCCCTCTAGACCCACTATCATAGAGGTCTCGTAAGAATAATTATTTCAATGAAAACTCACCAGCATGGACATGCTGATCTATCAGTGTGAGAAAATGTGAGGTATATCAGGTGACCTGGCAATTGTTGGGTGGGCCGAGTGCCTATCGCAGTGGATGCGTGGCCCTCCGATAACAGCAGCATTTAAAAAGTGGCAAGTGGAGAGAGGCAGCACGCAGGAGCTGCAGTTGAACAGGAGGTAAGGTGCATCAGCCACATGGACAGAGATCATAGAAACAAGCTGCACTGATGCTGTAGCATGTTCTTAACATGTGCTCTCTCCTGCTCTATCCACAGACTTGAACGTTTCAAGACTGAAGATGAAAATCTTTGCTTTTGCCCTGATTCTTCTGGTGGCCTTCACTTACAGTAAGTGTCACTCTCACTGCCCCTCAAATAAGCTTCTTGCTTTCTCTCACTGACACTAAACAGATCTGATTTTTACCCAGTACGTATTCACATGATGCACAAAAGGAAATGTAAAGAGAAAGAAGAAATAAAATTGTAAAACATTGTGTGATTCAGTAGATACTTCCTCTTTTGTCAAGCTATTGCTCCATTTTGTGTGAGCACCTAGTCTTCTATGTACTAACTTTACTTGTGGTGTAATATAGGGAAGTCTGCCATTAAAACAAATAAATACAAAATCCTGTCTATAAGCTAAAGGGTAAAGAAAAGAGAGTTCAAAGGTCTTAGTGATGAAAGGACAATGTGTATACTTCAAATAATGTGTGTTTGTGTGTCAGGTGAGGCCCTGCAGTGTCACAACTGCGTCCACAGCTCTCCTGATGCCAATGACTGTGTTGAGACGGTAGAGACCTGCCCCCCCGAGCTGGACGCCTGTGCCAAGGTCACCTACCCACCACCTCACCGTAAGTCTCTTTCTCTCTCTCTCTCTCTCATATACACAGCCGACCCACATGCACTCCACCTCACAGCTCTCTCTCTCCCTCCCTGCATAATTACTCTCCCACTCTCCAGAGAATACTTTCCACAAGTCCTGCTACAAGATGATTGAGTGTCTGAAACTGGGGATCACCCATGGCGTCAAGGTCTCCTGCTGCAACTGGGACAACTGTAATGCATAAGACGCTCCGCCCATGACATGCAGTTGCCTGACGCATTCAGCAGCATACACAGACATGTCAGGGCAGCTGTGACAAACGTCAATCAGTAATAAAGAGTTTGGAAGGTAAAAGGTTCCGTGTGTGTTGTGTTTTTCCACGAGTGGGTGGTGTGTCTCACAGGTGTCGGTCTTTGCAGAAACGGCACTGCAACAAATTCTTAAGCAAATCATTTTGGAAACTCAGCTGGTGAAATTCCTTCATCGTTACCTGGTCACAGATCCATTCCAAAATGTTAACAGGGCAGCTCAGTTGAATAAAGCTCTAAGAGAGAGAGATACATCAACTTGTTTCTCACAATCCTCCCATCTTCCCCTACCACACCACACCACACCACACCACACCTGCATGCTGTCTTAACATGCCAAAACAAGATTGTATTGCACAATCCTAGAGACTGGTCAAAGGCCTTCCCAAGTAAGCAATGAGAAAAGAGACTGTCTATTAAAAACCAAGAATGCAAAGACAATGTTTAAAAAATGTAGAAACTTAAGTGCTAAGTGAGAAGTTACACTCAACAAAAATATAAACGCAACACTTTTGTTTCTGCTCCGATTTTTCATGAGATGGACTTAAAGATCTAAAATTTATTCCAGATACACAATATTACCATTTCTCTCAAACATTGTTCACAAATCAGTCTAAATGTGTGATAGTGAGCACTTCTGCTTTGCTGAGATAATCCATCCCACCTCACACGTGTGCCACATCAAGATGCTGATCTGTCATCATGAGTAGTGCACAGGTGTCCCTTATACTGCCCACAATAAAAGGCCACCCTGGAAAAATCGGATAAACTGAAACAAAAGTGTTGCGTTTATGTTTTTGTTGAGTGTATTTACTGACCCCTTTAGTTAGGGATGGTGTATGGTAAGCCTCATACTCATACATCATACCTTAGTTATGCTGCTATAGTTTAATGCCGCCACAATCCACCCATCTGTTAAGCCGTACAATTTTCACTCTGTCTTTCTCCTCCTCTCTTTTCCTCTCCACTTACTTCTCTCTCTTCACTTAGCCAACATCTGTATATGGTTTCACATGCAATATAACTCACATTCTCTGAAATCTGATGGAGACTGTTCTAACTCATCTCCTCTCTGATTTTCCATGCCTTTACCACCCTGCCGTGAGTCATCACTGCCTTCCACTGCCTGCGCCTGCACCTCCTGGGTTCTCCTGGGACCTTCTTCCAACGTGATCCTGTGGCACTCCTGAATGGTCCTCAACCCACTCCACGGTCCATGCCACTGCCTCCCTGCTGAGGGTCACCCCTGCCTTCCACTGCCTGATCCTGCATCTCTGGCTTCCTGGGCGGTCTGCCTTCAGCTTCACAGATGACCCTGACATGATTGATACAGCCTCCAACTGGCCCCTGGCTTGACTGTGCCTAATGACATGGGACTATATCCTGGGATTCTAATGGGACTCCTATATTACTTTATTTATACCAAAATTTTCTTGTAATGTGTATCTAATGGAATAATAGTGGACTAATCACCATCTGAGAGATTGAAAACCTGCCCTAGGCAGTTGGGCTAGCCCCTTGAGCCGTCGGAACTGCCCAAGGTTTCTTCCTTTACCATAAAGAGGTAAAATCAAAAAACGCTTCTAGGGAGTTTTTCCTTGCCCCTGTTGCTCATTGGGCCTCTTGTGTTAAGTGCTTTGAGACATGCCTTTTGTAAAAATGCGCTATATAAATAAAATAGAATTGAATTGAAAAAAAGTGCTTGAGATCTTTGCATGGTGTTGCGGTGCTGTTCCGCTTTAGCTCACAGAGGAAGTTCCAGCTTGGGTTTTACTGTATTTCACAAGCTTGCGCAAGCAAGGCAACCTTGGACAATTGCTGTGAGGCTCCAATCAATGGCCATTCACATGATAGAGGAGAGGTATATAAGACCGTCTGTATGGATCAAAACCTACTGCACCTGGTTGAGGTTTTGGGACAAGGTTTTGGGTAAGTATGCATGCTCAGTGCTTTGGTTATTGTTATGTTTTTGGTTATTTTGGATATTTTCTGTTCTGTATATCTATAATTAAAAATGATGGCGCATTTTACTTGTGTTTTGTGACTTCTGTAATTATTTTAGAGCATCTTTGTGTAAGGATAAATTTTAAAAACATTGTCTGAAGTAAACTAACCTCTGTCCCCTGTCCTTGTGTATGCAGGTGTATGTGTGGTTCTGTAGACTCAAGTAGCTCCTGTAATCGCCATGCGCCTGGTGTTCATCTGTGCTCTTCTTTTCCACTATGTGAGCTTTGGTATGTCTGCACATAAATCACACACACACACACACATCAAGTAAGGGACTCATAATGCATAATAACTACACATAATAATCGAACAATTAAACAAAGCTTGTCCAGTGGAACACTGCATTCTCATTGTCGTGTGTGTGTGTGTTTGCAAATGTTTCCTGTCTCAGGTGAGGCGCTGAAGTGTAACATGTGTGTGAGTAAAAGCGATTCCTGCGTGCCCTACACTCAGACCTGCCCGCCCTACCTGAACGCATGTGGCAGCGTGCTCTACATCTCCCCACCGCTGGGCATCACCCGCAGCTGCATGAACATGGTTACCTGCCAGACCTACATGCAAATGCCCAACGTGGCAGCCATTTGCTGCAGCACCGACCTTTGCAACTAACACCCACAACACCTGCCTTACTCGGTGGGGCAACCATATGCCACATGCACTAGATGTGTCATCACCCGGCTCTGTCAGTTAACTCACCAATTAGGAGTTTTACATAAATACCCTGCAAACAAGATGTAATTGCCCAAAATAACAGTTTAATGTTTTCAATAAATTCCACATACAATAAAGAATATGCAATATATATCTTTTTGTTTTTATTTATATTTGATCTAATGTGATATATCATTATATGTAATAGGCTACATGTCCGTACTGGATTTTTTTATTATTTAGGGGTGAAGCAATTCCCCAGCTTGGGTATGTGATCTATTCAGGTATGTACTGGTCTGTGTATGCTGACTCATCAAGATTCAAAATGAGCCTCATGTAGCATTCACCAGAGAATCAGCACAGCACCAGAAAATGAGAAAGTGATCCAGGACGGACAAGGCGGTCCAGGTACTGTTAGTGTGATACCAAAGACATGTCCAGTTTTCTAATGACAATATAGTGTGTGGATGTACTGTCATGGTATACACTTCCTCCAATGCACCATCACAGAAATGGCCCAGTGTTGGGTGATGAGTATGTGGCACCTGCTAGTATGTACATACTTCTCCAAAACACAGACACCTATGATAAACTTCTCATCACCAAGCACTTCATTTTCTTCCTCTTCCTGTAGTCAGACTTTCAGGGTTACAACTTTACACAATCATCTTGCCGTACAATTTTGACAATTTTTTTCAGGTTTGGGGCCGCATTTGAAGACCATTGTTGTCTTTAATTTATTTTTTCTTCCAGCAGAGGTCAGTAATGAGCCATGTTGTTTCCTGCCTTTGGGCCACTCTGTAAAACCATTCCTACAGCCATATTATAGCATAACCTCACTCACAAAGGAGGAGGCAGCCACTGCAGACAGACGCATTATACACTTTCACACTTTCTCTCTCTATTTTCAGCTGCAACTGCCATTTCAAGATCTTCTCGGGTGCAAGCAGTGAATTATTCTACATGTTCAGTGATGTTGCTCTATGTGACAATGGCTATTAATGTTGTGAAAATGGCCGTTAATGCTTTTTAGAGAATAGAAAAAAAGTCGGACAATAATTGCTTTCTTTTGTGCTGTACACATAAGTGATACAGACAAGGCATAGATATGGAGCTTTTATATCTACACCCTTGCTACTTACTTCTAACTGTGTGAATCTTTATGGTGCATGACTACCACTCCAAATTACCATGATTAGTAATTACTAGTTCCCAGTTCATTCATGATTTGTGTCTCCTCGTCTCTGCTGACGTCCTGATGGTTTTTATTGCAGGTTCCATTGCACAATTCTATCTGGCTCTATTCTTATAGCTTGGCGTTGCCTGTGGTTGCCCCTGTCAGGAGCTCCGGGAGATTCCTGGCCTGTAGGGCAACCAGACTCTGTCTGCTGGGCACCTGTGCAGAGCTGCGGTCCATCTTGTGTTTATGGCTCTGACTGAGTAGGGGAGTGAGCCACGCTTAGGTGAGTTCTCCACATGTGCTTCCTCCTCCCCCCAAAAATAACACACCGCTTGGCCGTTATTTATGCATGTAAACATGCGTTGCTACCAGAGACAACAACGCCACCCAACTACCACCACCAACACACCCATAACCGCACACCACGCGCCCCCTTGTTGTATGGCTGACCCCCAGCCCCCTCCCCCAACGCCCCCTTCCTCAAGTCAACATAAGGGAGCACCCGGAGGGCTTGTGCAGGAGAAGGGAGGAGAAGAGAGGGGGCTCCCCACACATGCAGGCATTTCCCAGGCAGGTGGAGGTGGAGGTCTTGGTGGTGGGGGGGGGGGGGGGGGGGTGGCTGGAGGTGCTTGAAGAGGGAATGCCATTTGGCAGTCAGTGGGAGGCCGGGGGAGACCCCACACAACTACTGCTTTCTCTCTCCCTCTCTCTCTCTCACACACACACACACTGTATAAAATATACAAACTCATATAAACACATTCACACTTGTGTACACACTCAAGGAAGAACATTCATTTACACACACGCACACACACATTCAATAATACCTACAATCTTACATTCACACACACTCAGCTCTTGCTGCTGTAATGAGACCATTAAATGGTCACAGTCGGTTATTTTTATTTGTGAGGAACACAGACACCCATGTTTTGTTAAGTAGCTCTCTCTGGAGTGTGTGGCGATTCACCTCCTAAAGGTTACAGCCTGTGGTCGGACCACCCCAACAAGACTGGCCTCTCTTCCTCTCTCTCTCTTTCCCATCCTCCGCCTCCTCAGCCTGCTGCTCTTTGCCAGCAATGCTCCATCAGGAGAAGAAGCCTAAAGTAATATTTACTCTTTGTGTAGATATGCCAGCTCCAGTGTCTGACACACGCAGCTTAGGAACCATGTGGCTCCCCCTCACCCTGACCTCCGCAGGAGCTTTTCTATGGCCCTGGACTCAATGTTTGCTAGGGCACCGAGCCCCTTGGCCTACACCACCCCCACCCCCTCACTAACTCTCTCCTCTTTCCAATGATCAGCACACACTCACCTGGACAGCAGCAGAGTGGAGTGAACAGCTGTGGAGAGCCGCCAGGGCCGTGGTGCTCCAGCAGCAGCGGCGGCAGCGCTCCATAAAACCCAGACGGGAGGAGCTGGAGCAGTGAGAGAGTGGCTCGTTAACGCACCAGGAGTCCCGGCTAACGGGCCCAAGATGGAGGCGGTGCAGCGTGCATGACAGCATGCGAAGAGAAAGAAAGAGAGACAGAGAGAGGATAAAAATCTGTGCCCCGACAATGGAGGAGTTTTTCACTTCAGTGTTTCCTACACGTCATGGATTCTCCGAGCCCCGGGCGAAGCTAGGGTGCCAAGAGAGTCGCCGCGTGGTGTGCGTGGTGGTGTTAACTTTTATTGTAGAGCACGTAAAGACGCAAAGATGGTTGTTGCAGCTCAGTCACCGGTATGAGAGAGTTTAATAGTGCTTATGTGAGTATGCGTGCATGTGTGTGAGACCAGGAGTGTGTATGGGGTTCCCTGGAAGTTTCCTGCTGTTTCCGGACCTGCCTGCAGCTTTAAGGTCTCTCCCGGTCAAACAGCTGTGCTGGTGAATACGAGGCCAGGCCAGCGGAAAGACGCGAAGGTTCCAGTGTGATTACTATACCCATTCACCCAGATGCTGGCTGCCATACACACACACACACACACACACACACACACACACACACGCATTTGTTATGCAGTGAGCCCAGCTTGCATGCACTGGTGACTTCCACAGTGACATGCGGTCATGACCCATCTGTTCATCCAGCAAAATTGAGCTGAAAGTGATTGTGTCTGTCAACACATTTTAAAGCTGCTCACATATTTGCCCCTTTTCCAGGGCCTGTCTGGGTCCCCATTACACACACCGATTATGACTCTGCAGACTGCATAACTGTAATCCTGCATTTCAGAATGTAGATTTTTTTCCAGTTTCACACAATATCACTACAATTCCATTTCAGTGAGATGTAGGAATGTAGGATATGCGTATGATTTCTTGGTAGGTAGCTCCAAAATGGGTGCCAATGGTTGTTAGCAGGGTCTTACTGGTCTTCCAGTATTTCAAACATATTTTCGAGAGGGCCAAGCTAGTTGGATTTTCTTATCCGTCCACTCACTGAACGAGATGAGTGGTGGAACCACTGCAGGAGGATCATAGCAACCCTGATCACACTTTATGGTGTTCTCTGCGAAACGTTATAGGGAACAAATGCAGTTGTCTAATAATCCACCCTAATTTCCTTCCTTATTTTGCAACTCTTTCTGACTCTTTCAACTCTTTTAGGGACATTGCAATGATACTGTATATTAATCTTTGCCAGATTCAACTAACTATTCTATGTGCTTAATTTACTAATAATAACATTAAGTTTAGACTATATTGATGATAATATGAGGCTTTATTGAAGCATTTTAGTAAACGTGTTGGAAAGTGGCTAATTTCTCAAAGCCTCATAGTGAGCTTCAAATGCTCGGCTAACTAGTGGTGAACAGAATTTCAACAGGAGAAAAACAATCTAGTCCACATGATTTTTACATTTCAGTAATTTTGGTACTTAAAAAACTGTCCTGGTGCATTTTGTTCATGGAACATAAACCACATGTCCCACAAATATCAATCCCAATTCTGAAGCACCAGTTGCACAAATGAGGCTTCAAACATCAGTTAAGAAGAAAGATGTGAGCACAATTTAGTGAATTCAGTCCATCATTTGGTGAAATGTTAACACTTTTATGAAAATTTCAATAAGATTTTCATGATTCCGCACCCTAAAATATTTGCCATGATTCTTCCAGGTGTCTAGTTTTACTACTCAAAGTGTGTGGATAGCCTATGCTTCCGAAACCTGGAGATTACTTGTAATGTACTTGCATTTTCGCATTCTGACAATTAAGGTGTCTGTTTACATTTACAAAAACAAATGTGCTAGACTAGAACAAGTGCCATCTAGCTTATTCCCCTTTGCTCCCAGCCTCACACCTGAGACGCGTTGCCCTGCGAGACAGGACAGGCTATCCAATGGCAGCTCCCCTCTCATCAGGCTCCTCCCACGCCCTGATTGAAGTTTCATTATTTCCCTCGCAGTGTTTCATCTGGAGTCGACTTTCGTTCAGTCATCGACGGAAAGAGCTGTTCGCTGATAAAGTAGAGATGCCGTGCACCACATGGATCTCGTGTTTGTGGATTACTTTACTGCTAAGCTGCAAGGGTGCTGCTGGCGCGAGGAGACCTGAGTCCTTTGCCTCTCTGGGAAGCCTGTTCCGCGCGAGGTGTTCTGCGAGATGCCTCAGTCTCTATCACACTCGCATTACGTCCTCTCACAGAATCGCGCAGGTGAGAGATTCTTCTTCACATACAATCCTATCGTCTATTCAGTATCAAGTTGTGTGTGTGTTTATAATGGCATCTGTTTTGAGCTTTACTAATGAACTTTCGCGGTTCATTGGGGAACACTGACTTTTGCTCTTATAACCTGAGCCAACAAACAGCATCATGCAGCATCCGACAAAAAAACAGTATCTCCCAGTTGTTCACCTTGTACGGATGATTTTGATTAACCGGTTCATGCAGAATTTTGAACAGTTAGCCTTTTTCGGTATGTAATGCAAAGAAAGGTTATGTTTAGCTAGACATTTTTAATTTAGCTAGACATTAAAAACATGTCTGCAATGAGCTTGCTTACAAAAACAGGCTACCGCGCACCTTATAACATGACTGTGTCTGTGGCCATGGCTGTGGCTGTTAAGCTTACCTATGATATTCAAGCTTTATTGATAAGTAATTAAATAGGCTACAAATTACAAATCGCGATTTACATCGAGCTGTAGCCTACGCCTACGCATCTTTTAAAAACACTTTGCAGTGTCCTCTTTTTGACAATAGATTTGAGCTACAACTAGGCTACTTTTGGCTACTATGTCTTTTTCATTTTCCTAACTGTGGTTTGTTTTTCTGCATCTTTCTCTTAATTGGCGTGTGGTTCACATTCTAGCTACGTATCCTAGTTCGTTGAGGCTGACAATCCCGACCCAGTTATGGTCTCCTCTTTGCTGTAACAAATGGTGGACCTTATTTTAAAATATCCCTGGCTTGTTTACTTGTTTTCAAAGCGCAGATTATGCACTATCTGGTCAATTCATATAATCAGTCTGATGGGTAAAACAGTCGGTTCAATGCCCAGGGAGTACCTCTTTAAATCTGATAGAAAAACAAAGAAAAATACTAAATGCAGCATCTTCAACATTTAAGAGCAGAATAAGACATGAACTGAAGTCTGCATTGTTACTGTACCGTTTTCTTTAAAGGCAGGCCTACAACATTTGGCAGTTTTTGTGACAACTGTGACATCAGTGATGCAGACAATAACTGACAGTAAAACAGGATTAAATGAAAGTTCCTGGCAGAGATTGGCAGAGAACTCTTTCAATAATAGGCTACAGCATTAGCAGCCATCACTTAGACTTGTGCCATTAGTCTTTTACTGTGTAGGCTGGTTCCAGTTAAGTCCCACCACAGCTCACAGATGGCTGGATGACATGATCAAGAGATATCTATTATAGACAGAAAGACAGATGGACACTGTAGATAGATAGATAGATGTCAATGACCCCCCCAAAAAGTATCTTGTCTGTGTGTCAATATGGTAGAAGGCTACTTTTTGGGGGAGATTAGTGTGTTGGAAAAGTGCAGGTGAAATGGTTGGACCACTCAGGCTAATTATACTCCCCAGCTTGTAAGAAGAATGACCAAAATATGGTATGCTATGGAATGCTATAAACATGGATGTTGTTCTTGTCTTTTATCTGTGTCCACAATCCACTGTATGCAAGTCAATTCTTATGCTGCTGCTACTTAGGACATCTCGGCTATTCCGTGGTTTGCATTGTGGATTCTTACTCTGCCTTCTCTTCTTAACATCTTTGTCTGAGTCGGCGGGGGTCTCTCAGCGGCCGGAGATCTTATCTACTCCGACACACGAGGCCGGAGACGCTTCATTGTCCCCTTGCCTGAAGAAGGCCACTGTTCCTTACGAAAAGGAAGTCTGTGGCTGCAAGTGCAACAAGGCCCTGCTGTGACCCAGCATCAGCACTTTGTCATTCGACCCCACTCTTCTCCTACTTACACTGTGTGTGTTTGTGTGTGTGTGTGTGTGTGTGTGTGTGTGTGT
>JAGFZM010001270.1:0-32321 GCA_017657215.1 Limnothrissa miodon
AGGCAGCCAGAGGCGATTCTACATTTCCCAAATAGCCGAGACAGAAGTAATCATCAAAATTTCGATGTCAACCACTTTATTGCATTTTAGACAACCCACCCAACAGAGATTACAGTACAATGATAACCATAGTAGCATAGCATGAAAAGACTTACAAACCACTAGCTAAAATATAAAAATCAAACAGAATAAAAACCAACTCACACTGGGTAAAAACTAGGGATGTAAATGGTTAACCTTTAACAGTTTTTTAACCGGTTTAAAGAAAAAAAAAAAAAAAAATCAATCGGTTAAAAGTATCTTTAGGCCACACCAATAAAATTAGTCTCGGATTCGCCGCTTGAAAAAAAATGCAAAATGAAATAAAAATAAAATTTAATTCCAACTCACACGAACATTAAAAACACTGTGGATGATAGCTATAATACTGAAAACAGCATGCTGTGTTCACGTGACACCGAAAACCAATCAAATCGCGCCTTTCACTTCAGAGCGCAAGAGACATGATATGAGGAAAGATGCCGATGGAAGGGGATCATGTTAGGCCAGTGTTTGCAATTATCAGAATATTTGATCAGAAGAGAAAAAAATTTGACAAGCTGCTTGTGCATCTCTGTGGAGGTGAGTTTGATATTTCATTGATTGAGAGGCGAAAAAAAAAACATTCGAAGTGTTTCGCCATCAAAACCAATCAATAAATAAATGAATAGCATGTGCCTACACACTCACATCCTCGCACGTGCACACACACACGCTTCTGTTTCTCATGCAAAAAAAATCGTCTCCTTCCTAGATTCATGTGACTGCACATTGATGACTATTCATCTCCATTGCGCTGATCACGGAGTTTTAGTCACTATCTAATTGCTATCTGGTTACAAAAGCATCCAGAGTATTCCTTAGAGATCAATTGAACTAGCTATATTAGAGGCGACAGTGCAGTGAATATAAAAAACAATAATAAACCTGTGTTAAAATTGTATTTTGACGGGTGAAAATTTGTATTTTTGACGCTGCCATCACTAGGGTAACAAATAAACAGGTTAACCGGTTAATAAGGCGTTTTAACCAGTTAAAGATATTTTAATTTTTTTACATCCCTAGTAAAAACACAAGATCTTAGTTTTTCTAAGATCTGAGGTAGTAATTCTGAGGTATAGTTAGAATTCTGAGGTAGGTCTTGCTGAACTAAACAGCAACCTTATGAGAACACGTAAACTGTTACTGTTGTGTTACTAAAACAACTAGGATCTAGCTTAAAAACTTCAAACTTTCTGTGAAAATGCAAATTTTCTAACCGATCAGCTGTATAGAGTTGAAAGCAGATTAAAAATCAATAAAAAGATGTGCAAAAGAGTATAAAATTTCTGTACACAAAACCCCAGCAAGGCTTCATAAATCTGCTGTTCTACGGCTCCTCTCTTCTTTATTGCAGCAGTAAAGATTCTTCAACCTTTCATCACCACTGGTGTTAGTCTCCCCTGCTCCGTGACTTAAAAATTTGAAACAACAACATTGCAGATATCAGACACATGTACACATTTGCAGATATGAAATATATCAAACATAAGTATACATTTTTTTACTGTATATTTTAACATGTTTGTAGGGATGTACTAAACCCAAAAGAGTGAAATCTGAAACCAAATGCTGGATCCTAGGAAATGTATTCGGATATCATCAACTCATTTGATCTTTGATATATAATATATAAAATTGTTACTTTAACTTGATATAAATTAGAGTGGAGACAATCTTGACTGGGCGTCTTGTCTTCTAAAAGACTTAATTTAGCTTCAACCGTTTAACCTAGAAACTTCATTCAAACTTAGTCTCGTGATGTGATGTATGATATGTATTTTATAACTTTCTAAGTATTATACTATTTAAACTATGGCAGTGAAACTATTAAACATTTGGAATCCATAGACTTAAAATGGTCAAACTGACAGTTGGTGGATAAGGTCATAATGGGCTTGTTAGAATATTCATGAGAATGGAATGCACCTGCTCTTAACTGTAGTTTTCTTAGGATTTAAGCAGAGAGGATTCAAGCGGAGCAAGAGACGCCAACGTTCGTTTACTTCCGCGTTCTATTTTTGCAAGGGGGAAGGGGGCGAATCCCCCTTTATGCAGACCAGAACGTCTAAGCAGACAATGGAAGTCAATGGGGAGACCCATGCTTATCACCATATTATCGCAGACTATGTCCCCCTGGAGAGGTTAATTGCTATTTTTATGATTGTACAGTAATTTTCGGATACTCACAATCGATATAAGGTATTAAATGTATTTGTAAAGTGGATTATTTTGGGAAAAAATTGCTTTGAATAAGCACTGGATCGCCGTGTACGACAGAGAACGGTAGAAAACTTAATACACTCCGGCGGTAGCGGTAGTTACTGTTATGCGATAACCGGGTTGCTATTTATGTCTAACCTCACGTTTCATTAATTTAGGTTTAGGCTCTGTTGTTGAATCTCGAAAGATTTCTGTGTTTTGCACATCTTAAACAAATAAAATATTCAATGTAACGCAAATCTTTTTTTACTTTTTCACCATGCCAAATCTTTGTGCGGCGAAAGGGGGGCATCCTAAAATGCTTAATGTGAAAAAGCTTAATGTAGCTTAATGCACCAAAACAGGGGTAGATCATCACCAAACCTCTCATTAACATCTCTATTTATGCCTACTTTCACCTCTCCAAAGATCGAAACCGAAATCCCAATATTATAGATAATATCTACGTTAAGCGATTTCCTTTTGGCGCCCATTAGGCTACAATGAAAAAGCTTAATGTTGCTTAATGTACCACAACAGCGGCCAATAATCACCTAATTTCTCATGAACACGTAAAGACATGCTTACTTTCACCTGACCAAATATTAAAACCGAAATCCCAATATTATAGATAATATCTATGTTAAGCGATTTCCTCTCCATAGACGGCCATGCAATGAAAAAGCAGTGTTGCTTAATGTACCAAAACAGCGGCCAATAATCACCAAATTTCTCATGAACACGTAAAGACATGCTTACTTTCACCTCTCCAAATATTAAAACCGAAATCCCAATATTATAGATAATATCTACGTTAAGCGATTTCCTCTTCATAGGCGCCCAATGACTGTGTATGGGCGTCTATAGCCTATCATGGAGAAGAAAACGCTTAACGTTAGGGTTGCCACACGTCCCGGTTTTCCCGGGATTGTTCTCTTTTTTTAATGTCTGTCCTGGAAAATTGATAATCTTTCCCGGGACACCAAATGTCCCGGTTTTTTGGTGCAAAGGCACTTCAATTTTTTTTAAGTAGGCCTATTCCCTTGTTTCACTTTTAATAAAATCTACGTTCTGCTCATGCAATCCTAGACTACTCTTTTTCTTACGGTATCTTGGTCCAGCTGTCAAAGGCAGGCATGCGCTTATTTGATTGGTTAATGCAAACCCGCGAAAACAAAAAGTTTACATTATCAGCATCACCTAGCAACTGCCACGAATTTTCAAGAGAGTGAAGGAATGCGGGTTAGTTAGTTGTGTGGAGTGGAGACTGCCTAGTAGCAAATACGTTCGACTTGGTTTAATTTAAGTTAATGGGGGGCGACACTGACGAGGAGGGTGCACAGTCAGTGCCAGCGGCAAAGAAAAAGAGGTTCACAATTTATAACGCCGACTGGGCGAAAACTGGCAAATACTCAGAATGGGTAAGGCCTACCCAAGGTGATCCATTCTCTGCCACTTGTGTTTTGTGCCCAGCCAAAATCGTGATAAAGTATGAGGGGAGATTAGCGCTTGACACACATGCAAAAACAAAAAAGCACCAGACTGTTGTGTCAAGTAAAAGACAAAATAGAGCCATAGCTTCTTTCATGACTAAAAGCGGGTCTCCGGAGGAAGACAGGGTAGCAGTGGCAGAGCTAAGTAGTGTGTATCACGGAGTGCTCCATGGCCATAGTTACCTGTCAACAGATTGCGGCATTAAGCTCAACACAAAACTTTTCCATGACTCCGGTATAGCGCAAAAAGTGTCATGTGGACGCACAAAAAGCGAGGCTTTAATTCAAAATGTTTTAGCCCCTTACAGTCAAGAGCTTCAGTTACAGAACTGAAAAATACCCCATACTTTTGAGTTTGAGAATTCAGTTTGTTCAGACGCATCAAATTCAGGCAATGTTAAAGTGTACCCCTACACAGTGCAATATTTTCATGAAGATGATGGCGTTAAATATGGGTTATTGGATTTTTACGAGGACCCACATGAAACAAGTAGAGCCATTTACGAACAAATAGTTGACATCCCAGAATCAAGTGGCCTCAGTGTCAGAAAGATCAAATGGTGCTGACAATGCCTCTGTCAATTATGGCAAGCATAATTCTGTTTTTCAAAAATTGAAAGAAGTTAATCCGCATATCATAAAAGCTAACTGCAAATGTCACTTGATTCATAACACCCTGAAAAAATGCGAGCAGGGTTCTAAGCGCGGAAAGCTATGATGTGGAATGCATAATTCTAAAAATCTACAGTGAGTTCTCTTGCTTGGCCAAGAAGGTAGAGTCTCTGAAGGAGTTTTGCGAATTCACTTCAGTACAATACAAAGAGATTCTGAGGCATGTACCAACCCGATGGTTATCCTTATTGCCCGCAATTCAACGAGTCTTAGAATGTTGGCCAGCCCTGAAATGCTATTTTTTGTCGTTGGGAAAGAAAGATTGCCCTGCCATTCTCTGGAGGGCTTTGTGCTCAGGTGCTGATGATGCAGCAGACAGTAGTGATGATGTGACAGTGTCTGAGTGTGTTCTGTTGCTCATGCATAATGCCATGCAGGAATTTGACAGCGCAATTTGGAAGTTGGAAAATGAGAGCGTTAGTTTACTGGATGTCAATGAAGTGATGAACCGACTGCGCAGCCAATTAATCTCGCGTCGCTCTGACCAGTTTTATGGTAGTAAAACGAAACAGGCATACAGACAACTGAGCGCAAGAGAGCAAACGGAGTTTGTCCGATTGGCCGATGAGTTCTTTGAAAAGGCCGTTATGTACCTAGAGGATAACTTTGATTTTGATGACCCATTAATGTGCTACTCCAGCTGTCTTCAACTGTGCGCTCCCGTCGAATGGAACGCGCTGGAGAAATTAGTTGAGAAAGTGGCGCTGGGAGACATTGATAAGCTATATTAAGACTACACTGTACTAAACAGTGTTTTTAAAAGTATCCCAGAAGAGCTGACCCCTGATAAAAAATGGGCATTCTTTTTCAAGCGCGAGAAAACAGCAGCAGAATTGCTTAAAGTGGTGTCTTTCTTGTTCTCTATACCGGTCAGTAACGCGTATGCTGAACGCGTTTTTAGCCACATGGATGTCTGGTCAGACAAGAGAAATAGGCTAGGAGTAGGTTTGGTGAAAGCTGAACTCCAGGTCAGACTGAACTTTAAATTGTCCTGCATGGAATTTAAACATTTCATCGAGGGACAGCAGGAACTTCTGAACGCAGCAAAAAAGGACGAAAAATACAGATGGAGAAAGAGGTGAGAAATGTCGGTGTTAAGTTGCCGAAATTGATATAATATTAATAAAACATAAGCTAAATAAATAAAAAATGTTTTTTTTTTTTTAAATGTATAGAAAGGAACTGTACCGCAGAAGGGAGAGGGAGTCCAGGGTGAGTGCGTGTGCATCACTGAGCGTGTGTGTTCAGCGAGTGGGGCAGAAAGGGCACCTGGAAAAAAAAGGGTAAGAAAAAAGGCCCTATTTAGGAAAAAACCCCCCCCCCCCCCCAAATAGGTACATCAACAGACATAACTTATCTGTTCACCGTGTAGCCTACCTTTCTGTTTATGTCAGCTCTACTAGGCTATTATTTGTTGAATCTCCAGCCTATTATATCGTTTGATAGGTCATGGTTGCTGAATGGATCCGGCTGAAGAGGACTGAGGATCTTGTTGGTGTGGTGACACGACCAACCATTTATTTTTGTTAACGTCTGCTCTTAGGCCTATTGAGCCTATATCTTGATCTTGCAACGTTCTTTGCTAAATGAATCTATCCAAATATAGGCCCACATGTAGGCTATAATGTAGCCTACATTATTGTTTCATTTTTTCTTTAATTATATTTGTTTCTTAACTTAATTTTAATTTGTGTATTGAATACAATAAAGAAACAAACATACACATATATAACAGCAATGTATTTATTATTACAATATGACAGTGGTAGCCTATCCCACACACACACCAAGTGGTCACCGCCACGCCCCCTTGTCCCGGTTTTTCTAAAATCAAATGTGGCAACCCTACTTAACGTAGATATTATCTATAATATTGGGATTTCGGTTTTGATCTTTGGAGAGGTGATAGTAGGGCTACATAAAGATGTTCATGAAAAGTTTGGTGATGATTGGCCACTGTTTTTGTTCATTAAGCTACATTAAGCTCTTTCAATGTAGCCAAAGATCTTTTTAAAAAGGGCAGGTATAAATGGTAAAGATTAGTGTAACATTTTCTTAAATGTACAATATTGGACGGGCTGGTGGCATAAACATCAGATTAGGCTGCTTAAGGCTAATTTTATCGTAGGCTACCCAAGGTCTATAGCCTATGCGAAAGTCCGTAAAGTCGACTTGCAAATATAACCGGGGTAAACGTCTGCAATGTTTTTTTTTTGTTTTTTTTTTAACATAAAACGGAGGCTGCACTTTAGCTTTATTTTGCAAACAAAATGCCAACTCCTCTCCATGAGGTTTTCAAACAGAAAGCTGTAATTCCGCAGAGCAGAGGAAGGAAATGTAGAGGAAAGCAGCTTAGACGTGTGCGTCCATAGACAGGTGCATCTAGCTCTCCTGCTGCTCCTACAACCGTAGCTACCAACTTCTTTGACCTCTATGACGCACCGTGACACGCCCCTTTATGCAGACCAGAATTGTTCTACTTTACCCCCATAGTAAAGTATTATGTTGCTCTATCTTGGTCACTATCCAAGATCTTTGATTTAAGCCTACAATCGGACTCTCCAAAGACTACAGATTCTTCGTTTCCACTGCCTCCACCTGTGCCTCCACTTTTGCCTTCAACTGTTTCAAATTAAAAGTCCTCAATGCCATGATACACCATTGAATTGTTTTAAACTATAATACTACTATACAATGCTACCATTTACTACTGTGACTCCTTACTATTCTTAACCCTTGTAACCTCAAGTACCCTAGCAAATGCTAACTTCACAGAGTAATACTAATAGCATATACTACTTGTTAGCATTTTAACATCATTAGCATTATTAACATTTTTAGCATAAATACTATTTGAATCTATTTGAACTATGTAAACTGTTCAGCTATTATACTATCAAACTATTAACTAATTAAGCTGTTTAACAAGTCAAACTATTGAACCATTGAAACTATATTGAAACTATTTAATTTTTTTAACAAATAAATATAACTATTAAACTGCTTCATTGACATAAGTCCACTGAGTCCAACACTGCTAGCATGTTAGAATAAAATCCACATTTTTAAAATAGTTAGCATTGTTATAAATGTTAATGAACTTTAAAAGTCCTCATGCACTATTAAAACAATCTAACTATTTAAAATATTTAAACTTTTTAACCATGCAACTTATTTAACATTTTAAGCTGCTTCATTATTTATTCTATTCAACAACTGACACTATTTAAACTATTAAACACTGCATGTGCATGCAAACATAATTTCCTGGAATTACATTATAGTTATCTATTATATTAATGTTTTTCCATATTACATATAAAAGAACTATAATAAAGTTATATATTAAATTATTATCTATTATTGTTACCTTATGTATCTTGAACATCATGGCCAACACTCCCAGTAGGCATACTAAAGGCAGGATCAGTATATGGTGATTTCTCAACCTCTTCAAACCTATAATGATAACCCACATACATTTGGTATATTTCTAATCAAACCTGTAGTATCCACTCATCTCCTGCATGTTAAAAAAACAGTGAAGTCCAACATAGTCTGGGATACTTTCAAAGAGGTGAAATTATCATGCAACTCTTTAAGGAGACTAGAAACAACATGTTAAGTGAGTAAACAGGAAACTCAACAGTACATCATTTTCTAATTGGTGCTCATTTCAAATACTTTATTGCACAGAATCACTAATTACAAACAAGTGGCAGCCTGCCCCCAAACAATAAAACAGAAACAACGACTGTATACCTTCATGTTTAAAGTCAATTTATAAATTCTTGTTTCATTTTTATCAACAAATTAGTTACGTGTCTTTGCATAAAGCAATGTTAAATAGGCTATATCTTTTTAATCATTCCATAAATCAAAGATCCATTAACCCCATAAATAATAAACAATGGCCTTATATCTGTGGATTACATCTTACCCTCTAGTGCAAACGTTGCAACCTGAGCATGTCCTCTGTGGTCAGTGAGAGTGCAAGTGTAGTTGTTGCTGCTGGAGGTGAGGTAGATGTTCAGCTGGCTTCTCAGATGCAAGAGGTGGCTGGAGGTAGAGTGGACTGAGGTCTGGGCACGCTCAGTAAGGTCCTTCCCCGAGACGTCCATCCAAGTGAACATAGCTAATGGAAACCCTTCAGACTCACAGGATAGAGTGTGTTCTTCATCACTCACGGAGACGTTGCGCTTCACGATTGGACTCCACGGGGCTGGAGCACATAGCACACAGACAGCAATCATCTTAATTCACTTCACTTCATTTCAGTCATATACTGTATATACAGCAGCAATTTACGATCTGACACATTTTAAGATGCTGTAAGGGGGCAGTAGTGTTTCAAAAAATGTTTTAGTATGAATGTCTTAGTCTGGCTCGAAACATCACTGAAAAATAAAAAAAATAATGGGATTGCTCTGGTGTGCGCACTCCTTTGGGATACTGAACTAACCTCGCACTGTTAGCTGACACGTTCTGCTACCAACATAAAGAGGCGCCTCCACATGGCAGGTGTATTGTCCTGCGTCTGTGATGCAGACAGGATCAATCTTTAGAGTAACGACCACATGTGTGGAATCTTCAAAGTATAGCCAAACTCTATCAGCGCAAGCTTTGGAGACGTTTAGTCCTTCTTGATCCAAACGAATTTGCCATGAGGATTCTCCATTTCTTTGGATGACCACGATAAAAGGTTGGTGTCTGGTCAACGGAAAAGGAAACGTCCAGTTCATTACAGCTCCTTGATGGAGCACTGCATCATATGTGGACCCTTCATCAGGTGACGAAACTGAAAGAACATAAAAACATTTGTGAAGTCACGTGACAACCAAAATTTAGTTTGAATTTGTTTCACCCAAGTAGAGGGAAATGTAATGAAAAGATTTTTACCATTGTCTACGGACATGAAGCAGAGAAAAACGACCACCTTAGGGATATCCATTAGGCCAATGACACATGTCCCCTGTATGTAGAACACAAACACACCACCTCACTGTGGAAACAAACAAAAGAATCTACTGGTGTAACAGTAAGAAGATTCAAGATTTCTTTTATTACATCTCATTATACTGTAGTGTGTAAGATAATCTAAAACTGCTTCATTGGTTCTTGATTGTGATTGGCTGATTCTGCGTTCCAAGCCGTTGTAAAATGACTATAAACACACACCGGTGCCTCTTCACTTCTGTATTACTGCGCAATCGAACGTCAATTAAAAACAGTTACTCATGTCAGTGAAGCAGCGTGTAGCGCTGCCTGGCAACCACTCTCCAAAATGAACTATATGTATTCGCGGAAGAATGGTTATTCCAATACGCTATTTTATTTTTAAAGTACATGGTTACATGTGATGAAATCTTATAACAATTTACTTAAACAGTTTTAGATAAGCAATAAGCCACTCGAGTCCCTGCGTATACGCTGGTTTTAGAACAGCTGAGGGGTTTAACGGCACTCCGCTTCGCGTCGTGCCTAACACCACCCCTCAGCTGTTCTAAAACCAGCGTATACGCACGGCCTCTCGTGGCTTATTGCTTAAGTAAATTTTTTTGTGTTTTTTGTCTCCTCAAAAGATAAATAAATGAAAGATTTGTATATGTGTGTGTGTGTGTGTCCTTCAGCATGAGTTCAGTAATCTAATTGCCTGGTGGAAGAAACTTCTTTGCAGTCTGGTGGTGCGAGCTTTCAAACTTCTATACCGTTTGACAGATGGTAATAGCTCCAATAGTTTGTGGTTGGGGTGGCTAGGGTCATTCAAGATTTTCCTGGCCTTCTTTATGCATCTTCCCTCGTATAACTCCAATATGGAGGGTAGGTCGCAGCCGCAAATGTTCTGTGCTGTACGCACCACTCTCTAAAGTGCCTTCCTGTTGTGAAGAGAGCCGTTCCTATACCATGCGTTTATGGTTCCTGTAAAGATGCTCTCAGTAGTGCCCCTGTAAAATGACCTCAGGATCTTGGGTTGCATACCAAACTTCTTCAATCGTCTGAGGTGGTAAAGACGTTGCTGGGCTTTTTTGACAATGTGGTGAGTATGACTGTCCCAGGTGAGGTCTTCTGAGATGGTAACACAGATGGTAAAGGTGTAGTAGTATCTTTCACTGAAAAAAATAAATAAATACATAGGTGCCGACTTCACGTCAGCATTGGGGGGGCACAATGTTGTTTCCTCACCCCCCTACACTAGCCTACTCTAGCGCAAAATGTGTCATATAACACATAGTATAATAGGATCATAATAACATTTTTCGTTCTCAAAATCAAACCAAAGCCTTTTATCTTTGAAACGTCTTTGTGACTTAACCATGTTTCCGAGAGTGGTGTTCGGATGTATCACGGCCTTCAGCGTCCACGATATCACCCTCATTCAGTGGTAATTAGAGGCTGTTCTAGCTGGCGAAGACCATTGCTATAAGTTCGTAGCGGGTGTAGGTTTATGGGTTCTAGTTTGAAATCAGCCTAGATCTGTGTTTTGTAAAATCCTGAAGACGTTTGCTGTAGCCTATAATAAATAAAGTGTGTGCTGTGTTTTGCACACTAATAAAGTTCATCGGAAACTGTTTAAGCACCAAACAACTGAAATGACACACAGCTCAAAGAAGTATCTTTTTATTTCGCCCAGCTGCTATATTAACCAACATCGCACACACAAAAGAGCGCCCCCAGGAGGCAGATACTCATATTTATACTTTTAGGAACAGACCAATTCGAGACCTCCACTAACTTTATTACCAATCAAAATAGCAAAAACTATTAAACTAAAATCTCTGTGTGTAGAACACCACAGTGTGCTTCAAAATAATATAGGCTGAAACAATAAAAAATATTCAAACAAATATTGCAGTGCATGCATGGGAAAATGTAGCTTCTTGAGCCATGCACAGCTGTCAACTTGTTATTATTAGTATAGTGCTGGAGAATAATCAAACTTCTGTTTTATTTTTCATAATTGACACTTTTCTTATACAATATGCTGCTACTGTAACTTTAGAAGTCGTTCTGCAAGGAATGGTTCATGTCTTCCCAGGGTGTAATTTTTATTTATTTTTTGGTTAGTTTTCTGATTTTTTCACGATCAAAAAACAGTCAACAGGTTTAACTAGAACCGCCAACATTCCAGTCCTAGAACCGCCAAGTCATTTGACCACCGGTCATTTTGACTCCCATGCTGGAATAGCGTCAGCAATAGATAGGCCTACTTTATTTTAATTATTTTTATTGAATCTAATTATTTATTATTACTGAAATTAGTCTACTGCAGGTTAAAACAAACAAGAAAACAACTATCAAATAACAGACTAATTACAGTAACAAAATAACAGTATTCAGTAGTCTAACTATTTTAGAAGAACAGTAAAGGCCATGATACACTTGGCAACTTTTTGGGCAATGTTGCCGGGCAATGTTGCCCAAAAAGTTGCCCCGTGTATCATGGCCTTAACTTTGCGCGCTCCCTCTCTCTCCCTTCAGCTAACCCCCTCTCTTACACACACGCACGCACGAACATTATTCACAAAAGGGGGGGGGGTGTTAGTTTGCTGATTTTTTTTTCACGATAAAAAAAAAAAAACAGCCAACAGGTTTAACTACACCCGCTCCCTTTCGCTCCCTCTCTCTCTCACACACGCACATTATTCAACGATGTAGGCCTGCGCAACAGCTTGAAGAGCTCCAGGGTGAAATCGCTCGCTGAGCAATATTTGTGTCTCTGCAGCCCCAGTGGCCTAACAATATTGTTTGAGGGGGCATAAAAGTCATTACCCCCCACCCCCTAGACGGCGCCAATGCCCACACACATAGGCCTACATTATTTTTCAGTATTATTGAGCATCAAAGAACAATTTCTGATGGTCAAAAACGTGTTCTACCCTTTAAGCTAAATAATATTTTGATTCAATTACCTTATTTTTTTTATCACTCTGTGATACAATTGTGATATTTAGACCTTTTGAGTGTCTTCCACAGGAAGGAAGATGCCCATTGTGCTGGGCAACAGCACTGAGTCGCGGATTTTGCAAGCAAAGTTTGAGCAATGACCCATATATATAGTCTACGCGGCAAAGACAAGCTGTGAACCATTTGCTGGCATTTTGTGTCGGTGATAACTTGTACATTTCCCACACTGTAAATAAAACACACACCCATCATATTTTCTTGTTTAGAATTATTTCAATAATTTCTTGTTCTTGTTGTATATTGTTAAGTTGTTGGCTAGGTCGGAGTGAACTAGCTCGCTAGTTAGCCAGTTAGCTAGAGGCGAGGCGTACCTCTCAACCACGTGTGACAGAAGGCTGGTAACGAAGCGGGCGGGGGGGTAAATTCCGACATATAACTGGAGTGACTGGGAATACAGTGGTAGGAGTGTAGGAGACCTGTCGCACTTTTCTTATTTCTTATCAAGTTCATGTCACGGATTTCTCGGGGACTGTCCCCGGCCTAATGCTGACTGCATGCAACAGTAATATGCAACAGGAAGCAAATGTAGGCATTTTATAGCCTATAAGGCTAAAACGGCTATGCATACCCTGCAATAAGCATGCCACAAATGTTAAATATACGTTAGTATCTAGATTTGCACTTCCCAGTCCATCTAGACAAAACTCCACAACAGCTGGACGTTTTATTAGGACTTTGGCTACACTTACACAAGTTACACTTCTAATCCTCTTGGCTTCTTCAACCGTCTACTTCGCCGTTGTCCTTAACCGTTTTGTTTCATAGCCATCTTTCCGCTCACGCTCAGCTGATTATTCTACTCCCTTCTTGTGCGTTTTTAGTTAACTTTAGCCAGTGCATGGTCTTTGTTAAAAGTTCAAATTTTGTCCCGGTTTCTGGGCCAAAACCATATTCAGAAACGGAACTGACGTAGGTCAAATGCCGCTGTGATTGGACGGTTACTCACACGTGTAGTTTGAGCGGAAGAAAATAAACTGCTGCCGTGCTGCTGCTGGTGGCCTTGCTGTTTGCTCCAAATGTTAGGTGAAATTATCCCAAATGTATTATTAATATCAATCAGTGCACATAGTTGTCTCGACTAGTTTCTTTAATTCTCATAATTCTTCGAGTTTTATCTTAACTGGGAAACGGATATTATACGTGGTAAGAGTACAATACAAACATATGCAGCCATGCTCACTACATTATAACGACGATGTAAATTAGTGTCATCGTGTTGAAATGTGCTAAAAATCCCCTCCTGTAGAATGAATGTGTTTTGATGTTACACTTTATTTTGTAGTTAAAGTATACAAGTACACAAAGTATACAATTTTATTCCTCTCAAGCAACACTAACTGGTACAATGAAAAATCCTATTAATGCTGTTGTCAACCTTTAATTATCCTTTATTTATCTATTCCAAACCACAAGTGGCACATTTGGATCTGGAGGTGAGGGGGGCTCCAATGGAGGTCCTTTGGCGAGAAGAGAATTCAAGAGTTTCAACATGTGTGGCCCGAAGCATTGACAATGGTTGTTTTGTGTAGGTAGGTTTTTAGAAAAATACACATATTTTAACTCCACATACACTGTGACTAGTTGGACACAAACATGGTGTCCAACTAGTCTAAGACACGGTGTGAAGCAAAAGCAAAACTATTGCTGGCTGCGATGTAGTCCTGCACTACTGGTCTCCTCCTCCGCTGCTTTCTCTGCCACTCGCTTACTATTCTGTGGATTTACACGGCTCTACACTACTTGCATACTGTTACACAACATTGTCCTGTACCACTTGCCTGCCATCCACTAACACTGTCTTGTGTGAACAACAACACCCTTGTATGGCAAAACTGTACCAGTATGGCCTTTTTCACATAAATAGGATTATGCTTTTTATAACCATTGTCTAATACAGTAGCCTTTGATGATGTATCAAATGTCTGAAATAATTTAACAGATGTTATCAGTTGTTCTACTGTGTGTTTAATGGTGTTCAATCTAAATTGTGCTTTTTTCAGCTGTGCCAAAACACAAGCATCAGAGGCTGTTCGGATGATGTTTTGACGGAGGCATTTGTCGGGGAGAAGAAGCAAAAGTCGCTATAGTTCACCTTGTGTGGTTCCAGTTCATTGTCATGGAACTTCTATTAGGCAAGTCATCTTTTAGCTGTCTGTGATTAAATTATTGCGAAGCTTTCCTGTGCCACTCACAATCTGTCTAAGTATAGTGTCCTGTATTCTCACCTATTATCTTGTGCTATAATGCTGTTCTGGACCACTCCTTAATCTACCATTTAGCAATATTGTGTTGTGGCAGTCTCCTGCTATTCATATACCTGTATGTTAAAGCCAAAATAATTTCCCTTTACTAGCCAACCCAGAAACATCCTTTCAGTGGAACAAATGCTGAAGATTTTACAGTCATATAGGACGTTTTCCTGATGATTTACAGTTGTCCATCCTTAATTGTACTTTATTCAGCTATGCCAAAAAACAAGAAGACTCCCCCAGAGGATGTGCCAGTTCCAATGGAAAATGGTGCTGAGGAGAGAAAGTTACCGTATTCCAACATGTGTGGTTTGTGTCCATTCGTGTAAATTCTATTTTAAAGTAAGTATTGATTTTTCATAATAATATCTTTCAGCAGTCCATGGTAAACTGCATGAACATTAAAACAATTTGTTTTTACACACTAAAGTACTCATTATTTCATTATTATTTTTTCTGGTCATGCACCCAAGTTGAGCAACCAAGTTTTTTACGGTAGTCAAGGTGATTGCAAGGGTACTTAACATGGCTGCTAGGATGTTGCTGTTCAGATAGTTATAGTGCAATGCCATTGTGAATGTGATTGCTAGTCTGTGTTGATAAGATACATGGTGGCAAAAGTGTTGTTATTAGTTTTTTGGTGATTGTTACATTAACTTAATTAAGTAGTTGCTGTAATAAGCCACATTCCTCCATTCTATGCAAAGTCTCTATTTGTTATGGCATACTGATTATGACATTACTGATTGACAAGTACAGGTCAATGTCTGAAGTTTAGGGTGTAAATAGTAAAGTAGTAGCCTGGGCCCACCCCTACTTCCTGTGATGCTACATTAAATTTTGCGAGCAAGTCAGAATGGCCAACCTTCCATTTTAATGAATTTACTCTCCTGAAAAATCGGGCACCAATGAGAAACAAGCTTTCCCCCCCAGCGCCACTGAGGCATCTGATAGATGCAGGTTAAGCCCGCCTCTCAGAAGGCGGATAGTACAGTTGGTTGGCCAGACTATGTTCTTATTATGAGCATAGTCGCGAAAGCCAGGCTAGTAAAGTAGCCTACATATATATCACTTGCCGAAGCTTATGATAACTAGATGTTCATCCATCATGATCCCTTTTCCAAACTATGTCTTAAAAATATATCTATTTGTTTGTGTTAGACACACATTGCCAGTTGACAAGCACAGTCCAAGATCAGTAGTTTTTAGGGTGGATATTAGTGTGGACAGCTTCAATTTACATATCTACAGTTCTTTTGTACTACAGGCATATTTGTTTCTGTAATGCATTGATGGAAATTATAGTGACAACTAACAATTATAGTGACAAACCACAGTAATGAGTGAATGAAGTGAGGAGAATGTTGTTATTCTTTGTAAGCATATTTATATTTTTCTTTACGATTTCCAGGTCATTGCCCAGGCTAAAATATACCCAGCCTCTTGACAGCTTCTGCACATAAATGGTTGTCTCCATCATTTTGCCCTCAAAATGGATCTTCAGCTTACTGTTTCACAGTTAAGTGGTCTTCCATGGACCCTTGTATATAAACGCTTGGAGCCTCCCAATGTTCTTTGTGACTTAATGAGGACAAGAATTACATCAGTGGACCCTTCATCAGCAGCCACCACAAAGACCTCTGCTCCACCAACCAGTAGAGTCTTGATAGTTTAGGTAGTCTCTTGCATAATGCTGTAATGGACCCATAGGTGTTCATTTGAAGGTTATGTTTGTGTAATCCACGGCTTGTCACAGACTGATATAATTGTTCTTTTCAAAGGTCACGGAGCCTAAGTTCTAAAATAAGTCCAGTCACTGCCGTTAGACATGAGATGTTATTTGTTTGGATTGCATTTGATTCGTGAACAAAGTTGGTGTGAAATACCTGTAATCATATTATGAACCTGAGAGGTAAATATTTTTTTTATTAATTCAACTTGGAACTGTTACTGTTATTTTTTGTATTCATGTGTTTCCTTCCTGTTCATCAATTTATTAAATATAATGCCTATGTATTCCTGCTCTGTGCTCTGCTTTCCTTTATAGATAGATAGATGATAGATAGAATTTTTAATTTATAGGAAATTATCCTGTTGCATCCATACAACAAACACACATAGTAATAATAATGTTAACCACTAATAACTATTACAACAATTATATGTTAAATATTTTTCCATATACAAGACTCATATTTTATCTTAACCAATCAACACTTAGCAACCACTAAAATTAGCTGATTTGACACGATCTTTGTGTGCTGAAATATGTCTAGAGTCATTAATTTGTTTTTTAATTTGTTTTTGTCAATTGTTAATTTGTTTTGTCACATACTGATGTGCAGAAATATATTAATTAATTTATAAAAATGAAAAATAATTGTAAGTATAAATAATTTTACTTATTTTCTGCTCATACGCCTTGGACAACATAGTTGTTTAGAAATATCCAATGTTGGCAGGCAACGACTTGAAATTTAACAGTTAGCCTTTTAAATAATTCAGAAATACACAAAAACAATACACAATAAGTTAACTTGAGATTTTGAGAAAGGTGAATTGTGAAATAAATACAGTTTTCCTAATTTAACTTACTATGGTAAATTAGAGGCAAAAGAGATAACACAACACAAGATAACAGTGTTGTGATCCTTAGAAGTTACTAAAACATTCAAAATGCACTAAAACATTGAAACTTTGAATGGATACAATGCAGAAAGATGTAAAGAGCTGACATAAACACATTTTTACTCATTTAATTTGCTATGGCAGGTCAGAGATAAAATAGGTGCTTTGAAATGCATATTTTTTGTACCCAACAGCTGTGATATTTTCATACTTACAAGTTATTGAAACATTCAAAATACACTAAAACATTGAAACTTTGAATGGATACAATGCAGAAAGATGTAAAGAGCTGACATAAACACATTTTTACTCATTTAATTTGCTATGGCAGGTCAGAGATAAAATAGGTGCTTTGAAATGCATATTTTTTTGTACCCAACAGCTGTGATATTTTCATACTTACAAGTTATTGAAACATTCAAAATACACTAGACTGCATGAAACCGCTAGGTGGACTTGCCACCCACGCCCCCCCTCCCAACAGCCACCCAAGAAGAACCGTGGGGCCAAGTACTAAACAGTAGTGGTCATGGAATTAATCCATGAATTCTCAAAACAAACAAGTAAACAACAATGAATTTTAACAAATAAATGTCCATAGCTTTGTATGAGAGAAATTGAGCTATGTAGGTGTATGTGAAAGTGCACATTGTCAATTTTCTATGCAACAAGCATTACACAGAGGTTTGAAACTGCATTTCACCAGATACCAAATGTGCAATTTTAACTAATAACGCTCATGCGCACACACACAAAGAGACTCACACAATGATTACCATGAAAAGTTCATACATCACTAAATAGACATAAATGTAAAGCGCTGGAGTGCTGTGTGCAGCATGGTTATTTAAGTAACATGTTGCAGGGGTAATTGATCATATGCCATAATTACTAGCCTACA
This sequence comes from Limnothrissa miodon, assembly GCA_017657215.1. Lineage (NCBI taxonomy): Eukaryota > Metazoa > Chordata > Actinopteri > Clupeiformes > Clupeidae > Limnothrissa > Limnothrissa miodon. Next base: position 18,189 of record JAGFZM010001270.1, read on the forward strand.
TATACATACATCCCATGAATATATATTTAGGCCTATATTTTATCAGGGAAGTAGAAGAATTCAGGCACAGATTCTTGTGACTAAGGTGACAGGTTATTCCACAGATCACAATAAAAAAAAAAACACTCAGAGGCACCAAAGGCAAACTCTTCCAAAAAGAGAAAAAAGGCAGAAGACACCGAAGGCAAACACAGTATCAAGACGGGCAGGCTAACAAGACAGACTGGCAGAACAGTAAACTTCTCTGACACAGGAGAAGTTCTCAGACGAATCAGCAGACCACTGAAGTCTTTGAGTATACTGACCTCTGAGAGGTGAGAGCCTTTACACAGTACAGAGAGTTGCAGGGGACAGAGAAGACATGCAAAGCAAAAGCAAAAAAGGAAAACAACAGGTAAGTAATTACAAAAATTCCCCACCAGTCACCACCACCTAGACCGAGTTCCTGACACACACATACAAATCTGTATACATATGTGTGTGTGTGTGTGTGTGTGTGTGTGTATAGGCTATATATATAAAACACATTTATAATGTGCGGGGGCAGAAAGAGAGAAGGAGTTGTACAGCATGATACATGAAAGGTTTGTAGCTGCACTAAGGCTATCAGCATAACTAAGGTTACTATGGCAACCCAACACTATGGCAGGGGTAGTTAATGACGCTAGGAAGAGCCAGTCATTTCAATAAGATCTATGAAACACCATCCCCAACTATAGGGGGCAGAAGAGGGTAAATGTCTAGTAGCAGTGATAGATATAAGTAGCAGGTGTGTGCAAATTTTGCATTGCTCAGAGGTAGGGCTGCACAATATTGGGAAAACATGCAATATGCTGTTTAATGTTGCAATGGCGATATTACAATAAGAAAGTGTTAATGTTTTTCTGCTTTGGATTTACTGGTACCATAGACTCCTTATGCATTTAAACAGAGCAATGTAATGCCTCCCATAAAACATTTGAATCACTGAACATAAAACATTTCTAAATAATTGTAAATCCTAATAGATATATAACATATTGTAATAAGACACTATAACAAACTATAGGGTAATTTAAATTAAGTTCTTAGCCAGAGAAAAAAGCAAAAGGAACAATCTAAATGAACTCAACTACAGGCATTCGAAAGTCGCTGTAGGTCACATAGCTTGTTTGAGTGTGCAGTCATGTAAGTTTATGTGTGTCACTGTGTGTGCACACTTGTTTATGAATGCTGTATTATGGCTAGATCTTTTAGGAAAACCAGTATGTTTACTTAAGCTTTAAACATGTGCGGCATTTTGTCTTCCAACAATATTACTTGCTTAATTAAATATGGACTATCAAATCCATGTAGCCAAAATGTACATGCACCATATGTAGCCTGCCCTAAATCTTAATTGTAGCACAAGGTGGATTCATGGTAAAATGTGGTAAAATTGTTCCATCTCACTTCGTGTATATGGCAAAAAAAACACACACACTTGACTCGTGACATGTCCCTGTGGTTCATATGCAATACGCTCTTGTGTGTGTGATCTGTTAACAGAGGTAGTGTGTGTGATCAGAGGTAATATGAAAACAGACAGTCAGTCTTTGTATGTGTGAACAGGCCTAATCCATTCACTAGGAAAAACTGTTGCACTTAGATATGAGTTTTAAATAAACTGTGTGTGTGTGTGTGTGTATGGAGGAACTATCCTCCTATGATAGCTGAATTCCTCAGTTGCTCAGGCACTTTGCATAACTGAAGACCAAACTGTTTGTGACGGTAACCAGGCCATACACTAGACCACAGACAATACTACATGGCCAAAACCACATGATAATCTGATCTGACAGAATAAAGAATCTATGCAAGCACAGTATTGTTAACATTTCGTGCAATATCGACAACTGAAAACATCAGGGTGATCCACATAGCTTATCTAACACAAAGGTCAAGAACATTGGGGTGTATATTGATCAAGACCTCTCGTTAAATAGTCATGTAAAGCATATCTCCAAAACTTCATTCTTTCATTTACGCAACATTGCTAAGGTTAGAAAATTCCTTTCTTTTGAGGATGCAGAAAAACTAATACATGCATTTGTTACCTCCAGACTTGACCCTGACATGATTGATACAGCCTCCAACTGGCCCCTGGCTTGACTGCGCCTAATGACATGGGACTATATCCTGGGATTCTAATGGGACTCCTATATGACTTTATACCAAAATTTTCTTGTAATGTGTATCTAATGGAATAATTGTGGACTACTCACCATCTGAGAAACTGAAAACCTGCCCTAGGCAGTTGGGCTAGCCCCTTGAGCCGTCGGAACTGCCCAAGGTTTCTTCCTTTACCATAACAAGTAAAAACAAAAAACGCTGCTAGGGAGTTTTTCCTTGCCCCTGTTGCTCATTGGGCCTCTTGTGTTAAGCGCTTTGTGACATGCCTTTTGAAAAATGCGCTATATAAATAAAATTGAATTGAATTGAATCCATCCAAAATATACAGCTCAAATAGTATAAGTATGCATCTATCACATCCTTTCCTCTCCTGTCCCGTCCTCTCCCTTTAAGCCTCCTGTGTGGTTTTATTTTCTGTCACCACAACCACCTTAGATAACTATTTGGGTACCCGCCTGTAAATAGGAAAGATGTGGATGCGTTTGGTCTTTTCTAACTCCAAGGCTGTTTGGAAGAACTGAAAGGCCTGGGCTAAGCTAAATGCTAACAAAGTAGCATCGCGGCCCAAAGCAATTGCGTGCACGCGCAGAAACGAGACGGGTATCTATCAACTCATCTAAGTTCAGGGAAGAACATATTTCAATATTCAAAATCGGTGGTGTGTTGCTTTATGAGGAAGAACGGGCTCTGGTTATAGTTTGTTGCATATGGTAATCACGCCCGTAGCGGGCTCTGGGGAAGATGTGTACCGAATGTCAGGCAGTTTGGGGGCACAAGGTGGACCAATGGAACTTTTGAAAATAAAACGAAACGTAAACTTCCAGTCTTCGGTGCACAGTAAACACTGTCCGATAGATTGCACTGAGAAAAAAATCACACAAACAAAACTTTTCATTTTGAACTCTATTACAGTTGCATCAAAATGTCTGCTGCATTTTAATGTTGCCGGTGACCATGGCAACTAAAAGTCCATAACCAGAGCCTGTTTCTCTGCCGTTTATTTGCCACAACTATCACCACTTTCCGTTGTTGGATAACTTCCGTTGTGTCGTGGCCAATTGTGTTGTGTTGAGGACTTTTGCAATCGAGTTGTGTTGTGGGTTTTTGCATTTGTGTTGTCGGCTTTTTTATTTGTGTTGTGTTGTGTTGTGGACCTTCCCGGCCACCGTAATATATAGACCTAGAAGGTAAGTTACTGTTTGAATGATAAATTCTGGGGAAAGAGATCTGGATTCAGTCCGAAGTCTATTGTTTTTTTCCCTTCCAAGGACTGGATAAAAGGGTATGTGTTCTTTTCTTTATATGTAAAGTTCTTTGAAATAACGGAAGAATTCAGTATGCCTCTCTTATTGTTTTTTTTTCTGTAATATTCTTTCACAAAAACCCTTAAACTAGATTCTATAAGATAAAAAAAACCCTAAAAATATTTTATTAGTTGCATGAAAATGCTAAATATTGTTATCACTCCTGTTATTATTAGTTTGCTATTACTATTGTCATCCCCCTTTTTCTTATTCTTCATTAGTTTGCATGTTAATACACTGGGTACCACAGTCTGTCTTGTTCTTGCCAAAAGGTTGGGGTCAGTTGCTGCCTGGAAGCTTCTGAGCTGCATTATTTTAAGGGCGTCTGGGTCTGGATAAGTCACTCTTCTTGACAGGACCTCATGGAGTTGATGGTTCTAGGTTACCTCCTTATTATCGTTCTCTTTTAAAAATATGGGGCATGTTTAATGTATGCAGACAGGGAGCTTCATCTTCCTAACATTGGCTGCTACAAGAACCTGTGGTTGGAAGTGCAAGAATGGATATCCCTTCATCCAGTTTTCCATCCATGAACTTTATTAATTCCCAAATTATAACTTTAAAGCATGTAGTGGACTTGGCAGGGGAAGATTTTCAGAATGTGGAGAACTTTTCCTTAGGAATTAAATTTCTCTGCGTGCTGCGCAGCTCCTGGAGAAATGGCACAGCATGCACTACAGAGGAATCTGTAGTGCATGTAGGGGGATTACTGCTCAAGAGGTGTGTGTGCCCTGATGTGTTTGATGACTTCACCTGAATTGGTACTTTCACCCATTTTGGATGAGAGTGCCAGTCCGATTCTTTCAGATGTGACCCCTATCAGGTTGGGTATTGCCACTGGTAAACAGTTTTATTATGCATGTGAAAGTGTTCAACAAAAAGTGTTTTGGGAGTAGGAGCGACACACTCACTGAGTGTGAATGTGAAACCTGAATGGAGGGCACTACAGTATACAAACCACCATTGGTGGAGGCTCCTTCATGGGGCAGTCGCTATTAATGCCCTAGTCTCTGTTTTAAATTGTCCTTTCTGTTCTGAAAGGGAAACTGTTTTTCATGTTTTTTTGCACTGTGAAAGGTTGAAACCACTGTTTATAATCTTATCGAGCACTTGTTTCATTGTTTTGATGAGTTTTCAGAAGAGACTTTTATTCTTGGTTTTAGATATCAAAGATGGAGACAAAATTAATGTAAACTTTAAAATTTTATTTTGGGTGAAGCTAAAATGTCCGTCTATGTCAGCAGGAAAAACTAAATTGAGGATCAACCAGGGAATGATGCATTAGCTTTGTTCCCTGCCAAAGTCTTCATTAACTTCCGTTTTTATAAACTAATGCAGAATCTAGAATCATTTGAAGCTGCAGACACACACTATGTACTGTTATTAATGACAATTTGCATGTTATTCACTTTCTGTAGCTTACTAATGTGTTTGTTTGTTTTGTATTTTGTATTTGTTTATGTATTTATGGTCTTTTTCTCATTTTCTTCTCTGCGCATTTTGATGATGAAAGTTTGTTTTGTTTGTGTCTGTTTGAGTTTTTCTGTGGTTTTGAAAACCAATAAAGAATTATTTAAAATCTCAAATCTCTTTCTTTTTTCTCTCTCTCTTCCCCTTTCTTTCTTCTTTTTCTCTCTATCTCTCTTTCTTTCTTCTCTTCCTCTCTTTCTTTCTTCTCTTTCTCTCTCTTTCTTTCTTCTCTTTCCATCTTTCTTTCTTTCTTCTCTTTGTCTTTTTTCTCTTTCTCTCCTGCACCCTCTCGCTATAAAAACGAGTAACTATATTATTAACCCTTGTAACCTCAAGTACCCTTGCAACTGATGTCTAGCGACTTTGCATAGTTAGTATAGTTAACATGTTAGCATAATTATATGCTAATCAACATCAGCTAAGTCTACTAGAGTACCACTGTTAGCATGATTAGCATTTTTCGTGGAGGTCAACAGAAGAAGGAGAGTGGGTACAATTGTAGGTGAACACTCCAATATGGGGCCAAAATGCACTAACACACACAGGTGGGTTTGATCTGTGAAACACACACAGGTGGCTATGAACTGAAAAGTTCAACAGAGTAAAATTTTGGAATCTATTGGACCGATGGAACCTTGACAGAAGATTTTGTGAGACACAATTGGGCCTATTTTAATTAAAGGTTCTGTATGAGATGTTGCAGGACTTTAGCGTGATTTCATTTTTATCTCAAATCAAAACCTAGTCTCGAATGACAATACAGGGGCTGTAATAACTTAAACCTGAGTGATGTATTCAAACAAACGCAATAGGGGGATGTGCACTTACTTAAACATAACAAACAACGACAAACCAATCAGCAACAAGATGGGGTGGGAGTTAATGCGCGTCCTCTACCAACTTTATTGTCGATTGTTTGGCCGTGGTTTGTTGTGTATAGGTTTTAGTGTTTGTTTGAGTATTACAGCCCCTGTGTAGATGTTCGAGACCAGGGTTTTTCATATAGTGTATTCAGGGGGCAGAAAGCTAGCCGATCAAGGTGAAATGCCTACGATTTGAAATAAAAATAAAATTGTGCTAAAATCCTGCAACATCTCAGAGCACCTTTAATACATCCAAAAGTGCACATTGAGAGAAATTGAGAAGTCACAATAATACCAATAAAGAATTCATCATTACTTCTACATAAAAACAGCAGTCAAAGGTAGAGGTAGACACATTCCACCCACCAAAGTCTATGCAAAACTCCTTCAGTTATTAAGAGTAATAAAAATGAAGTAATTTTATAAATGCTTTGTCTGTGTGCAGTGTGTGAAACATCAGACCTATGAGCCAACATCCATATCTTTGTTCCCGTCACGGCTGAATTCCTGAGTTGCTCAGGCTCAGAAGACAAAACTGTGATGGTTCAGACAGTCCCCAGGCCATATGACAATACTACATGGCCAATACCACATGATGAGCTGACAGAATTTATGCAAGCATAGTATTAGTTCCTTATCTTGTACAATTTGTGTACAACATCTACAACTAATTACGTCTTAATTGGCTCAATTATCTTTTAATTTCAGTGATTTAAAGAAATGTTTATTAGGTTGTTCACATGATCAGAACATTGTAAGAGTCCAATGAATCAGCCTTGTTGGTGACACAGTGGTGCCCTAAATCTTAATTGTAGCACAAGGTGGATTCATGGTAAAATGTGGTAAAATTGTTCCATCCCACTTTGTGTATATGGCAAAAAAAAAAAAAAAAAAAAACCCCACACACTTGACTCGTGACCTGTGGTTCATATGCAAACCTACGCTTTTGTGTGTGTGATCTGTTAACAGAGGTAGTGTGTGTGATCAGAGGTAATATGAAAACAGACAGGCAGACTTTGTATGTGTGAACAGGCCTAATCCATTCAATAGGAAAAACTGTTGTGCTTAGATATAAACTTTAAAAAACACAAACACTCAAACACACACACACACACACACACATCAGACACAAACACTACACCCAAACGAACCCATTCATTGGTTGAAAAGAGACATACACAACCGTAAATAGTCAAGAGAACCTCAGGGAGAAAGAACAAGTAAAGAGATGAGGCCTGCGCACACACACACACACACACACACACATGTAGGGTAGGGCACAGGCAGACACCTGCAAGGCCAGTGCAAGATAAAGCAGCCTGGGGACACACACATACACCGAGACACAAAGATAGGCACACACACACAGACAAACACACACCCAGAGGAAAATGTGCAAAATTTAATACAATGGAGAACTTGGCATTAAATGTTATTTTCTATTCACTGTAATATTTCTGGTCTGATGTGGTACTGTTGGAGGGGGTTGTATCTGAGTTGGAAAGTTGGTTTGTTTTGCAGTGTGATTTCTGTTGCTGTGTACTGTAAATGCCAGAGAACCACAATACCCTAATTTAGTTTTTTTTTTTTTTTCAGAGAAATACTGGAAAAGAAGTGAAGGTTCTTGTAGCAGTGCACTTCAGAAATCTTTGCAGTATAACTAAGTTTGTGGACTTGTTCACAAAGTGGTTAAATTTAGTATTATGAACATATGCCAGAGTGAATAAGGCTAGATGGGTTAGTACGGGAAGGGAAGAGGTTTGTAAATGCTTTTTCATGGCACAGCCGCATAGTTATGCATTTCAGACGTGGACTCGTGTACTTCAAGACATGAGGTAGAAGTTGCAATCCTGTTAAAAACCTTCGTCATGGTAGACGTGTATGTAGAATTATCACCACTACCTGTTTTTGTACTGCATCATCTAAAATATTGTAGCCTTCTATCGAAACTGTTCTAGGTGGACAGTTAGCATTCTAAGGATTTTCTGAGTGGGGTTACGACGTCATATTACGGTGGCCGGGAAGAGCCACAACACAAATAAAAAAGCTGATTGAACAAATGCAAATCCTTACAACACAAATACAAAATCCCACAACACAACACAAACACAAGCGCTGACAACACAAATGCAAAAATCCCCACAACACAATTAAAAAAATCCACAACACAAAACAATTTGTTAGGCTCCTTGATTAATATAAGATCAGGCATATTTGGTGAGTTCTGGATGGCAGCTCTCAATGTAATGCACTGATCCTCTGTGAGAGAAAACCAGTCCATTTTAACACTCTCACTGAGGTGTATTGGTGTGAAGTTAGCCGTTTGGAAAGCTCTGTTAAGGTTAGCGCCACTGTGTGATATATCGTGCGATAGTCCTTCATAAGCGGGGCTGCCATTCAGTATGTGTGCACATGTATGTGTATCTCTCTCTGCTGATCGCGGTGTAGTAAACAGAATGGCTCGTGTTGGGTTGGGTACCACACAGACAGATTGGCTTTTGTTGGCAGGATTTGTAGACAAGCTTTAATTGTGAACTTTTGAATGTCATCGTGCAAAGCCGTGTTTCGTAGAACTGAATGTGATGTATTATAATCAGCGTGAAGCTACAGGCAAATAGACAGGCTAATTTTCCTTGAAGGCATAGCTCTGTCCAGTGCTGACCTGTGCGTAATTGGAATGAATCAAGGACTGTTATTTTACAGTTCTGTGTATTAAGGGCGTAAAAAGGGCGTAAGTGACATTTTGGTCAAAATTGAGTTATATTATCGGAAACCTCTTTGTGAGCTCTTTATACTGACAAAATTATAGAAGTGAAATCTGAATATATTTTGAGTTATTAAACAAAAACAAAGGTCTTAACTGTAATCACACTGAAGCAGTTAGAGTCAGAAGGGCGTAAGTGCAAGACAGACGGACTAAAAAAAACAAAAAGTCAACCAGAAAGAAAGTATGATGCGTTTGCGTTTGGATCCACAGGTGGGGATGAACAGCGACTCATGTGTGTTCTGTGTCTTAGACAACTGGCAGCAGACAGTATGAGGCCTAACATTACGCAGACACTTGGAGACTTCACACCCAAATGCACGGTGATAAGCCCATCAGTTTTTTTTTTCAACAAAAATTCACAGAATACCGTTAGTAGGAAAAGCGAATGGTGAAAGCTGCATTCGCGAAAGATGTGCGACTGTTCTTCACTCTTTGCGAGGAGATGGGAGCTGATCATAAAGCTGTGCTGTTTCACAGTTAAGCCAGGTGGCTCTCCTGTGGCAAAATGCTGTCGCATGTCCTTGAGTTCAGAACGGAAATACTGGTGTTTTTGGAGGAAGAGCGCATGTATGAGGTAGTGGGAAAATTTAATGATGAACCATTTCTAATGAAACTGGCTTATGCCTATCTCAGTGATGTGCAGTGTTGGGGAGTAACTAGTTACATGTAACAAAATTGCGTAATTTAATTACAAAATAAAAGTAACAGTAATCAGTTACAGTTACATTGAAAAACTGTGTAATTAAATTACAGTTACATTGAGGAAATATTCAGGATTACATTTCAAGTTACATATCTTCTGCAGTGAAACATTTGTCGTCATGTTTGAATAGGCAACTCCACCCACTTTACGAAGCAGTCTGCACTTGCGATGTCAGATAGAAACTCAGTGTTGGCCCAGCCCAGGGATGGTCAACCAGTCAGAGACCAAGAGTCACATTTTAACTGTGTTACCGCAAGGGCCACATCATACATGGGCACACATTAATATCACCCCTTTCTCTCACCCACACCCACCCACCCACCCTCCATTTAAGGCAGAATTATTTGCCATTACGTTCAACAAAAAAACTATAAATTTCAAACGTCCTGTGTTGATCTTCATATTTTTGCTTTGCTGTGCATTTATTCCCTGCCATTTTGAGAGCAAAATTAACAAATTGATTACTTAAATGACCTTGCCCCCTGCCAGAAAACTTGACTGTATTTTCATCTCACACACATGCACATTTGTGAGGCGAACACACACACACAAACAAAAACTTCAATATGAATGCAAGAGCCACAAGAGACCAAGCACAGAACAAAAAAAAAAAAAAAAAAAAAAAAAAAAAAACCCTGTTCTAGCCCATTGCAGAAAGTAAAAATGAGCTAGCAATCACACAAATTAGACAACTTCTAGTTAATGCACTGAAGTCTAAGGAGTTTGTAGGGATCTTGTAGTGTTGATTAATACTTAAAGGGTAATCCATGGTTTTAAAAACTGGAAATGATTGAAAGCTGACAAAATTCATTCAAAATGTGGGAAAGTAATTAAAAAGTAATCAAATGTAATTAGTTACATTACTTTGTTAAAGTAATCAAAATAGTTACACTACTATTACATTTTAGATAGAGTAACTTGTAACTGTAACACATTACATTTCCAAAGTAACTTTCCCAACACTGGTGATGTGTTTGCTAAGCTGAAGGAATAAAATCTTCAGCTTCAAGGCAAAGACAAGCATCATTGAGTGTATGTGTGTGTGTGTTAATGTTTTGAATGTTAATGTTACATCTTGTGCTATAATGTTAATCTACTGATTTAGAGATGTGGGAAACACTTTCACGGTTTAGTTATTAGACAGGCAAAGGGGGAGGGTTCTTTCACTACAGAAAGAGTTTAAATGTGTGTTCACAGGCACAAGAGAGAGAGAAAGAGGGAAAGAAAAGTTCAGCAGGCACAAGAGAGAAAGAGAAGTTCAGCAGGCACAAGAGAGAGGTGGAGCAGGAAAACGTGAGAAATGTTGCACAGGCAAAGGATGGTAAGTTAACCCCACATTTTTTAGTAAAGTGTGCACTTAGTTGGTTTACTTTGCCTTTATCTACAGAGGGTGCTTGCCTAATAGCCTGCTAAACTTGTAACCTATGTTGCAGCATATTGGAATTTGATTGTTGTTAATACAGCTTTAGAAAAAAATCAGAAACCATTAGGTACCTTTATAGGTTCTCATTAAGTATCCCTAAGTAGTAATTAAGCAACTAGTAAATGCAATTTACATTCATTTTTTCTGTGATCAGATATGCCCAAATGGAAGTAAGACTTTGGTGCTAAAAAGGCGTAAGTGACTAAAACTAGAAAAAAAAAACTGAAAAATATTATTTCGACTGAAAGATATAATATTATTCATTAAGTATTTGTGCTTTAGGTTAAATCTGTAATTTCAAACTAAGTCATTCAAACAAAAGTCATTTTTTGTTTTGGCTCTCCTGTAAAGTTGGTGAAATGTGACTTACGCCCTTTAGGCCCTAAAATATGCATTCATCTCTGTTCAGGTAAAAGATAATTGCCACCAGGACCACAATGGAACTGAACAGGAGTTCTATCAAAGTATCCTTTGTCCAATGAAAACAGTTCAGTTTATCAAATTATTCTTCTTATATGTACAGTCCTAGTTTTCTAATAGTTCATTGGTAGGTAGCTGAAGTCCCGGATCACCACGGCATATTATAGAACTGAAGTGTACTTTACCAAATTAGAAAATTATTTAGGTTGCTGCTGTGTCCATCACAGTCTTTATGGACCAAAGTTAAGGGCCATGTATATATATATACTATACTTTTTTATACAGAGATTTAGAACTGAGACTTATTCTATAAAGTTACAGTAATAAATGGGCAAAATAATTATCTGTATGATCTCTTAAAAGTGTTTAAATGGATATAATTGCCATCAGGTAATGTTGGTTATGGGTCGTTGTAATTATTGAACAGAGAAAGACTATTATGTGTGTGTATCAGTTGTGACTAAACAGGTTTGTGCACGCCTGCTGACAAGTCTTCTCTTGCTGGTCCTAAATTGGCACTATTCCACTGCTGGGGGTTGTTGTTCAGGACCAAAGTCAACGCATGGAAAGACAGAAGAGATGACCGAAAAGAACTTCCTCTTGCTTCCTCTTATCAAGTCTTTTGAAAAGTAAGTTTTGCAAATGTGATGGGCATGGACACCACTAATGTGAGGGCAGTCATTTGAGCAATATGCCACCATATTTCAATATGCTCTCTTCCCCTTATTTGACGAGTTGAAACATACCTTAACATGCCAGCAATTAAACTTTATTGGCTGGGGAAACCAAGGGAGGAGATAATTATCATATTGTCATAATGCATTGTGGAGCGTGTTATGGAAAGCCATATAACGGCGCTTTTAAAGAGGGGCTAAGCAACGTTCTGTTTTTTCCTCTCACAAACTCCCTCTAAAGACCGCTGTACTGCATTGTATTGCACTGCATTCTATTGGAGGCGGTCCGCGCTGCTGAACATTGTAAGTGCTGTATCTACCGCTATAGGCCACAGTGGCGCATTCCACACCGTTTGTTCGCATTGAACACGGCGTAAATGGCACAAATAACGGCGCTTTGGACAGCGTTTTGTATTTTGACAAATATGTGTGCTTTTGACCACTTTGGCTTGCCATACATACTTATCTCGTCTCCGTGCATACACTAAGTTGCTCTGGCATGCAATGCTACTTTTTGAGTCCTCACAGTGATGAAATTAGAAGGGACCAAACACATCCACGTCTTTTAATTGACATATAGCCTAAAACATTATTCGAGGAGTCACAGGTGTAATGGTGAGAGAAATTTTTTTTTTTTTTTTTTATTTCTTAAGTGGATAATAAGGAGAACTTTTATGTGGAGTGATAACAAGGTATGAAGTGCCTGTACTGAGTTAGTAGCCTGCATCGACTGGGAGCTTTAGCCTGAGTTAGCATGCCCCAACTGCTAGTTTTAGCATGAGGTTATCTGCCCCGACTGGTAGCTTTAGCCTGAGTTAGCCTGCCCATTAGTAGTGCTGGCATGCCAGTTTGTCTCATTCATTTCCTCCTCACAGCACTCAAATAAAATGGGGGAGTTGGGACATGACTGCAGGCCCCATTCAAACCTAATTCCCTGCATTAAAATGTTACTACCAAATTTTTAACAAGAGCCTGCTTATGTCATGGTTGTGGCCTAGGCTACAGCCTAGTAAATCCCCAGGAAACTGTAAAGCAATGAGCTCCTATTTATTCATTGAATATAGTCTCTGTCAGGAATCATGAACCCTGTCGTGAAATTATTCTTGGTTTGAAATTTGCTGTTCTTTAGGTTTGTTTGATATATATATATATATATATATGTATGTATATGTGTGTGTGTGTGTGTGTGTGTGTGTGTGTAATATTTCACAGTACATCCATCTCACTCTTTCTACCTGTTTTTGTCATCTCTGCATCTTTAGGTACGCTCCAAAAATTGAACTCAGAACTCTCTCAGCTCAACAGAGATAGGACATTTGTAAGGTCTCGTGTAATTGCAGCCCGCCCACTTGAAATAAAGTTGGATAGACCAAAAAAAGAGGATAAAGCAAAATATTTTGAACATTCTGAGTTTGTCCTGCTAAGTGAAGAATACCTGGGAAAGGACGTTCAAAACCTACTGAAAAAGCACGGCTGTGTGGTGTTCTACACCTACAACTCTCCATGTCTAGGCCGATGCCTGAATACTGAAGGGAAAGAAAATGAAAAAGAGGATCGCAACATCCTACAATTCCTGGACAATTTCAGTGACCGCATAGCAGCCTTTGTGTTTACAGAAATATTTTACGGAGATAAAAAAGTAGACTTGGAAAAACAGTTCAGGATGGTTGATGAAAAAATCCCCCTTTACCGCTGTCCAAAAGACAAAGGTGAAATAACTAAATGCATCAAGTGTTTTGATAAGGGTGCAATAGTCGACGCATGTAAAATTGTATAGGTGTAGCAGCCTGTGATTGTTTGCCAGTTTCATACCTGTCTTCTCATCAATGCCAATCTGTCTATTTCCATCTATTTGTCTGTCCATCTGTCTATTTATCTACAGCTAAGCTGTATGCTGCACTCTAGGGGTGCTCACGGGCAAGTGCAGAATGAATGGGGCCTATTGCAAACCTATTGACCTGCACTAACAAACTACTACATTTCATTGAATATACATACATTTTTATTAAATAAATGCTATATTATTAAAACAAAGAAAAAAAAAACAATGAAAGATCCACACAAATGCAAACTGTCTGTATTTTAATCCGCCTGGATTATAAAAATACAACCCACTTTTCTTTGGATATATTTCTCCCATTAAGGCTCGATGATGAACAAATATTATATTATCAAAGTTTAATTACAAATTATGTTTGAAGACATAGGTCTTTGGTGTAGGCCCTGTCCATGGTCCAGGATTTCACAAATCTTGACCCAGCAGATCTTGCCTGATATACAGTAAGCTGGCAGCCTACCCTCCGGTCAAAGGACAGGGATGGGGAGGGAGGTGGGGATTTTGTTTAGCTTAGCCTAAGA
>JAGFZM010001271.1:0-28679 GCA_017657215.1 Limnothrissa miodon
TAACAAATATTGCAGTAATGAAGTTACCATAAAATAACACGGTTGTTTTTGTAAGAGTGCTTCCAAATGTAGGCCTAGTAATTTTATATTAAAAATCAATACCATTAGCTTTATCATACATATTTAGAATAGCCCAGTACTAGTGTGTAATACAGTAGGCCTAATCAATGTTATTGTACAGCACATTTAAGACTTGAGACTTGACTTGGACTTGGGACGAAAGACTTGAGACTTGACTTGGCATTGCCCCCAAAGACTTGAGACTTGACTTGGACTCGTGCCCAAAGACTTGAGACTTGACTTGGACTTGGGAAAAATGACTTGTGAACACCTCTGGTGTCAATCAACAGCCGTGCTCCAGTGGGACCTGGGCGGCAGGGGGTTAGCGCTGAGCTACTGAGCTAGTGGTCAGCACTGTCCAAAGACCTTGTGAATCTTTTTTTAAAGAGGTGCTATGTGCGTGTGTGTGTGTGTGGAGGAGTGTGTGTGAGGCTTGCCGAAACCACTAATGGCTAATGAGTTACTGGAGGCCAGTCACCGGTGTCCACATCCGTCACACTGGACCGACCGCTGCGGTTCTGCTCAGCATGCAACACATCCTCCTCCAATTGCAATTTTCATGATTTGATCTATTTCAGACAGTGGTTGAAAGTAGCATTGTGGAATACTAAGAGGCTGGACACCTCTGTTTGCATTGCATGTAAGAGCACATTTCAATCAAGCCCGGCAGTCCTGACAGACAGACCAACAACCTCGGGGATAAAACTCTCAAATGCAAACTCATCTGTTTGCACACAGGATACAAACACACACATACAGAGAGAATGCTCAGGGTGTTTTTGTTTTTACTGTCGTGCTGGAATTTAAACAAAGCAGTACAGGAGCATTTCCAGTAACAACATTGCCGCCTAGTGGTTAGATGAAGCACCTGTCTGAATGGCTCCCAGAGAAGTCTCCCTAAAAACCCAACCCCACATTCCTTCTTCAGCAGCACATCCCGTGTGTGTTGCTCGTCAAGCAGCTTCTCCAAAGAACAAAAGTCTGAGGCCAAACTGATAACTTCTTTGTCTCCTGATCAAAACAGTGATTGTGGTGTCTGCGGCACTAGCCAGAGGTTATGGTAATAAGGCAGAGGGCAGGATGGCGAGGGCGGGAGTGGGCTGCAGGAACAAGAAAACGCTGCCATACATCACAGCATGCGTGTAAACAAAGCCAGTGATTAAAGGGCATATTACATCACAGATCCACCAGTTTAATACAGACTTCAGCAGGGGATTATCCCCCTTCAACCGGCCACATGCTGGGAAGCAGAGAGAGGGGCTGAGGAGGAGGACTGGGGTGAGGTGGTGTGGAGGGTGGTGGGGAGAGGAGAGGAGTGGAGATGAGCTAAACAGAGCGGTGCCAGCGTTATGAAGTAATAGAGTGTGTAATATGACAGAGTCAGAGTGAGGCAACAGGTCATGGTAAGCCCTGTGTCACTGACTTTAAATGACTCTTCGGGAACACAAATACAATCTTCCTTGGAGCATTTAGTCACACAAGAGAGGAGAAACCGGCATGTCTGTGGCACAGTGTCACAAAATTGGCCCAGTCTCGTAAGAATAGCCCAGAAAGAGGAGGTGGGAGAGAGAGAAATAGGGGGGAGAGAGATAGGGGGAGAAAGGTGGACAGAGAGAGCAAGAAAGTGAAAAGAGAAATCAGTTCCAAATGCTGAGGTAGGTCTGCTCAGAAAACTGATATAGCTTTCAAAGGACCATGGCCAGCGATGCAGGGCAGATTTAGCCATGGGCCCATGAGCAGGTTTATCATTCTTTCCCTCACACACAGACAGAGATGAGAGAATAAAAAACTAGGGAGAGAGCGGGAGAGGAGGGGTTGAGGTCCTCAGCTTTATCAGGTCAGAGAGGCTTAATTTTGTGTGTGGTGGCGAGCAGGAGCAGGTAGAAGCAGGAGGCTGTGGCGCATTGAACAGGAGCCATGGCTCATTCCCTCTGAGCCCACAGTGGCTGCTGCTGCCGCTGGGCCAGAGCAAACAGAACGCTCGCAGGGCCACATCTCTGTCACCTGCTCCAGCTCCTCCGTGCCGCACGTCTCCATTTATCTCCATAATGATGAGCAACCAAGGCAGAGAGCATTGCCAACGGGAAGTGAATGAAGCACCTTACCTAATGGCCCAGAAACTCCAAGAACGATGTTCAGAGACAGAGCAAGAATGGTGGAGAAAAAAAAGAGAGAGCGTGAAAAAGAGGAAGCAACAAAGAATGGGAAGACAAGAAAGAGAGAGAGAAGGAGGGTATGTGGGGATATGTGAATGCACTTAATTTCTGTCTGCTTCTCGTGCCAAAGAAAGTTTTTCCTGTGGCAGCCTCTGCTGCATGCTGACGGAAGCCATCCGTCACTGCAGCCTGGCTCACTGAGCTGCTCATTATGGATCTGCTGTATTTACATACTTTCAAATAACACACTGACAGATGGGGCAGCAGTGGAGCAGTGGGTGCGCCAGCCGAGGAGGCGCTGAGCTGCACTGGCTCTGGGGCAGCCACTACCTTGCTCATCCGCATGCTCGCTCACGCATGCTTGGGCTCCAGTGCTGCACGAGAGCTTGTCTCCGGTGGGTGACAATGTGCAAGTGAGTGAGAATCAGTTCCTGGCTCTGCCGCTACGAGTCAAGCATCTCACCACGTCTTTAGGGACAGTTCAAAACATCTTTATCCTGCACACACACACACACGCACACGCACGCACACACACACAGACTGTCACCCCTAACCTCTTCAGTGTTGTAAATCCACCATACTGTTCTAACATGATATCCCAAGGCAGGGTTTTCCCTCCAGGAGTAATGCATTATGCATAGAAGGCATCAACAGTCTCAAGGGAAAAAGCAAGGAGGAGTGACACAGGCTCAGGGTAAGAGGATGCCAGATGTTTGGCATCAAAACCTTCTAGTTGGCCATCATGTCAACCCCTCCCCAACCCCCTCCCTTCTTAATACCTCTGAGGAGTAGAGGTGGCAGTGTCCAGGCCACGGGGGCCCCTAGGTCACAGATACCATCTGCACCGGCACTCAGCACCCCATATATCTCCAGCACCACTGTCTCTGTCCAAGCTGGTGGCCGGCCAGGGCCAGCAATTACAGTCTCCCAACAGGGGAGGACTTAATGCTCGTTACGCGGCCCAAGGTGCCTTTGAAGGGCCCCGATGTGGCAGTGTCTCCTCGTCCAGGGGCCTTGTGAGGCCTATTAGAGCTGACAGGGCTCACGCCAATCCTGGAGATAAATGATGTGACACCCATTGCGCCGCAGCGGCATCGCTGATAAATAAACATGGGAATAAGTCTGCCATTGTTGTGGATCATGTGCCTCTGAACTCGCCGACCAAAAAACCCAGAGCAGCACTGCTGCACTCATGAATAAGGCATAAGGGATGAGGCTAGAGCGCCCCCTCTCCCTCTCAGCATCCTCTAGCAAAGCAAAAATGTGTCCCCTTAAAAATCAGACGCACCCTGTGGAACCGCACCGCTCGCCACATAGACAGTCAGACAGACAGAGGGAAGAGTTCAGCAGAGAGAGAGAAGAAAAAAGGAGTGCAGCAAAGAGAGAGAGAGAGAGAGAGAGAGAGAAAGAGGGAAAGAGAAGTAAACGATGCATGGGACTGGTAATCAAGCAGGAGCAAGAGAAAGAAAGGGGGAGGAGAGAGAGAGAGAGAGAGAGAGAGACAGACAATGACAGACAAACATACAAAAACACTGCTGTATATTTACACAGGAGAAGCTCTGTAGCAAGCAGCAACATAACTGGAGGTCACAGGTAAACATGTGGGGTGCTGCAGTGTGTGAGTGTGCTTGTGAGTGCATGTTAGTGTGTTCTAGAGTGGGAGCAGGAGAGGGAGAAGATGATTGCAGAATATAGCCTGGGTTCATATGTAGATAGGCTGTACATATACTGTATATATAATGCACTGTGTGTGTGTGTGTGTGTGTATGTAACAGGCAAAATAGGTTAATGGGGAAAAGCCCATTAGCAGAGCTCCTGAAAGACACTCAGCATCTCAGCTACGGGCTGCGGGTGGGCGCAGTTCCCCGCGCTGCACTGCCTGTTGCACGGCATGGCAGTTAAAGAAAGGGGGAGAAAGGATGAGATAGCTGCTGGAAAAAGATGCAAAAGAGGTGTTGCCGTGGTTCCAGGAGGGAAAAGCACACCACAGTATGTCCACTGGGGATGCTGCCATCACAAACACACACACACACACACACACACACACACACAGAGCATCCTTTTAACATAAAACAGATTTCATTTGTCAGTGCCACTGAGTGGGAAAGGCAGGGGGTTAAAAGCTGCGGTGGAAACCTGCATGGAGGGCTATCGGTGGTGTGATTTGATTGAGAGCACCGAGGCCATCATGAAAAAGCAGCACAGCAGGGTGGAGTCGCACAGATTGGAGCCCCTGGAGAAGATAGAGGAACCCGCAGAAATGGACCCAAACAATGCAGGTGACATGCACTGCTGGAGGATATACGGGAGATAGTGACTTTGTGGGTCACTTAGCATGCGCTAATGAACTCACTGGGGTGTAAAAGGCCTTGAAGGAGTACCAGATACTCACACTAAGGCACTTTGGGCGTCCTTGAGTATACTGGATGCATGCTGCACAAGTCCTAATGATATATGCCAGAAATACACCAATGGGGTTGGGGAGGGGGAGAAAATGGGTGAAGCAATAGGAGAAGGGATTGAAATAAAACAAAAAAAAAAAACAGGTCATCTTGAAAGAGTTTGTTATAAATGTTCATTCGGTGCATTAACATCTATCACCTATCGCAGCACAGGTCCATTGTGGACAGTTTATCTTTATGGGCCATAAGCAGGCAGCAGCTCTCACTATCTCCCTCCCTATCCAAGTGCTTGGTGCTGATAAACCCACCAAATCAGCAGAAAGTGGGTTTCTGTGGGACAGTGCTCAGGTTGGCTGACAGCAAGCATCCATCAGTTATACAACCAGCGTGATTCAGGCCTGAGATTTCCAGGGTTAACGAGGCCTGGTCCCAGCCAGGAGGCTGAAGGCTGTTTTTTTTCTCTGCTGTGTTTGAAGATGCTGAGGGTCTTCTTCTGGCCCCCCTACCAGCTCCTCATCAGCGCCATCAGCACACCCACTCCTCAACAAATTGGGAGTCTCTCTTTTCCTGGCCCTTCTCTCTCCACCCTTCTCTCTCTTCTCCATCAAGTGTTCCCTCTCGCTGAGTGAAAAGCAGCGCCGACTTCTGATCCCTCTCCTCATTGATTTCTTGGTGCAACAGTGTTTGAAACGAGGCATTAGTATGCAGGTCGTGGCCCTCCCTCTAGATGTGGAGCGGGGAATGTTTGTGTGCGCTCCGCTGTGCCACACTGAGCCATGCCTAGTCAAGCCACACCGCAACACACACTGCAACTGCGTGCCAGCAGCACCACCACCACCACCGCCACCAGCAGCAGCACCACCGCCACCACCGCCACCAGCAGCAGTACAGCTTCTCTTTAATGAGAGCCTGCTCCAGGCTCACACTCACATGGGCACTAGCAACAGCAGCACACACTTCGCAGCCACAAAGGAGGAAGAGACACTCACTCACAGCCTGTGCTACACCAACACTAGGACACAAATACAAACACATTTTACAGAGACAGATACTAATTCACACACACACACACACAAACACTGAGCCAAGGATTAAGTAGAATGGTTGTTGATTGTGATAAAATAGGGCTCAATTTCCGCCAGTTTAATCTTTTAACCCGATTGTGTTGTACAAAAAGTATTTGATCCTCTCACCTCTTCACTCCAATCACTTCATCAGCTAGACATGAACATTTGACTTTCTCCATTAGCATCAGATATCTCTTCATGCTCTGCTTCCTGCTGATCCTGGGACACATTCAATATTGCACTGTGGCCCAATGTGAAAACAAATAGCTATTGTGTTTTCTACAAAGCAAGTGTGCTTACAGACAACTAACATCTATTGGATATGCAGAAGTACACAAATAAACAGATGTCCTGTATGCCAACTTCCCAATGACATTGCCAAGGCACAGACCAGAGGCACCATTGGTAGAATACACTCAAGGTCACTGTGCCATTATATTCTCTACGGCTGCGTTCTTGTGCTGAATTCATCATGGCAGCGTTCTCTTCTCCTAGCCAGCTTTTGAAAATGCTAATTGTGTGCAGCACCCAGGGTATTAGCCCCTCTTCCCTTCCCCTGAATGAGGGGAGAGAGATATGAAAGAATCAGTTCATCCCATCCTTTCCAGTGACCTTCACAAGATCAAGATCCTTTGGGGATTGTGTCAGGGAGAGCAGCGTTCACGCACGCACGCGCACACACACACAGACACACAGAGGGAGAGAGACAAACTAATCCTATGAGAGCAGTGGCAAGCTATCCGGTTATTAGCAACCACCCTCTACTTGGAAACTTCTGTGCTGGCGACCAAAATACCCCCACACAGATTTCCTTAAGAGAGCATTAGTAGGTGGGCAGGTGTGTGGATGGGGTGGCCCAACACTTTGTGATCACTAACCCCCCTCACCCCCACACACACCCACCCCCATTGCCCTCCACACTACCCCACACCCACTCCATAAGAGCACTGATGAGAGCAATATTGGCAAACATGACCTCCAAGTCTTTGTCTCTGACCTACCTTACAGTGCAATTACAGCAGTTTCAACAGGAAAATGCACTCAGGAAACGAGAAGAGAGGGGGGGAGAGGGGGAGCGACTGGGCGCGTGGAGGAAAAGCTCATCTCTAATAGCACTGCCTTGCTCCACCCGTGCATGCCAAGGAATTAATTAATGCTCTAGTTATCAAGCTGATACACCTCACTAGTGATATCTTAAACGCTTCACTTTATTGACACAGACCAGGGATTTTAACGCGTGCAGGGCCAGGATAAACTTTCATCTACACAGGAAGGTTCTTCCCAGCGTTTTTCCCCTCTTTAACTTGACTTCTGAGGCAGATTAGCACATGTTAAATTAACAGGGCTTATGATGCCTCCCGCCATGCTGATGGAGCCCCAAGGACAGACACTGCTGTTCAAATGAGTCCCATCTCAGCTCCTTAACAACTTGCTTCATGCCTCGCATCCAGCTTCCCCCAATTTCATCGCTAATTTATTCATCGTGTTACTGCCGGTCCCCATTTTCTCATGCAGAAAATAGCGCCTCTGTGTTAGTGGCTAAAACTGCATTAGTAAACACAGGGAAGTGGACAGGGCAGGGGAGCCCCCATGAGTGCCTGTTTAAAAGTCTTTGCCTGAGCTGATCTGAATGCCTTTAAGCAGAAGAAAGGATATCACAGAAGTCCATTAAGGAGTCACTTTTGGCAGTGATATTTTGTGTCTTGGATGCACTCCTAACAGTGAGTTTTATGGCTCAATGCTAAGCCAACAGTTGCTCACATTAACTTACCCAAGGAAATTTATTTTTGTATTTTTTGTGCAAAAAAAAAGCTACCATGGATTTCTGCACTGGATTTCTTTTTTTTTTCTCTTTGAATTAAAATGAATGGAAAAGCACTAACTAAAAGAAATGGGTGATGATATCCTAGGAATATGGCAGGTCATTATGGTCCAGGAGTGTAATGGAACGAATGCATAATAAAGACACATCAATGCAGAGCTAGAATAAAATAAAGTAAGAAATAAAAAGGCTGTTCAAAGAAAATCAAAGGCTACAAAACAGACAGAATTTTAGGGTAAATCAATGGGTTCACCCTTTGAAAAGATGTATCTTTGTTGGACACCAGAAAACATAAAACAGTGCAGTGAGTCATCTCATGGGCTTACTACATTGCACTTGTGTGTTGGTTCGACACACACTTGCATCACACAAAGAGAGAGTGGAGTATCCCCGGATTGAATTTAGCACTCTAACGATTTGAGTCAGTGGTGTGTGAGCTCATTTAAAGAATCTTATGTAAAAGTTAAGACCTATATACTATCTCACAGTCCACTAGGCTGTACATGATAGACCTCAGGTGCTTCTGCACCGGCAGTGATCATGATCTGTACTTATACTGAGCCCAAATGATCTGGAGACACATCAGGCCAAATTGGTCTGAAGAATGACTATTGCTATGGAGCAAAAGACAGAGACTTTTGGGGATTCAGCCAGCTTGTTAGCTCCTTTTTGAGAAATACTAACTTTTGGCTTGGAGTCAAACTTTTTTATACTTTCAACTTTGTGGGAACTTACTGAAGTTTGTTGAAATTCAAGTTGATGCTTCTCAGAGGATAAGTGCTTGTCATTCAAGAGTGAAGTCGTGGGATCAAAAGAAAAATCTCACAATTTCGACAGAGAAAGACTGCCTGATCAGAAGTCCATAGCTACTGAGGATATGCCTGACAGATTTTCTGGAACTGCAGATATCGCAATTATCTACAGAGTTAGTTGCGTATCTATCAGAGAACTGCAATAGAGTCAGACATAATTTTCTCCACCTCAAAGACAAAGTCTTGTGCACTTCCCTGTTAGCACAGATTGCAATATTTAGTAGCTTCGGCATGGTCCCATGTCCAATGTAGAGGAATTGTCCAAATGTCAGACAGCTTTCACTGTAAACATCAGTCACAGCAGCAGTCAGTTAAGTGACAGTTTTGATGTAAATCATTTTCCAACCATTGAGCCCACAACAGCATCTAAAGGCTTTTTTATTCTCGGTGGGTGGCAGGGATGGGATTGTGAGATATAACAGTATCTGCCAGGAAGCAGTCTGTCTATAAACAGAGAAAGATGCTGCGCATTGACGCTCGGGACAGATGGCTACATTTCACAGCCCCTCATTTGAACAGAAAAGCACAAATGGAAGCAGCCCCCCCCCCCCCATTCTTTCCTTTGTTACATTCTAAATGTACGTTCATCTTTCAGGGTGCAAACAGCCAGATAGATTCAAGGCAGTTAACTGTAGAGTTGATATGCTAACGCCGGGTGGCGGCATGTTTGATGTTCCCATTTAGAGTGTCCTGTGTGTCGGCATCTGTCTCCTCTGCATCCGCCTCCTGCTCGGTGCCGTGACAGCGTTACAATCAGGCCCTGCCTCACGTACAGCTGGCACGACACAACTGACACCTCTCTTTCATGCCCTGCTCTCACGCTTTCCAACTTTCCCTGCTCCAGCGGCGAGGCTGGCGGCCAGACCAGTGTGCCATCCATTTTAATGAAGAAGAGGGATTGGCTTTCATCAGAGTCTGCAAGGAGGATGAAGAGATGAGGGGATTTTTTTCACTTCTTTCTTTTCCGACTCGTCACAGTGTGGAAGGGCTCCTTCCTCTGGCACCCCAATGGAGAGCATGTGCAGGAATGACACACATTCTGACAAGACACTGACAGCTCAGACGCCTGGCAGGGGTTGAGTGTGTGTGTCTGTGCCTTTGCAGAGTGACCAAACACTACAGTATGTAATATTCCAAGTACCAGAGATATCTTTGTCAAACAGTGTATCATTCTTAGAAAATTTCAATTGGATGCGCTTTTACAGAAAAAAAATCTTTTCTTTTACGTGTCAAAACATTGCATGGTTCTTGATGCATTTGTCTGTAAAGCCTTAACTCAACACCTGTAGTTTATCACTTTCAACAACATTACCAACCCCTGTACACTTTGATGCAGCAGGCATGATTTACAGGAAAACATCAGATAAAAGGAATGAGCTCTTCCCTCTCTGGAACTTTCCACCCATGTCCTGCCATGGGATTAAACTCTGACTCACATTCCAATTTCACCTCAGAGGTTTGACCTGTTTAATTCAGCACCTGTCAAAAAAGCACAGTAGTGAGGAGAGAGGATTTTTTTAAGTGGTAAAAGGACAGTCACTCTGGGGCCCCTCAGTGCTCTGGGAGGAGGGTGGAGAAGGGTGGAGGAGGGGTGGGGGCAGCGGTTGCTGGGTGTTCAGTGGAGCTGGCAGCTCATTTCTACCCCTACAGGACACTTTCAAAAAGAGATGTCTAAAACTTTTCTCTTTCACACTGTAAACATCTCCTGGCCATTAAAATGTGATCCTCACCTCACCAGAGGAGAGGGATGGTAGGCCTGGGACCAACTCCAGTGGCCTCTCCACTCATCAGGGGAAAACACCGCTGTGCAGCGCTCTTATTCATATGTATAATGCTGGGAGATGAAACCTTTATGGCCGGAGAATCTCATCTGTGGCGGCGACTCCAGGGCCAGCTGTTTCTGCCCATCTGGCTGGACTAAATGGGCCACAGCAGCCCACAGATGGCAGCTTGTTTATGCGTCTTTGCAGTTCAGGTCAGTGGGCTTCTCGTTGTAGTGTGTTTTTTTAGTTCTTCTATTCTCTCACGGAATACCAATGTTGTAGTCCTTCCTGGTTACAGGTTATATAACCAGACCCATCTTTGCATGGCCGAGAACAGTTTTCCTTTTTTTATTTTTTCCTCATGCAGAGTGAATTTCCACCAGGAGACATTTCTCTCAATTTTGTTTCAAACATTCCTGTGCTGCCTCTACAGGAACTCATCCATCCATGGCTCTGCCCAGCGCTACCTTCATAAACAAGCGCAGGGAGCGGAAGGGAGCGGGGTAATTGTTATGAATGGATGGAATCGGAAGAGAAAACAAAGAGGGCTTGGAGAAAACAAACCTAATGTGCTCCATGACAAGGGGAATTAATCTGGGGCTCCTTAAAGAGCCGCGAGCGAGTGAGCGAACAGCAGAGCCTCAGCTCTGGGCTCAGCCATGGCCGCGCAGGCTTGATTGACTGGCTAACTGGCTGTGCTGCATTTTCATCAGAGCAGGGCCCTGGGGCATGGCTGCCCTCCCTGCCTCTCATATGCACTCGCTACCTGATCAACAGGTGCAAGAAAGTCTGCTTCACCACTACCCACCCCCCACCTCACACACAAAAACACAGTAGCACACCCATCAGCACCTCTCTCCCACACCTCCTGAGGATGCTGCAGCACCTTCTCCATGGGAGTTACGCGTTTCTTTGTCGTTGTTTTGTTGTGTTTTTCCAGTGTGCGGATGGCTAAATGTGCCGTGGCGGCTGCTCCGGGTCTCCGGTGAGCGGAGCAGCAAATCCCTGAGGTGGAGCTGGCGTGAGAGAACAGATGGAGACTGTCAGCAGATGCCATTCCACACTCAGAGCTAGCAGAGGCTCAGGGGGACCAGAGACAGGAATGTCGTGTGGGAGGAATGCTCTTTGTCCTCCATCAAAGCAAATGCCCTGACCCCCACCCCCCACCCCACCCCAACACACACACACACACACACACGCACACACAGACTGACGGAACAGAATTCAGAGAATGGTGTGAAATGACAAAAAAAAAAAACTTTTAATTTTACACATTCTGGCTCGTGACCAATTGGCCTATTTCAGTGCTGAAGGGCTGACAGTCGAATCCTCCAATCTACCCCCATATCTCCCTACCATTTTGGTCTGTCTAATCCTCTGACTTAAAAAAAACATTTACAGGCAAAATAACAAGTCCAGTGAGGCACATTAATTAAAAAAAATTATATATGAAAAATTCAACATTAAACACAACTCAACACAACTAAGTTCAAACTGACAGCAGAGAATGAGGACTCTTGGAGCTCAGTCAGGCGTGTGTCTGAACTAATTATTTCCAACATAGCTGTCAGTTAGCTCCCCCGCCTCCCTCTTTAAGCGGCACTAAAAGTTACGTCCTCAGGTTGTGGTTCACACTGAGGTTTGACTCATCTCCTCCGACAGCAGCGCGCACAGCTTCCGCGCATTAGCGCACAAGTGTTGGTGTCAGTGCAGAGCCTGTTACCCATAACACCCTGCTCTCCTTCAGCCGCTTCGGCTCACCTCGGCTGACACAGACGGACAGACTGATGGCTGAGCAGATAAAGGATGACACGTAAATGTGTGCTGCATATTCATCATGCTGTGGCCCCATAAATCTCCACCCATACTGGTACTCAGCCCCCCACCTCCACCCCCAACCGCTGCATGGGCATGAATAAGTGACTTTGCCAAAAATAGCCTGTAGGAGAAATAACAGGCCCAACGACAGCGAACCAACTGGCGCCTCAGTCACTGTCTATTCACCATGTCAATTTGTCTCACTTGCTCCCAGCCAGGCCTTGAACACACGGTGAGCGGCTCAGGTCCTCTTTCCTGCTGACTCTGAAAGATATTTCATTATTTCCCTGTCCCTGGTAACTGGAAGACATGAGCGTGTCTGTTGGCGGAACACAGCAGCTCAATTGCACTTCTTCTCTTTACTTTTTTTCCCACTTGCAGCCGCCCATGAGCTGACACAAGCACAATTGATGTGGATGAATGTCAGAGCCCTTTAAAGATTTTCACAGTGATCATATCAGTCCGATATTTAACACAAAGCCCTGTGATTCAGTAGACGATGAGGCAGGAAAGTGCACGTCTTTAAAGCAGAGATCAGAGGTACATGAAAGCATGTGTGCATCAGTATATGATAGTAAAAACACAGAAACAGTGTGTGCTTCTATGTTATGTGTGTGTGTTGAGACAGGTGTCCCCCAGGCTCAGGAGTGTGATGGATGAGACAGGAGGAGAGCCGCCTCTCCCAGGAAAGTGTGTCGCTGCTCTCTGAACACCTGGCCACTCCGCCAGGATTTCTGCTCTCATCCTGCTGAGACCAGACCCCAGCACAGTCGCCTACTCTGCCTATTCTCTCTGATTGCCATTAGCACGGCGCTAAGTCACAAGTCTTACAAGATTAAACATCTTTATCCCCCTCCCACACTCATGGAAGAGCGATTATCTGGCACTGATGATTGATACGTTATCCTTAGGAATGATGGGAAAACAAACAGTAAAAGTAGACAGTAAAAGTTGCGGGAGGAAGGAGAGAGGGAAAGACACAAAGTGAGAGGAGAACAGAAGAGAAGTGAAGAATGTATTTCAACAGATTCACAAACCCCTGTAGGATTCAGCCATCCTTGTGGTATCTTATGAAATTAATTAAGGAGATTGGTCTAATGTGGTAATGCTCTAATGCGCTGTTATATAAAGCAAGATTTTTATACATTTAACCATGAGCCACTTCCAACTACTATTTTCACTTTCTATCAACAAATATTCAATGTATTTCCTGCTGTCCTGCTATCCTACAATGCCTTAATAAATTATTGGTTGCTATGGTGCAGTAAAACATGCATTAAAGTATATAGGCTAAGGATGAGAAATAAACCCCATTCCACCTTGCAATTATTGAGCTCAGTACCAGCAGTGGGCCTGTTTTAAGTGGCAGGGTAAGCAGGTGTCATTTCAGGCCGACAATAAGATTCTGATTTGCTGTAGCAGACATACTTATTGGATAACATCATTAAAACCTTTAAGGCCCATCATAGCCACTTCCAGTAACTTAATGCTCTTAAATGGTCTGCAGACTCTAACCTTTCTTTTCCAAGCCATAACCTATTCTCAACTCTTCCCTGGCTTACCTAGCTTGTCTTCTTTTTCTTGTTGGGCCTCCTTGAACCTGCAGTCATGGCAGCACAACCTACTGTGAGCGGCGAGAGAAAGCCCTCCCGCTACTGACACATGAACAGAAAACAGCAGTCAGATCCACAGGCTACACAGGTGGAGCCTCACATCAGACGCATCTCTACTGGGTCCGCTTTGTGAGCCCACTTGTTGCAGATGGCTTCCCGTTCAAAATCAGTCTGTTCTGATGTCATCACAGGAGGAGTGCCCCCCCCCCCTCTCCAAACACTGAAATTCACAGCTTCACAATCTGTGGCACTTTTAGGTTGCGGGCCTCCTTTGTTGCCAGCGAATGAAGGGAAATGAATGAAGTCCTCCACAGGAGCGGTTTCCATGCTGATGCATACTGTTGAGGCAGCCTCTTACGGGAGCCAGTCTGGAAGTGTGCAGACACATGCTGCAAACACTCTAAAATTCTCTAAATGTGTCTCCACCGTCTGCTGTTACAAACTGCAAATGATAACGGACTGGAGTAACCACAGACTAGGGTTGCCACACGTTATGGTTTTCCCGGGATTGTTCTCTTTTTTTAATGCCTGATCCGGAAAATTGATAATCTTTCCCGGGACACGAAATGTCCCGTTTTTTTGGTGCAAAGGCACTTCAATTTTTTTTTAAAGTAGGCCTATTCCCTAGTTTCACTTTTAATAAAATCTACGTTCTGTTCATGCAATCCTAGACTACTATTTTCTTACGGTATCTTGATCCAGCTGTCAGAGGCAGGCATGTGCTTATTTGATTGGTTAATGCAAAGCAGTGAAAACAAAAGTTTACATTAACGCATCAGCATCACCTAGCAACTGCCACGAGCAAAATTTTCTAGAGAGTGAAGGAATGCGGGTTAGATAGATTGGAGACTGCCTAGTTAAAAATAAATTTCCGTTCCACTTGGTTTGTTTAATTTAAGTTAAAGAGCCCATAGAATGCATTTTTTGACCATCATAAAATGTTCTTTGAGCCTCAATTTTTGACCATCATAAAATGTTCTTTGAGCCTCAATAATTAATAATAACCAGTGTTTAAAGGATAGAAACAACACATGCCCATTGCTAGCCATTTTAAAGGCAGGCAGAGGCGACACTATATTTCCCAAATAGCCGAGACAGGAGCAATCATCAAGATTTTGGTGTCAACCACTTTATTTCATTTTAGACAACCTGTGAAAGGGGCTCAATATGTTAAAAACCGAACTATCCCTTTAACTATCTGAGCTAAATAAACACGCAATAGGATGTCAGCCTTTATGACAACGTTATGCAGAACCATTTACAATTTAATATTATGTAGGCATAGGCTACGTTTTAGTTTCAGTACTAATGTCTGAGGTTATGAAATGCTATGATAGACGGCGATATGCATCTTTACAGGGAAATTAACGTAGGCTATTACGTTTGTATACATTGTAAACATTCCAAGTTCAACTAAAACCCCGGTGTTAAAACTTGGTAATGGAAATGCAACACTGGGGCTATATAAGCACAGAAGCCTGGGGGAAATGCGACATTAGTATCTGTTGTTATGCTTGCTAGCAACACTTTAGTGACCGAGTGTGCAACAACTTTTCAAGTAGGCAAACGGCCATAGAAATACCAGTCTATAATGCTATGGTTATGGAGACCAAAAAACACTGAATTCTAGCGTGGTTACCTACCGGCAGAATTGGTTGTTGTTGGAGAATAGTTGAAATAGATCCTGGTTTCCTGAAAAGCCGGATTGATATAGTCCGAGGTTGGCGAAACAATATGGGGTGAATTGACCAGAGCAAACGGCCAATCTTGTGGTTGTAGATAAAAATCAACTACTCCCGTTGAATGCGAGGTTCTTGAGGAAGGTAGTGCAAATTCCGGACAACCCCAGCCCAGTACATCCTGGAACGTTACACGTGCGTGCTGACATTTTTTTCGTATGTTCTCCAGTTAAACAGAAATTCAACATGCACTTATTTCAAACAGAAATTCAACATGCACTTATTTTTCTTAGAGCCGTTAGCCGTTCTCAATGTTAGCTAGCTATTACATAGACTACAGTGCGTTTATAGCCTACTTCCGAAGCAACAGGGGACTGGACAAGAGACTGACAAACAATTTTGATTGGACCAAAGATTCTAGAGCTAGAGCTTTTTGGATTGGACAATGTAATGGAGGAGGTGTAGCTTTGCGCTGTCTACGTATACCGAGCACTAGTTTCAGATTGTTTTTTTTCAGCCCGGCAAATTCGGGCCTGAAATTTACATATAGAAGGAGGCGGAAGATGGTGTTGGGAGTTTCGGTGTGGTCCGTTGGATACCTTAAGCTACCTAAATTCAACAATAACAAGGTAAATGTGGTTTTGCTTTCTATGGGCTCTTTAAGTTAATGGGGGGCGAGATGGGCGAGGAGGATGCACAAAGTCAGGGCAAGCGGCAAAGAAAAAGAGGTACACAGTTTACAACGCCGACTGGGCGAAAACTGGCAACTATTCGCAGTGGGTAGGTGACATGACCAACCATTTATTTCTGTTAGCATCTGTTCTTAGGCCTATAGGCCAACTGGGTCTATATCTTGAGCATCTTGCAATGTTCTTTGTTAAATTAATCTATCCACAGTATAGGCCCACATGTCGCTTTAATGTAACCTACATTATTGTTTTATTTTTCTTTTATTATATTTATTCCTTAACTTAACTTTAATTTGTGTATTGAATACATGGTTTTCACAGCAATGTCAACATCGTTGCACTGCTTTCTTCCCCGGGTTTGTAAACATGAAATCCATGTATACAATAAAGAAACAAATGTACAAATATATAATAGCATTGTATTTATTATTACAATATGACAGTGGTAGCCTATCCCACACACAAACCAACTGTCGCCACGCCACGCCACCCCCCCCACCCCCCCGCCCCTTTGTCCCGGTTTTTCTCAATTCAAATGTGGCAACCCTACCACAGACAGATAGGAGGCTAGCTGCAGCAGAGAACTAGCAGTTATGTACTCATTTCTGTGTTAGGAGACCAAGAATTGCATTACAGGAACAAACACAAGGTGTCTACTTACTTTTCCAGGGCTATAGGATCTGTGGGCTGCAGGGTCAGAGGGGTTGTGGCCCAGGCTCAGATGAGCGCTGCCCTAGGGTCAGAAGACTCCCCATGGTGGGTTGGCGTCTGCACGCTCCACTGGGTCAACGAATGCAGAGGAACCTAAAGGCTCTTATGGCCCCCCTTCTTATCTGTTTGCCAGCCCACCTGACACCTGGCTCTCTACTCTTAATAAGCCCAGCAGGCGAGGGAATGTCACACGCAGGCGGTGCCTTCACTGCCAGATGGAATCGCTAAGCAGAGGGCTGTGGGCAGAAGATGTTTCACCTGCAGCAGTAACACACTTCGCCTTCTAGCCCCACCCAAGGCTCCCTAACCTAATACTGTACAGTATATGCACAGCACATTAACAGTGAATGGCACCCAGCACTGTCTGCAGTCCCAGGAAAACACACGTGGCTCATGATCAAACATATTTACCCATTGAATATTGAAACATATTGACCCATTGATATTTTCTATAATCCCTACCTTAAACAACCACCACACTGACAGCATTTAGAGACATATCTTCATTAGTAAAATAGATTAGTAAAGCAGTTCATTAGTTGACTCATATTGTAGGTCATATTTTAACCTTTAGCCTCTCGACGCCCCAAACATAATTTGTGAAGATGACTATGAATAAAGGAATATGTTCAGTGCTGAACTGTATTTTTAAAAATGGCAGAAAGCACTCAAGTGGAGGGTACAGCAGACGAGCAAATGAGTCCTCCTAAAGCTGCCCTCCGCCTACATCTGGTGCCCTGTATCTTATTAGACACAGCCCATGCAAACACAGACTCTCCCAGTGTGTTGACTTGCACTTGCTCTCTCTCTCTCTCTCTCTCTCTCTCTCTCTCTCTCTCTCTCTCTGCGTTTTGCATTGCTCTGAATGCTCTCAAGATAAACGTACAGGGTCATTGTAGCGCTGAGTGACTGGCCTACGTGTGTTGTTCTACAGCCTGTGCTCTGCCCCCGTCTCCAGAAGCCAATTGAAAGCCGCCTGTCCTCGCTTGATGCGAATGAGACTCGGAAAGAAGACACACGTCGAGTGGAATCTCACATCTCGTATCCATCCCCCCTCACACCCACATCCACAAATACAGCGCCACCTACAAGCAAAAATAACACAATATAAAACATCACACTCTCCATACAATCTATCAAATGATTCTCCTGAAGTCCTTAATTGCCTCCTGGATTTACACATTCCAGGATAATTGAAGCACAAAATGTGCAAGAATGTGACATGACACCCAGCTAAATCCATTCAGAGTCAAATGAGGAAGATTTTTCCATTCCAGTCAAAATTTCTGTTCCATTTCATTTGGTTTGTCATGACAAAGCTGACACTCTAAGACCGTGGCTTTCTCCCAGTCTAATTCCTCGGAGGTTCCAAGTGACTTGGCTAATACAGCGGAACATGAACGTAGATGACAGCCACCGGGGGCTTCTCTGTAGGTAATCATGTACAGCTTGTGAGGCCTGGGCTAGCGTAGGGCAGGGGGCTTGGCCTGCACCAGTCATGGGGCTCCACTCAGGAGCCCAGCAGATGGGGCTGGCCCCAGAGTTGTGACATATTAATACCAGGCAAGGTGGAGGGGGTGGGGGGAGAGACACTGGAACAGACCGGCATGCTGGGTGACAATCTGCAGCAGAGTCAAACACGTGCATGCAGGTGTGTGTGTGTTTGTGTGTGCGTGTCTGTGCGTGGGTTTGAGTGAGTGTGTGTGTATGTAGAGAGAAAAGAGTGATTCATTCACTCAGAACAAAAAACTGCTTAGAGGTACCACCAAGAGGAATGCTATGATTTCAAACAATACACATACACACATTTGAAGTAGTGGCAGGCAAGGGAATCAGTTCTTTCTGTATCTGTATCTGGGATTCTGTACCCACTTGAGGCAGCAACCTCTTCTCTTGACCCCTCATAGGAGCCATGCTCATCAACCCCCCCAGCGCCAAAGGCTTCCACAGCAGCCAACCAAGAGACAATTTAAAAAGCAATCTCTGCAAGGGAGTTTGTTCTTGCACAATTTCCTTTATTAGAGCTGCAGTCCCATGCAGCACATTCTCTTGAACCGCTGTGCCTCCTGTGTGTGGATGGGAGAATGTGAAACGAGCAGACAGGCTGAGGAAGACAGAGGCATTGGGGTCATATGGAGAGGAAGGGAGCTCTAAGTGCCTCCCCTTGGAGCTAGTAGGGGATGAAACACTTGTCTGGAGCATGTCAATCAGTCTATGGGGGAGGGAGAGGTTGAGGAGATCTCAGTGCTGGCATCACAGACATGTAAGGAAGAACTAAATGTAAGGTGGAAAGAAGGAAGAGAATGGAACAGAATTGATCTATATTATTTTTGCTATGAGGAAATCAATGAGATGTATGGACTCACATGAAACATGTCACTAGCATGAAAATCCTCACACACACTCTCCCAGGGATGGCAGTGGTAGAAGGCAACTGAAAGGTTACTCATTTTTATTTAAAAAAAATCACTTATTGATTCTGTTAAGTTTCTACATGCATCAAAGTAATGTCTTTGTCCTCTTGCCAGTCGCAAACTTGATAGCCTTATTTTTGTTTGAAAAGAAACGTTTTTCGAAAGCTGTGCTTCTCATGAACCCCCTGCTGAAAACAATAGCAATGTACTGCTGGGCCTGAGTTGCTTTGCACCTTGATGATGGCGAAATTGAATCGAACTGATAAACCTTTAGACAACATCTGAGAGACTCCGTTTTTTAAAACAGAAGAAAGAGATGAAAATATCATCGCAATGAGACAAAGGGAAACTTTGGCACGGAAAACTAGCGTGAATTGAAAGGGGGTGGGTAAACAAAGATCATTTTAATCCGAGGGACTCTCGGCATCATTGCATTCACAGCTTGTGGAGTAATTAAAGAGGGAAGCATCTTTCCAAAGAGTCCCTGGACATTAACTCTCAGCCAGTTGCCCAGAGAGGCACAACTCTCAGACATTGTGTGTGTGTGTGTGTGTGTGTGTCTGCAAAAAGTGGGGGTCCATCACTGCCATAAGACACCGTCTGGCAGGAATACCAGTGCAAGAGCTGACAATTACGGCCCTTAATCCGCCAGCGTAAAGTGGGACCCCCTGCCTGGGCCTGTAGAGTATGACAGATGGTGTGAGATATTGCTGCCATTAAAGTCGGCAAACTGCGCTGAGTGACCCACCAAGAACGGTCCCATCAAGCTCCATGGAACCTCTCCCGCAGCTCAGCACCTGTAGAGGGCCGCGCTCTTGCCCGGTGACCTCCAGAGAGCCGAGAGCAGCCCTGGTGGCTCCGAGACACAAAGCAGTTGTCCTGCTAAGGCGTCACCACTGCCCACTTTTGGACAGTTTGCCCTCAATCCAGGTGGGCCAGAGAACCTGCCTCCCCAATGTAGCATTAAAGGATACAGATCACAGTCTGTGGGGCTCAGGGCTCCCAAAGGAGCTGAGGTGCTCCGTCTTTGAAAAACAACAAAAATCATTCGCCTGGAGACCAGCATGAGTGAAGTTGTTCCTCTTGGATGCTTTCTTTTTCTGGAAGTGAAATGACAGCCGGATGACCACTCCTAACCGACAGTCCAGGAATTCAGATGAAGGTTTTCATGAGGAAAACAATTTTTTTTAAGGGATTCAAGCCATCCATGTTGGCCCGTAAATAATGGACAACCATCTGCGAATATTTTTTTGTAGCCTGAATCAGATCTGTTCCACACCAGGTGTGACTTCACACTTACAGTGGGCTAAAAAAGAATTGTCTCTTTGCCAGACGTAGAACCATAGTATATTTTAATAATGGCCAAACAAAAAACGTTCACCTGAAACTACAAAGCAAGTGGCCTGATTCAAGTCCTGTTAATATGATGCCAGAATTGGATTTTCCTTGAGCCAGAGCTCAACACATGGCACTACATTAGCCAATGGCAAGCTTGATTTGGCTAGCAACTGTGTCTTCACTGAAGTGAAGAGCTAAAGGTTTTTTCCTCTCCTTTTGGACAGACTATGCCAAGATCACTTCTATGTGACAAAAACAAAACTGTGAAATGATAGAAAAATATGCAGCTAATCATGAACATCATAATTCAAACCCTCAAATAACATCATTCAGACCACCTCCCAAAAGATTTTCTTTATGCACTGGAGAAGATTTAAGCAAGAATACCGATAAAGACATATTGTGAAAGGCAAGTTAACTAACCAAGCTTCTCTTTGCCAGCTGGGTGTTCTCATACAACATCGAGGCCTCATCTCCACCAGCCTGGGCTCTGCTGAACATCATCTTTGACGTGGCCTCCACCAGCCTGGGCTATGCTGAACAGTGGTGTAAGCCTGAGACACTCAGACGGACTTCCCAAATCCTGTGTGCTGCCAGACAAAGACAAATATCTCAGTGTCCATGTGGTCTGTTTGCAAATCACACCCACACTCATTTTTCTTCTGACCATAATGCCTGAATGGAGACTGGCTACAGCGGAGAGTGGCTTCGGAGAAAGAGCTACTTTGCTTGAAAGGCATGGGCTACACAGTGTCTGACTCCATTGTGCTGCTATAATGTAAGGCAGACCTGTAAAAAGATGTCCTTGCACTGCAGACAGAATGAGCAAACTAAAGAACTTAATGAAGCATTTACCAGCACCCTATATACCCAGACCTGTGGGTTAAAGTGTGTGTGTGATTTATCAGCACCCTATATACCCAGACCTGTGGGTTAAAGTGTGTGTGTGATTTATCAGCACCCTATATATCCAGACCTGTGGGTTAAAGTGTGTGTGTGATGGTTAGTGGCTCGTAACTGAGAGAGAGAGAGAGATGCCAGGTGTTTTATGCTCACTCTATCATCCCAGTTGCCAGTCGCTTATTCACCTTCCCTCAGATAGTTTTCTTTCCCTTTCACCTCCTCTAGGTGACCTCCGACACATAGTCAGATGACACATGTCCCAGCACTTGCCACAAATCCATCCCAGATCGGAGCTGCTTCTGCCTGCTTTCTGTCATGAGAGGGCAGACACACAGGGGAGAGCACGGAACATAAGTGCTCAGGAAATAGTGGCTGTGATTCTAATTGCATTTCCAATTATAGGCTATTAACCTGGCAAGGTTTGCCATCAATTAGTAATTTGTTTAGAAGAGTGTTCAAGTGGTTCTCACTGGTCCTAAAAAAATCCATGAATGCTTTTAAAAGGTTTTAAAAGGTGTGACCTTTTCCTTTGACGTTCAGATTATATCTGCATAACCAGCTTGAGAAAGGAGAATAAAAATGAACTAGACTGCATTTTCTTGGCAGAAACCGCAAGGTGGAGAACCCCCCCCCCCCCCCCACACCCACCCCAGAAACCCTCAACACCCCCTCAAAAGCCCCCTCAAAAACCCCACCCACAGCCCCCACACATAAACACGCACACAAGCATTTCCCCCACCTAGTGGCAAGTCCACAACTAGTTATGTGTATCTGGAGGACAGACATCCCCAGGGCCTGAAGCCACAGCTGGACTGCATCCATTGCTATACGGCAGCGCTCTGACAACCAGCCCTCCCTTGAATGACAGGCACTCACTTCAAACATGGGGGGCACCCGCTGATCTGAGAGATGACACTTCAAAAAAAAAAAAAAAAAAAAAAACGGCCCTTTGGCATCCTCCATCGCTCAAAGATGTGGCTCTGGTCCTCTGAGAAAGTGACACTTCCATTGAAGATAAAAACAATAGTAGCTCAAAAGGTCCCGCAGTTCCCATTTCCCAGTCTCTCACAGCTTGACATCCCAAATCTGCAACTGAAGCTGAGAAAAAGGATTCAATAAGCCTCTGCCTCTTTGCACTCTCAAAGGGAAGTAATACGTTTCATTATGTGCAAAGAAAGGGGGAAAAAAAAACACAAACTCAAAATATTCTGACCTTTTAGTGTGTGTGGCAGAAACACATTTACTAGAGCTATAGATAGGCCTTTTAACTTTGCTCCAAAGTTTTGACAGTTTTTTTGACCATGAAAAGGGACAGAATGAGTTCAGGGAATACGAGTAATTCACAGAATACAACTGAACTACAAGTCCCTAAGATGCCAAGCTATTGTAGATGGTTTGGCAAGATGACAGTAATAGACTAGTCTTGCAGTAGTAAAAGGTAGCAAGAGGTGACAATGGTCAAAATCAGGTTAATCGTGTACAAGTAATCCACTCTGATGAGTCAATAGGCCTGCTGCTGTGAGCACAGACTAAGTGCTTACACATTTTCTTTGTGAAGCCACCAGTGGTTTACCAGTTAAGCTTATTCTCTCCCAACAAAAGAGGAAAAGGCTTATGCCTACTCACCAAAAGACAACTCAAGGTGTGAAATGTTTTAAGCACTTTTCAGTGGCCTCCTAATCTATTCAAATGATTCACTGACCATGTCAAAGCATCCATTTCACATCCAGAATCCTAGTATCTGTGGTGCGGTGTTGAAATAAGAGCCATAATGATGTGCAGTGCATTAGGGGGGCATAATAATGGAGGGGAAGGAAGAGAGACCACACCCGTCTCCCTTCAGCCGAGCTGTGATTTAGGTGCACAACACAGAGGTCAGTCGCCGACCATTTTACCGCGTCATCTGAGGACGTGTGCAGCGTACGTCCGTCTCAAAATAATTACCACCTGCACGACTTCATTCACACTTGGGTTTGCAGAGTAAAGTAGGCTAATGCAGGTCAAGCACAAATTTTGGCGGGACATGTTGGATTATGCAATTAATCATAATGCCTGCTGCATAATGAGGTTTTACCAGACCCTTAATCCACTGGAAATTAATCAGATGGAATTAAACAATTGTGCGAGTCTGATGGAAGGTGAGACCTCAGGCCAAGACAACCAAGAGCTCAAACCCCTCCTCCACTTCCTAGCTAGTGGAGTGTTCTGAATGTCCTACTATACTAGAGCATAAAGCAGCCAACAAATGACAGTCATCAGCTGATATAGAGTTTATTTATTAGACAATTTAACAGTGCTTTTACTTGGTACCAGAAACCAAAAGAGGAGTGACGTGTAATCATAAGCGTGAAAGTGAAAAAGGAACCGCAATGCAGTTATCAGAAATAACATTAGTGTGT
Organism: Limnothrissa miodon; assembly: GCA_017657215.1. Lineage (NCBI taxonomy): Eukaryota > Metazoa > Chordata > Actinopteri > Clupeiformes > Clupeidae > Limnothrissa > Limnothrissa miodon. Next base: position 23,647 of record JAGFZM010001271.1, read on the forward strand.
ATTTTTATACTTACAATGCTTTAACAATAAAACAAAGTGATGCTTGTATACATATGTGCATTTATCTATATCCTTAGATGGAACAAAGCCACCTTCATTAATTTATTATATCAATCAATTTAAAAATCAAAAAGGTCCTTATTCATATTGTTTGGCACTTTTGCTGCAATAAGAAATAAAAATAAATTAAAACTTTAAGCGTGTCCGTGTGTTTTCTTCAGTACAGAAAAGTACCAAAGCTGCCCTTGCCGTTGCGCCTGAACTGGTTGCCTTGGATGGAGACGAACATCTCCTGTGACAGCAGGTTCTCATCAGCCTGCATGGAGCCCAAATGATTGGCTCTATTCCTCTGACAGCGCAGCTTCTTGGCGGAGGTTGCCTTCAGTTCTCGCTCAATGGCATCATTTCCCTCAGAGCCCTCGCTGGCCACACAGCACTCCTCCTCCACCACCAGGATTGGGATCTCTGCCTCGGGGAGGTCGCCCTCCGAACTGCCCACATCTGCTGGCTCTGGGAGCTCCTCACTGGCTGTGCCCCCCATAGCCGCAAGTGTGCCGCTCTCTGGCTCATCTACAGGGGAAAGTACAACAGACAACAGTCTTTCATTGCCACTGCACATGAAGTCAAAGGTCAGACATCGTCGTTTAGCTTGCTTACTTGTTGCTAGAAGACACAGGGCATTTGATATTAGATATCTTAGAATGAAATACTGGTTAACTTTGCTGGTTGCTTTTATGGCTTTGTTTGTCCTTTGACTATTTGGTGTAAATCAGGGGTGAAAGTAGTTTTCATTTCTTGCCAGCACTACAATCTTTCAATCACTTTATCATTTTATATCTTCAGCCGCTCCTGAAAAAAAAAAACTTTTAATATTTAAGTGGGCCTGTGAGAAATGTCAAAATATTTTACTTGCCTCAAAATATTTTCCTCTGAGACTTAATCATTCAAGAGACACTCAATTCTCACTATTTGTGGTTTCAGTGCAGTGCATTGACAATTTAGAACTCTTTTCAGTAGATTTCATTTGGCACTTAACAGAAAAATGCGAAAAATGCACCACCTTGTTTTTATCTGTGCACACCAGTGATTCTTACCAGTACTACATACCGGCTGTAAATCTTATAACTGTGCGTAGTAGTGTATAAGTGTGTGTTGGAATGGAAGAAAGAGGCATACATTGTAGAGCACTTGAGTGCTTGTACAATAAGAGTGGAAAAGCGCTGTATAAATCCAGCCTATTTACAATAACTTAATCAAAAATGTTTAAATGCTTAAATTAACACCAAGGTAGCCATGACTAGTCCAATACCCAGAAAAGACCATTCTGGAGCCCAATTTGGACAAGACTTTTGCTCTGTGAGCATCTCAGAATCTAAATGGCAGACTTGAGCTGTGAGGTAGAAGCCTGTGGAGACAGGGAGAATGTAACTGATTAGCCTCGGAAAATAGTTTGCCCACTTACAGCAGGAAAAAAAAAGGAGACCTTAAGTATTGCAAAAGGTAATGGTTGAGGTCTTCCATTTCTACACCATTTTCTTGGGATTTCAAAATGAGACACAAAACATAAACAGAGCAACATTCTAAAGCACACCTCCAATTGGGAGACAGCCGCCTCAAAGGATCCCTTCTGCACCTCCTAGCACTTCTCCCCACACTCCAAATAACAACAGGCCCGCCGTAATGGAGAGCAGATTTTCTCCAACAGCTTCGGTAATCACAATTATTATGGTAGCGATGCTGCCGACAGCTTCTCTCTGGACACCCCAATCGATGGCACGCCTCATGCGTCTACGAGGGAAATTGGAAAGAAGCAGCTAGGAGCCCATTCCTTCCTTTTCCTGACCTCACAAAAACAAGTTTAAAATGACACTCATTTTCTCTGATTTAGTCAGCAGGCGCGAGCAGCTCTCCCCCTCACTCCCCCTCTCTAGTGATGGGCCAAGAAGCAGCAGGGACTCCATTAGACATATCAGGGAGAAGGGAGCAGCGGTGAAAGCGGTGGAGGGGTGCATGTGGCACCCCCCTCTTATTTTAAGCACTGACACCAACTTCAGTGAAGTCTCATTTCAAAATTAAGTGCTTTCCGTTCACAGACGTCCTTCACTGGAGGTCAAGCTTATTTCCCTGTTAATACTTTCTTTCTGACGTTGCACATGAGCGCTGAGGTGAAATGGTAATTCTGCGGAGGAGCGGCAGGAATGGTGGGACTCATAATGGACACGCCATCCTGCACAGGCCCTCAGGGCTCCTGTTCAAAGAGAAATTTTACCACAAGAATGTATTTTCACAGATGTAATTCAGGATATCTGGGACACGTTTATATTGTTGGTTTAGGAGGGGCATGAAAGTTTGTGTATGTGTGCGTTCCTGTCCCTTTGTTTGGTCAGTCCTTTAATGAAATGTATAGTGGTGGGGCTTTCGGAGGAGCTCCGGGACCAGTGTGTACTACATGGAAAGCTTGTCTGACAAGGGAGGACAAGACGACATTAAGGCACTGAAGGGGAAAAGGCTCAATTTACTATGCAAAGCTCCTGACTAAGAAACATGGGGCTGATAATGGTTGAGAAAGGAAGAGGAGAGCTGGTTATTTCAAAGCTGTGTGTGTGTGTGTGTGTGTGTGTGTGTGTGTGTGTGTGTGAGTGTGTGCGTGCATGCATGCGTGCCATATCTCTGGGCCTGAGCATTACACTCTCTGACATGAGAGCTCCCGGAGGACATCATGAAACGCCTCTTTAGAGCGCAGCAGCGTCACTGGTTTCAAACTTTCATGAAGCAAGACCCAACGTAAACTGGGACGGCACTGCTGAACACGTGGGAGCAAGAAGCGGCGAGGGGAACGGGGGCTGGGCACAGCTGGACGCCAGCAATGCTTACCTGCAGCTCCCGTCTTGGCAGCCTGGTCCTCGGCCACACAGTCATTTGGCTTGACCATTATTACACCATAGCCCTCGTTGTTATGGATCACGTTGTTGACCATGGTGATTTTTGGCATGGTGTCCAACTGGTCTGCAAAGTCCTGTGAAAAGAAAGTAAAAAGACGGAGGGGGGTGGGGTTAAGTACAAAGGCAACCCAGGAGAGTTCCGCAGGCCAAATGCAAACAGGGAGGGGGGGAATGCACAAGCAGAGATAACACACACACACACACACACACACACACACACCTCCAGGGACCAGATAAGACCCAAAGACTGCTCTGTAGGTAATTAGGGAAAGGAAGCCCATCTGTGTGGTGTGTGTGCATGTCTGGGAGAATTCAAGAGAGTAAAAGTGTGTGTGTGTGTGTGTGTGTGTGAGAGTACACAATTGTGATGTTTTTCAAAAAGAAAACATCTCTTTCCACCAAATTGCATTGAGGCAAGAGCAAAGATAGTGGCACATTGTGTGTGTCCAAGCTTAAATGAAATTTGAAGAGATGAATGTAAGTGGGTAGGAAGGTGCTGATTACTCAGCCAACACTAATCATCACACTAAACAGGACAAGGTGTCCCACAGGCATAGCATAGCATAGCATAGCCACTAGAACAGAGACTCACCACACACACACACACACACAGTAATAACACACGTTTAGGATATTTGCCATTTTTGATCAACTCAAATTTGAAAGACTTCCATCTAGCATGAGAAGTCTAGTCTAAATTGTGGGTTTGGAGACAAAATACATGACTTCAATAAATCCATGTCCTGTACTTAAATAACCAGTATACTGTTAATATGGTGGATAAAGGAAGGGAGGAGGACTGGTGAGACTAAAGATGGGGACTGTTCATAATTAGAGCTTCTGCACTGGGTGAACAGAAGGCACTTGCATCAGCATGAACATTTTCGATTAGATACAGATGTCTACAAAGGTGTGCAAGGACACAGAGATATATTTCAGTGTCTAGTAGGATAGAAAATATTACAACTTCCATCATTTTTGACAGGTGAAGTAGAGAGAGATGCACTTTATCTTACTTTGTATACAGTGTATATAAAATTGTTATTTATTATTGTGGTATTTGTTATTGTGGTATTTGTTAATCGCTTTGGCAATGAGTACTCGTCATGCCAATAAAGGACTTAAGATCTGACACTCAGACACATGGTGAAGGCTGATGGACTTTGAAGGATATGAGGGTGATTGTTTTGACAGCTGTACGTTTGACTTCGACACAGCCATAGGGGAGAGTCACATGACACAATCTACTTTCCCAGTGAGGACAGGAAAGGCAGCATCTTCTGCCTCCAGCATCAACCACCCAACCCCCACCCAACCCCCACCCAACCCCCTACCTAGTGGCCTCGGTGCTGGTTGGGATCCGGGGCAATCATTACTCAGAGGGCTTGGTGAAGCGCAAAAGCGAGAGAGGAAAAAAAAAAAGGTTGCCTTGGCAACTATTGGTGAAGGAGGCACTTGGATGCATTCCATTTGAGCCAAAGTGTGGACGCCAGCGATACCAAACTTCACACTCACCTTTATCAGGATGCCCTCTTTGCAGTGGTGGATGCCGTTGCCCAGCAAACTACACACGCTGCCAGGGTAGATCTCCACACCAGCCCCCTGAATCAACCATTGACACACACACACACACACACAATATTACAGACAGGAAAAGACTTTGGATGTGGTGTGCCAAGAGTACGTTGGCCTTGGACGACAGCAGGTGGGCAAACAGCTCCCCACCTTAGATCCATAGAGGTCGCACATGTTCATGGTGAGCTCAGCAGAGGTTCGCACGATCACGCCAGTGGTGTTGCACTGCATCACACAGTTCTCCATCGCTAGCCTTCCCTGACGCACACCTGCAGGGGGGGCGGAGAAGAGAACACTGGTGAGTTGGGCGTGGCCTCAGCTTCTCTCTACTTTTCTACAGCACCCCTCCACCATCATCACACCCTCCTTCCATCATCCCCACTCAGCCCCCACCACCCCCCTCAAACCCTCTTTTCAGCCTTTAGAACCCTCTTTTCCTTCCCTCTCGCACGTCTTCTCCCTCTCTGGGGTCATGCTGCTCGTTCTTAAAGACAGGCCACACAGAGGGCACATTAC
>JAGFZM010001271.1:28779-57613 GCA_017657215.1 Limnothrissa miodon
GCATGCAAAGGGCCTTGAGCACTTACACAGGATGCCTTCGATGGCGTCATGTTGGATGAATTTCAGGTTGGAGATTTTGATGCTGGCGCCTGTACACTCCACAAACGTGTCTCCTTTGCTCTTCTTCTCAATTACCACCTCATCTGGAAGCCCATAACCTTAAGAAAAGAGAAGTGTACGTGTGCGTTCGTGTGTGTGTGGGAGTAAGGGGGGGGGGGGGGGGGGGGGGGAGGGGGGGGGGGGGAGGAAGGGGGGGGGGGGTAAAGAGAGGAAAGGGGGGAGAGAGAGAAAGAAAAATTGCATAAGACAATAGCCAAATATTTGGATGAATGTTGACTGATCATTGCTGCCAACTACAGGAGGACTAACATTTGGCTAAGGAAGTACAAAACGATTTAAGTCACCCAGACTTTTAAAAGGCTTCCTTCTAAATGGATAATGTTGAGATCAGTCTGGCAAAAGATACTTGAGCATCTTTAAAAATGGTCACCCCTAATTGAGCCCTGGCGGCTGCAAACCTGACAACTAATGGCTTGCACGGAGTGTTTGAAAGGGAGCAGAACGCTTCAGCAGGTGTTACACATCAGCCGAACAGGCTGCATCGATGCGAGCCAGCAGCCCAGCAAGCCGACCCGGGGCCAGGGTTTGATGAAGAGTGTCCTGACAGCCCTGGGCCCAGTTATTGGCTGCTCTTTGACAGCTACTCCTGCAGACAGGTGCTGGAGAGAGCTCTCTAACAATGCTCCGAGGAACCCCCCAACCAGCCACCGCCGCTCCAGCTGGCTTCCCCGCCCGCGTGCCGTCCAAATGCCCCCGGGGTGGAATATTGACCACGGCAGGTCAACGGAGCTTCCCTTCCCTTACACATGGAAAGCCGAGAATACTGGAGCATTTATTAGAGGACAATGCCACAGCATGCAGCACTGCCTGCTCCTGCTCCTTCTAGTGATGACAACGAAACGCATGCCATTTATAGTTGGACAGAATCCACTCAATCCTGACAGTGACCACTTGCAGGTCCCTTGAGGGCCGATGTAGGCCTCAAAGGGCTAGCCAGAGAAAAGGTGAGCCTGTGGCTGTGGAGTTGGGGTGGATGGCGGGAGGAACTCTATTATGGTAATCCACTGCTACTCTAATTGAGTTGTTGCTCTGCTGTGCTAACAGAGAAGCCATCACCATCGCTGGCCCTTTCTGGGCAAATTCAGCTTTTTGGGCATATTTGTCTTTTAGGGCTTCCCTGGATCTTTGGGGTATGCGTGTGTGCGTGCGTGTGTGTGTATGTGTGTGTGTGTCTGTGCGTGTGTGTTGATCAAACCAAGCACAACATCTGAAAAGGCTCGCCACCCCCCATCTTTCTTCCTCCATCTCTTCACTTCCAGCAGCTGCTCACTATCTGTCCCTGCAGGCCATTTCCATTTGCATAGAGAATGACATAGCGTCTCGTACCTGACCCTCCTCCTCTACGCCATCACACTACTAGCTCTCCCATTCCTCCAAAGTCAGCTACTCATTGTGACATCAGTTTCCATTACTCCCACTGGCCACTCATCCATGAGCCACTGCATGCATTCACCCACAGTCAGAGGTGCGCAGCCATAAAGTTGACCTTTATAAAAGCAAAGGAAAATGATCTAGTGTGCCATGGGCATGACTGAGAGGCTTATGGCTTCATAAAGCAGATAAGAATGGCCCTTTGTGATGGAAATAACGAGGGGAGGAAAATACGTTTAGTGACGTTAGAGGAGTCCAGTACTCATCTTTGAACTGCCCTACTTCGCCTTAATGGACCTCCAAAGAAATCAGAGGAGGCATTTCAAAAATTCAATAAAGCTCAAATTTCAACACTACACGACAGGTTATAGGTGGCACATCTTTAAAGGCCATCAGGAATAACTGGGGTAGATAATGAAGTTTGTGGCAACCAGATGGCTCTTGCATTTGCATCTTGTTTAAGAGGCCATGTTAGCTTACCCTCCAGCAGGATGGAGTCAGGGATGCTGATTGAGCTTTCAACATTGTAGTGACCCGGGCATACGATGACCACATCCCCCTCGTAGCAGGTACTCACCGCAATCTGTGGGTCACTGTGAAACTACAATACAAGCACAGACATAAAGCACACAGTGTCAGGCAATTACACTATGTGTTTGAAGTTTCTAATATGTTCACCAAGACATGCAGGAACATTGACAAATTCCTACCACAGTAAGTACAGGAGAAAGTTTGAAACATGCTAAATACACATGTATGAACACAAACACTCGCAAGCTTTCCCATTGCCTCAACAAGTTCTAGAGGAGAAACTCCAAAGCTGATAATAGGTTGGCGGGGTTTGGTGCGGGTAGGGGATCAAACACTCCAAACACACAAGTCCAATGTAACGGGCCTCTTCAACAAAGCCCTCAAATCCTACAACATTAGACCTAGAGCTTCAACTACAGAATGTGTGAGATGCAGGCTGCTGCCTATTTAAACAGGCACGGTACCGCAAGCCAGCAGCCCAGATGTCGGTCTTCATTGAAGAGCCCAAAATAAATTGAGAAGCTCACTCAAGTGGGCCTTTCATCTAGCTCCAAGTGGGGTGCAGGGAGGGTACACTGGCCACAAATTTAACAATACAAATCAAACACAGCAAGAAAAGTAGCCTCAAAAATATAAGGCTGTTCTGTCTGCTACTCTGGAGGGAACCTTATTTGAGATTCAAACCCTATGTCCACAGAACTTCAAGTGTAATGAAAGGATGAATACGGCTACAAAAACATAATTAGGCTCATTTGGTTGTTTGTATGAACAGGCTACTTTAATGGCATAGAGGATCTCTGCACACAAGTCCTACAAAAAACTATTCAAACACCAGGAAAGTAGAGTGGAAAGTGGAAGGAGAGGCAGGGAAATGGAGAGGAATGGAGAGTTGAGGCCAGTAACAAATACCTGCACTTCAAACTCATCTCCGGAGAACTGGGGGCCCAGCTTATCAGCCATCAGGCTCTGCAGGAGACTGACAGTGGTGGAGGCGCAGACCACGTGCACGACACGGCCCCCCTCTGGCCGCCGACCTTTGGCCACGCTGGAGTGCTGACCAGAGTTGACCTTGTAGCCCAGCACGTACCTGCTCAGAGGAGACCACAGAGGCACAGGTTCAGTCAAGCCCAGCTGAGCAAGCAGCACCGACAAGCCAGCCTACTGCTGCCACTGCAAACATGCATCGCACATAACACGCCACCATGCAGCTGCTGCTGCGACAGACACGCACAATCACACCAGGGATGCATCAGTATCAAACAACGCACTCGTTTTTTTTATCCAAACATAAATATAACATATATTGTATTGTTGAAGTGTCTGTTGGCAAATACACTCCATAAGAACGGACAGGTCACCTATTGCTTGGGTCATTTCCTTCAGTTTCTATCCTTTATACTTCTCAGATTCAATTACAGAAACTGGGCGTCACACAAAGTCACCACTGCAGGGAATTTCCAAGCAGTGAGTCAGTGCATTTTACATGGTTAGGCATTTGTCAATTGAATCTCTCAGTGTAATGTTTCAGTATACAGACTGTTTTGAGAAGAGATAGAATATATGAGACAGGGAACAAAGTACCAGAGGAAATAAAAAGTCCACAAATAGAGCAAAACAGGAACGGGTTATGACAATTTTCTTAGAATGAAGTTGACTGACAAATGTGTTTTCGGTTTTATTCCATTTCACAGCATCTCAGTGTTTCCCCTAGGATCTCATTGACCGTGCGGCGGATGAGAGAAAAAAACGGTGATGCTATAACGCTAATCGGTGTTGTAACGTTACGTGAGGACGGGTGGGGTGGGGGTAGGGGTTTGCGATGAAAAAAAATAAATGCTCCAAAAATAAAGTGAAGACGGGGGGGTGCGGCGGCAAGGCTTGAAGGTGCGGCGGGCCGCCGCAGTCAAATGTACATAGGGGAAACCCTGCATCTTGTGTCAAAAATTCAAAGTGTTAGCACTAGGGTACCTTAAAGGCCCACTATGCAACATTTTTCATTTAATTAATCCGTTTCATACTGTTTAGGATGCTAAAATGAGTCATTACACGGTGAACGAACGGTGTAGAATGCACCACCGTGCCCAATAGCGGTAGATACAGCACTTGCAATGTTCAGCAGGGCGGTCCGCCTCCAATAGAATGCAGTGCAATACAATGCAATACAGCGGCCTTTAGAGGGAGCTTGTGAGAGAGAAAAACAGAATGTTACTTAGCCCCTCTTTAACTTACCCCATAGTGTCATTTAACCAATAAAGTGACTATGAAGCTTGTAGGTTGAAGACAAGACTACATTGTACACAAACTAATGTGGACGTTCTTGCAAACCAAAAAATAGGAGCAACTAGTGATTATTTTTGTGCATTTTGTTGACTGACAAGCCAGTAATAATTTAAGTTTTATTCACCTTCAGCTTCTTTCCCGCCAAGTGAGCCTTCATTTACCCCCTAATGAGCGTCGAAAGGACTACAAAGCTGGTAAATGAACCTAAAACCATTGCCTGGTGCTTGATTGCTTTGCCGCTGTAGCCAGGTGTTAGTAGAATGTCTAAATGTGTTCTATGCGCTATACTTCTTTTGAAGCAACATTATACTGGACAGTACTGGAGGCAGGCCTTTGTTTCTGCCTTACATAACATTACATTCCGTACCACGTAATTTCAACGACAGTGAAATTAGCATGTAGCATGTACCCAACAACGCAAGATAATGTTACTAGACTGTTTGCAAACAATAATCTATTTAGAATGCATAAAATCTATTTGGAACGTGTAAATGTCTTCTGTGCTTGGGGGACAGTTTTTTTGTAGGTTTCAGAGACTGCATCATAAAAACACTACATTTAAAAGGTATAGTTCGGTTTTTAACATTTTGAGTCCCTTTCACAGGTTGTCTAAAAGTGGTTGACACCGAAATTGAGAATTGCTCCCGTCTCGGCTATTTGGGAAATAAAGAATCGCCTCTGCCTGCTTCAACATGGCTAGCAATGGGCACAGTCAGTCGGTCCTTAAAACAACCTGAAACATTTCTTTTTAAAATATGTGTGACTCACCGAGTGGTTATTGGTGTTCGCTGATGTTCCAACCCAAGTATCGTAACAAAATACAGTTTCTGTCATGTTTTATTTGCCATTTTATAAGTCCCATAGGTTTCTATTAGAAGAGTGTTTGCTCCTTGATATCACTCTGCCAGCCCTGAAGCTACAACTGAAGCGAAGTTTATGTGTGGTTGTGATGCATCTGTAAAAATAGTTCCAGAATTTACAAAGTGCCAAATACAACATGACAGAAGCTTTATTTTCTTTCTGCGATTCTACAATTCCCAAATAGCCGAGACAGGAGCAATCGTCAAAATCTCAGTGTCAACCACTTCAACCTGTAAAAGGGGCTCAAAGTGTTAAAAAACAAACTATACCTTTAAGATTTTAAATGGTGGTGCAGCGGTAGAGGAACCATTTGGTAACTGGAAGGTTACAGGTTCGATCCCCACTCTACATGACCCCATCTAAGTGTCCTTGAGCAAGACACTGAACCTCAAATTGCTCCTGGTGGCAGGCTAGAGCCTTGCATGGCAGCCCCCTCCATTGGTGTGCGAGTGTGTGTGAATGGGTGAATGCCATAAACAGGCGGCGCGTGTATATGCAGCGGCCTCTGGTTCTCCCGACCACGAGCATCATGTGTGGGATTGCTAGAAACGTAACTTAGATTCCTCTGTATGTCCTGTATATGTAGAGAAATTGACAATAGAGAGACTTAACTATAAGAGACAAATCACTTCACTATATACGTAATGATGTAAAAACATCATTTGGAGGAATTCTACTAGTATTCTACCACACATTTCACAAATAACCAAATTATTTTCCAAGTCTTTAAGACATCATTTTGAACACATCATATAAACAAGGAGCTGTATAGATGGATATTTTACCTGAGCAGGGGGTTTTCAATGATTCTGAGCTTGCGTTTGAGAGTCTCCATCTGCTCATATAGGCGTAGGCCCTCCACCATCGACACATTGTCTAGCTCACAGTCCGAGTCACTGCTTAGGCCATTCCTTAGGCTGGAGAACTCCTGGTACTTCTCTGAGCATCGGCTTAGGAGTACCTGGTATTCTGCCACAAGGCCGGCAGGCACCCTGTCTTCCAGAATGTCATAGTAGCTGAGAAAGAGAGATGCAGGAAATTAAAAAAAAAAAAACATTTTACAAATGCAGTGTCTCAACACCAAAACAATAGTACGTCTGTAATACAGTACTACAGACACTAACATCACAGGCTTTTAGTTATTTGATGTGTGATTCGCTAGTAGATTATCATACTTGCAAAAGAACCCGGCAGTGCTTGCCATGCAGACAGACAGACACATTTTCTCACCATTTCAAACCAGTACAGAGCATCAAAATAACCCAAAATGACGACATGCATCATGTACAGCACAGAAGGCATGTTATACCATTTTGTGAGCTTTGGGCAAATTATGTATTGCTCTCTGCTAACACTTCTTGTCATCAAAGTTTACTTTCACATGTCAGCAGAGAGAGACTGTAATCCTTTTCAACTAGTGGTTGTTGCCATCACACTCCCATGTCCTTCCATGTGTATGGAGTGTCCTTCAAACACTCTGAGCTTCACCTTGGTAGCACAACCACTCAGGCATGAATCAACAAACAACAAAAAAGCATTCAAAGGCAAGCAGCCCTCTAAAAGCGGCTCTGTAGCATTTAGCAACACATTTTATAAGAGAACAATAACAAAACAAATGACAATATCAAAGCGAAGAAAACCAGATCACTCACAAAACCTAGGACATAATGAGATACTCATACATACAAGAGGAGACATTTCGTTAACTTCTACTGTTACGAAAATGTGAGACAAAATGACCCATATATCTATATACATGGATATGTAGGTCTATATATCTATACTGTGTGTGTGTATGTGTATATATATATATATATACACACACACACACACACACACACATACATACATACATACATATATATACATATATACATACACACACATATATATATACACATATACATACATATACACACACACACACACACACACACACACACACACACACACAATATATATGAGGGTTCGTAGCCAAGCTTGAATGATTAGTTCTGTAATAGAAACACTCCTCAACACAACAATTTTCATAAATGATTTAGTATCCAACAGTTGACATTAGAAAAACAGTGTTTTATCCAAATAGGATAAAAGACTCAAAAACTACACCATGAAAGGAGTGGTACTGCTACTTATTACAATTCTGCACCTGACTTTGCTTTGCCGGAATGAAAAGAGCACAGACACAGCAGACCTTTCCATGACTAGTACATAGTGCCCCCTCTTGGACAAAAGCTAAACTGCAAGCACATCCTACATTCTTGAACATGGACATGAGAAAGGCACAATGTAAAGCTCTTAACTAGTGACTAAAGGTCATTAGATACATGGTTTCTTTAAAAACAATGTGCCTTATAATACCCATTACCAAACTAAGTATAATTGTGTATGTTTGTATCTTTATAAGAAGGCAATTCATTATGGGGACAAAGTAACTACTCACAGCCTAAGGCGAGGTTCCACACAGCGCACAAAATAGTCAAAGTCATCATCATCATCCTCTTCATCCCATTTCCAAAAAATGAGAAATTAGAAAAAAATAAAAATTTAAAAAAACTATTAACTAAAAAGAGTATTGACTAAAAGAAGAGTATTGACTAAAAGTAGAGTATTGACTAAAAGTGCTACAAAGTTAGTAAAACCTGTTTGTGCCATAAACTGGAGCAACAAGTTGAAAAACACCCACCCCACCCTTCTCCCACAGGGGCAGTGGGCCAGCCAAACAACCTGGGTGCTGTTTGGACTCTAGAGGGGGAATACTGATGAAAACACTGCAGCCATTCAACCCTCTGCACTACACTAAAATGGGCTTACTGTATTCTGACAACATGCAACTAAACTTACCTGAGAGCCTGTGAATCTTTTAGACAGACAAAACAAACAAACAAACAAACAAACAAACAAACAAAAAAAAAACCTCAGATGTTCCAGGGCAAGTGCAGTCTGGTCAAAATCTCCTGACTCGTCATAGAGCACAAGAAGCTCCTGCAGAGGAACCTTCTGCAGGGTAGCCTCCAGCAGTGCCCTCATGGCTTCCTCAGTCAGCTCACAGCCCTTGGTCTCACACTGCAGAGGCAGCACCAGCTCCACCTTGGCCTTCATATCTTTGTAGTCGACATCCACCACCTGGAACCAGAGAGCTGTCAAATTTAAACTGCACTTTCTTCACCACTACATAAATAAACGCTTTAACTGTGATAACATAGAGACATACACTTACCTCTACTAAGACATCAAAAACATCTGTGCACCACATAGCTTGCCAGTCGCAGGGCTCCACAACCTTTTCAAGGTAGTCTGCTGTAAAAGCTTCCACTTCAGACGTTTTGCAATCTCCTGGTGAAAATTGAACAGAAGCACAATGAGAAAAAACTCTCACTAGTCAGTAAAATAGTCTCCTTGGCATTGATATGAGACATTTTTTATTTTTAAGTATTATGGGTAAAATATTTTCAAACCACTCCTCATTTTATTTTTTTTATCTCAAAAATAGACATGCAAGTCTCCTCACCCAACATGTAGTCTTGGTATGCCTTGAATCTCTCATAATATAGGAGATGATTAGTCTGAAAAGTGTCTGGAATGGAGGCATTTCCAGCTCGTTCAGCCCTTTGTAGATGTGTGCCGGACTTTTCACTATTTTGATAGTCAGTGCCACTGTCATCTTCATCCTCATCACTGTCACCATGGCCCTGAAATAATCCTGCAGGTTGGGGGGGAGGGGAGTTGAATAGATCAGGGTGAGGTTTTCTACTTGTTATAAACTCTATAAACTCTGTCATAAACTTTTGATCCTACAAAGGAAATATATGTAATGGTGACAGGGCAAAACAAGGCAAGACAATTAACATAACGTTAGCACACTTCATATCAGTTAGCTGCAACAGCTGCAACCAAAGGACAACCAATCACAAAAATGTATCTCGGAGCAAGTGTGCAGAGAGAAAACATCCAGCATGTCGTTTTAATGCTGCCAAAGCCAAACACCACAAAAAGCATCAAATCGTTGGTACAAATTCGGTACTAAACTACAGACCAAATCAGAATATCTGCAATTTAGTAACTTTACTTGACTGACTTGTGTTTGATACAATGCTTGTTGAGGTAACGTTACCCAGTGCTTAACTGCACCTTCCTTGGGGTTGCACCTTCTAACGTTAGCTCAGAGGGGTTAAACACTGCATTGTAACAACGCATCATGAATGCAGAACGTTACGTTACAAACCACTGGGCTACGAGATACCTTTTACATAAATTAAATACTTTGAAATTACCTTGTGATATATGAAGAATACCTTTGTCCAGTTCGTCTTCGTTTACACCCATTTCCATTTCTGACTCGAGGTCCACTCTTTCCTTCCGCATATCACTACTGCATACAACCTCTGCATCCACCTTCAGTTTGCTTGGGCTAAGGTTAGCTTCATGGTGTTGAACATCAGTACAAAGGACCTCTTCGGCCATGATTTTTTGTCGTATTCTCCGGGAACTCAGCGCTTTCTCCAGACGTCTACAAAAGATCTGATATAAAGTAGACTTTAATTAACGGATATGCCAGGGTAAAATACTAAGAGGTTTCCACAGTAGAGTTCCACTCCCTTGTATTTTCAAAAAATTCCCGGCAGTGACTGTGAGACCAATGAAATATCCTAACGTCATCACTTCAAGGATTTGGCCGACGAACACTTGACAGCAACCAATCACTGTTCGATTTGAACTATTGGGTCCAACCATAGACTGGGTCCAACCCATAAACAGTAGCGCCAATGAGAACAGATAATCCTAGAGGACGTGCCTTGTGTTGCAAGGAGAATAATAAAATGTTTTTAACCATTTCCATTTGTAACCACTGGATGGCAGCATTTGTCCAGTAAATGAAGAGTGTGTGGCCAGATGCTAAACCCACTTGAAATCTATGGCAGATCAAAGATTTTTAAGCATTTCAAGGATTTAAACACAATATTTGTCATTCTTTTCCAGAATTCTAGACTACAGACTACAGAACATTCAGAATGGTTAGGCTACATGAGGACCACATCCTCAAATGGCACAGATATATATATCTACGCAGTATGCCAACATACAACAAACACAACAACACTACACTACATCACCAGCTATAATCCACCACCCATTCCGCACACACATACACACACGCACACACACACACACACACACACACACACACACACACACACACACACACACACATTATTGCATTTGTTGCCTGTTGGCAGTTGTTATAATAATAATACTGGAAGAAGAATGAAAAGACCAAAGGCCAACTCTTTTGTCAACGACAGGAACTGTGTTAGATTTGCTCAGGCCTTCTCTTACATGCACAGCCCCCCGAATGTCGAATGTCGTATTCGATTACTTTCCGATTAGTTGACCAGCCCTAGGTAAGACTGACTCAATTCACATATATTACGCCTCTGTCTAATAGGTCAAAAGAAAGCTGTGTCATATGTTCAAAATAAAGTGATATTGAAAAGAGACCCACTCAGCCATACACTGTGGATCCAGTAGCATACTGAAACCACCCATGTTTATTTAGAAAGAAGGCCGATTTGAAAACCACTATGGATCCGGCACTTATTAACCTACTGCGTAAGATGACAACAATGTTGACTCCAATGTATCTAGCCAATATATAAAAGGCTGGCAGCATGAGAGACAGGTGGTCTATGAAGCAGCCTCCATCAGGGACTGTAAGACGACAAATGGCACTTCATTATTGACTCAAGCTTCTTTCATCGCTCTTTAACACACCATCTGGAGCAGCTCCTGACAGTCTTCATAACTCTTGACTGTTGACTAGAAGACTGATGTATTGCATTTTGACTAGTGGTGTGGTGTGTGATTTCAGAAATCAGATTGTTCAAAATTTGGAATACAGCGGTATGCCATTGACAGTGATATTAAAACATTTCATGAACCTACCTAAAAGAAAACTGGATCATATTTTAATTTTATGCTCAGAAAAATTTAGAAGGAAAAGAATAATTTCTGTTGGCATAGTAACCAAGCTGCATTTAAGAAACTGTACCCCAGGAAGGATGTGGGCATTCTCCGATGCAATACTTGTGCTCTTTGAGAAATACCTGTATTCTTCCAAACGCAGCTTTCTAAGGAACTAAACCAAACGTGTGTTTAGGTAGAATAATTTATTACAAATTTTTGTTATGTATTTTGTAAAGAATACCCCTTTTTGTCATGTCACATGACAGTAACTAGCAATTACTAATATTCTATGATAATGTCAATTCCATTGTTACTAAACACAAAACACCTGAACACCTTACTAACAGGATATTGAATCATCACCATCTGCTGAATTGACATCATACGATGATAGGTGTTTTCCCGAACAATGACAGTGATGCATTAGCCATAACTGTAGCCTACATATCGATCAACGTTCAGTTTCTGCGGTTTTATATTGGCATGGGTTTGAGAGGCCATTGACTAAATTAAGCAGACTCCTTTAAATAGTTTAGAGGTTAACACTTAAACAATTTATTTCTATGCTACCAAATTCTTCTGTGGTAGGCTATGACTATTTCACTTAATGCCCAAGTTCCTGTGACACACACATGGAGTTACCCAACACTCTCCTCACACAGATATAAAAGTCAGAAGAGGCAGCAAGGAAACTAAGTTGTGCATGAGAGTAAAGAAGCATGAAGATGTTTAGTGTGTCTCTCTTTCTTGTCCTAGTGGTTGCAGCTCATGCCAACCCAGTGCCAACAGTTCGCAACAGCAGTGATGACGATCTGGTCCAGGTATGATCTATTAACAATGAATCCTGTGAGGTCAATGTAGGAAGATTATTGATACAATTTACTAACATGTTTGTTGTGTGTTACAGAACTACCTGAGAAAATTCTATGACTTGGGAATGGGGAGTGAGAATTCTGTTCAATACAAGACAAGCCAACTGCAGTTGAAAATAAAGGAGATGCAGCAGTTTTATGGACTCCAGGTGACAGGAAAAGTAGACGCTGAAACTTTGGAGATAATGAAGAAGCCTCGTTGTGGTGTACCTGATGTGGCTGCCTACACCACTTTTGGTGGCAAATGGCGCACCAACAAACTGACCTATAGGTAAATTCTGTTGTATTTCTAGTATTTGCATACTTGTACCACGCTGTGTAAGCTTGCATCATTACAGCATATGTGTTGCTTGCTGAATTGAATCATTTGCCCTTTAGAATTGAGAACTACACTCCAGATCTGCCAGCAGCTGAAGTAGACAGTGCCATAGCAAAAGCACTACAGGTTTGGGCAAAAGTCACACCGCTGAGGTTTACACGTATCTACACAGGAACAGCCGACATCATGATATCTTTTACTAGGGGAGGTGAGCATGATAATTATATATATTAAACCTGCATTCATTAGAGCCTAATTAAACATGCATCCACTTACAGAATGTCACACATTGCAAAGGTCAAAAGAATGCCACTGTGGTACATACAGTTTTGTTTACTAGCAACTTTTAGTGTAACATGAACACCCCATGGGAAAGATTAAATGTCATGCTGTGATGTTTATTTTAATGATAACTTGTAGAGGTTCAGTTTTTCAATGAGAATGTTCTTCTGCTGTTCAAAAGACCATCGCGACGGTTCCCCCTTTGATGGGCCTGGAGGCACACTGGCACATGCTTTTTCACCATATGAAGGACTTGGGGGTGATGCCCATTTCGATGAAGATGAGACCTTTACTTCTACATCTGCAGGTAAATGTCATGCTTATTGTCTCTGCATGATTTCTACCTTTATAGGCTTACTACCTTTATAGGCTTATGTCTTTCTTTTACAGGTTATAACTTGTTCCTGGTGGCCGCTCATGAATTTGGGCACTCTCTTGGTATGGGCCACTCCCAGGACCCCGGTGCTCTCATGTACCCATCATATGTCCCCAGAGATCCTGCCAGCTTTGTGCTCCCCAAGGATGATGTCCAAGGAATACAATCACTTTACGGTGAGTCCCAACTTCTCATTAAATTCTTTTTCCTGGGGTATCTTGTGTCATAGGCCATTCTTTATATTTGAACTTTAACCATTTACAAGAGAATATTTTTTTCATCAACAGGTTCCAACCCTGACACATCCCCTGATGACCCCCAGCCTACAGCTCCCGTTACTCCTAATGCCTGTGATCCTAAACTCACCCTTGATGCAGTCACAAGCCTGCGAGGAGAGATGATATTCTTCAAGGGCAGGTATGCAATGCTAATACATTGGAATAGGCCTCAATGAATAGTGTTTTTGTTGGCTCTGCCCTTACTCATAAAAAAATGCATGCTGTGTCATTCCACAGGTTTTTCTGGCGTAATTATCCGCTGAGCCCAAATCCTGAGCAACACCTTATAAAGAGTTTTTGGCCTCAACTCCCGGAAAATATTGACGCTGCCTACGAAAACCAACAAACTGATATTGTGTTCATCTTTAAAGGTAAAACTTGGGTCTTTGTATCATTGGTTTTGCTTAGGACTATTCCAAACATTCCTTTACGTATGATGCTGCTGCTGTGATCTTCAGGTCAGAAGGTGTGGGCTTTCTATGGCTATGACATTGTAAAGGGTTACCCCAAGAGCCTGAAGAGCATGGGGTTACCAGACACTGTGAAGAGTGTGAGCGCTGTCCTCAATGACCCTGACACTGGAAAGACACTTTTCTTTGTTGGCAAGGAATATTATAGGTAAATAAAGCATCCTAACTCAAACATTAGCCATATATGCATCAGATCAATTGTGAATTGTGAATTGTCTCATTCACAACATCTTTTGACCTCAACGCAGCTATGATGAAACAGAAAAGACGATGGACAAGGGTTACCCTAAACTGGTGGCTGATGGCTTTCCTGGAATGAGTGGAAAAGTCACAGCAGCAGTGCAGTTCAGAGGTGAGTTATATTTCTGTTATATTATATTTCTGTTATATTATATTTCTGTCAAATATATCAAGAAAAATATAGATTTGCGTGTATAAAAGGTACCAACTAAAGGAGGCACCCTTCAACATATTATTTTTGTCATTTTATTATTCCCTAGGTTATGCCTACCTCTACACTGACTCCGCCCTGTTTGAGTACAGCCTTTATTCCAGAAAACTGTTTCGTGTGCTGAAGACCAGCTATTTCTTAAACTGCTAGTTCAGTTCACAAAAAAAAATGAAAAAACATGATGCATTGTTTTTATATTGTATAGTAATTTAAAGTGTTTAAGTTGTTAACTTAGACATCCTTGTAGTCAATGTTTTTTAATGTTATTAAAATTAATTTATCATTATTAGAAAAATACAATTATTTACAAACAACAACATTTAAATGCATTGCTTTGATAATTATATATTTAAAAATAAAGTCATGAACCAATTTGATTTGGTGGTATGGTTATTAACTCTGAATTCATTCATATTTTTTTAAGAGTGTGAAGCAGAGTGAACGTTTGTCTAATTTAGGTGAAATTGAATGTCACCACAGAAGAGCAAGCATATTGAAATTGCATGTTCTTGCAGAATATAATCTCAAGAAAATTAAGTGATCAAGCAGAATAGACAGCACAAATACTAACATGATGCCGCCTGTTTACTGTAGCATATTTCTAAACAACACCCAACATTATTAACTGTTTCCAAGCCAAGATGCTGTTTGTGATCTAAGCCTGCCTCTTTGGATTACATACTTACATTTGATTTGAATACACTTTGTGTATTCCAGACACTCGTTTTAAGTAGAGTGCTGTTGCATACTGTGCTTACCAAATCTACCTGCCATTTTAACAGACTGAATGTATCTAACTGAAATTACCACAATGCAGACAATTAACCCAATACAATCTGACTATAATATTAATTCAACATTGACTAGTTTGTCATAGCCATCATGTGAGTGTTCTGGTTTGGCATATCACTGTCTAGTATGAACTACTGAACACAGATCACTGGATTCTAAGGTTATACACTACCCCTCATCATTTCTCAAAAAAATAAATACAATAAACAGCTTGTGCTACCTAGCATATTTTTTCTGTCCCAGCTTATGATGTGATGCAGCTCTGTGCTATCTGAATGCACCTTTACATTTAGCCGACATTTACTTGGAGAAAGTGGAGAACTAGGCATTGTCCTCTTTTAAAGGTTTAGGTGGTTTAGATACGGTATAGATGACACTTGGTGTAAAATCAAAACCCAAGAAGTCAACGGCTATATCAAGTTCACCAGGGAAGACCCACACACACTGATTTTTTTGTCATTTTTTGACTTTTTGACTCCCATCACCAGAAAAAGAACACACATTAGGCAGGCACTAAGAATTTACTGGGCATTCATCAAGTTTTTGAAGAGAAAAAAAAAAGTGACAGAAGGAAGAACATGGTGGTTCTCAATCGATCTGAATTATCTAAGGAGAATCTTCAGCAAGCACAACATCCCAGTCTACTTCAAGCCATGAAACACCCTCGGTCAAAAACTGGTTCACCCCAAGGACAGAAATCCCCCAACAATGTGGTCTATGCCATACAATGCGGTGAGGAATGCCCTGATATTGGAGCAATCAAATAACCACTCCACAAATGCATGGCACAGGAGTCCAATTTCATCAGGACAGTATTCAGAGATATATCAAGTCAAGTCAGCCCTATACACAGTATAAAGTGAGATGAGAACGATTTATCATGGATCAAGACTATGTATGGTGCACAAAGGTTAAAGTTTTACAGGCAAAAAAAATCTACTTATTATGCTACATGTAAGTTAAGCTGCATCAACTGCACCTACATTTTAAATATACAATTCATAAAGTGTGTCAAGACAAAAGACAGTAGACAGTAAAACGGCATAGAAAAACCTTGAACTCAGCAGGGTTGAGGTATGTAGAATGGCATAATACAGTTGTACAACACCTACATCTAAAGGAGCAGGGACACTGCTTTAAAGGGATTGTTTAGAATTTTTGACATAAGACCCTTATTTTCAAGTCAGCCAGAGTGTGGGAGACGTGTGGAGACCGTTTTCAACAAATTCCATTCAGTCCTTCTATTGGCTGTGTTCACTGGTGTTAGGCTAGCGCAAGTGAATGGTAAGCGCTAGCCTACCAATAAAAACCACCATCCACACCATCCACAGTGCACCCAAGGCAAATCAATTATAACGCCATGCAGGCTATCGATGTACAAGGTAGCCTATAGAAAGGCATTTTTCATGTTCTGTTAATAACGTTAAATGTCAAGAGTTGCTTGTGAAACATGTTTGTTTGCAGCTCCCAACTTCAGGTCTGGAACTTGGCTTGTGTAATTGCATTGTTTTACATAATTTTGACGGTTGACAGTGTTTGTCTTTTGTCACCATTCTGGCTTCTTTATTGTCCAAGTGTTCATAAATTAGCTTGTATGTGTAGTAGCTAAGCATCAGACACCTGTGCTGTGCCCGTTGCTGCAGCGGAGTTCAACATTATTCTTTTTAGTTTACGAGGTAGCATTTGAACATCCTTATTGGCTGCAAAGTTTAAATATAAATTCAAATTGTGGGCATAGGCTACTCAGTAGTAACTTTTGATTTTATAAGTAGTGAAGTCGATTACATGGTGTAAATTGTACTACTTAATTACAGTAATTCCTATTTGTAATTCATTACTTCCAACCCTGAGTAAAAAGACTAGCCTGCTATCTATTGTTTAGCATTTTTAAAGCTGTGGGAATAAGAGTTTTTGTATCTATTTAACCTGCATATATATATATATATATATATATATATATATTGTCTTGATGGTTTATATATAATGTGTTGATGGTAAATTAGTAGACTGATGGTTATACATGTAGTAGGTAACTTGTCATCCACATAATTCTATGTGGATAATAATTTGAGTACAGACAGAATTAGAGAGTCCACAGCAAACTTTCTAATTCACATTACTCTAACAGTGTAGTTACTTACAAGCAGACATCGGTCAGTGTATCCACTATCCTTTTAAAACATTTGCCGGGTATTTGTACTTTTACTTAAGTACTAGGCTTCAGTAGTTCAGTCCACCATTGCTCTGCAGGCACATGGCCCTCACTCAAACCAATGGTGAACAATGCATTGCATGCAAACCCCACTACCGTCCATGTCTTACCGTCACTTTCACAGCCTCAGCTCCACTTTCTCTCCACTCTGGCTTTGCCAATGTGAAGAAGGTTCTGCAAATGCATGGTGGAGCAATTCCTGGTGGAGCAAGAGCTTTGTCTCGTGGGCATACTGAAAGATTAGTCTGAGTGCATTGTTTGAAAAGAAGCTCTCCATAAAAATGGCAAACTAATCCAATTTTTCAAAACTGTTGACTCACAAAAAAAGGAAAAATCAAAAAGGCATACTCCAGCACAATACTAGTCATAAAGAAACAAGAAAAACAGTGGAAAGGGTGAAAACAAGAGTTGAAGCTGTGGCATCAGGCTGCCATCAATCAGTGGCATCACCCTAATAACCAAACAAAACTGCTCAAATGATCACATTAGACCCTTTTCAACATTTCGACAGAAATCTTCATGAGCATAGTTTTTTTCCCAATGACAATTACACTAAACATTGACTATATATGTCTATAAACTCCTGAAAGCCTAAAAGCCTGAAGAGGTGGAAAAGGAACTAACCTGTGCATGGAGGAGAAAAAGAACAAAGAGATTTAGTGTGTGTATTTTCTTCGCTCCAGCTCACGCCTCATGCCAACGCAGTTCCATCCAGCTTCCGACAGCATGATGATGATCTGGATCTAGTGAGTCCTGTAAGGTCAATGTAGAAAGACTACTAAATCGTGTGTTATGTGTTATAAAACTACCATGAGAAAACTCTATGACTATGGGGTGGGAGGTGAGAATTCTGTTCAATACAAGACAAGGCACAGTTGAAAATAAAGGAGATGCAGCGTTCTTTTGGACTCCGGGTGACAGGACGCTGAAATTTTGGAGATGATGAAAAAACTTAGTTGTGATGTACCTCATGGCTGCCTACAGCACTTTTGGTGGCAAACGGCACACCAACTTACAGGTAAATTCAGTGAGATATTTGCTCCCCTGAAGAACACTGTGGAGGCTTGCATCATTATAGCAGATGTGTTGCTTGCTGACCTTAATCATTTGCCCTTTAGAATTGAGAACTACACTTGAGATCTAAGGCATACCCTTGAGGTTTACATTTATCTACACAGGAACAGTCATAATATCAACATCATGATATCTTTTACAAGGGAACGTAAGCACTCATGATAATTATTTGGTCATATTGATATGCACAGCAGAGCCATATCAAGCCTGCATTCATTAGACCCTATTTTAAATGCGCATCCATTTAAAGTACAGAATGTCACACATTGCAAAGGTCAAAAGATTCCCACTGTATTACATAGAGTTTCATTAGGTCTAGTTATCGTTTTGACCATGTTATATGGTAGCCTTCCACAAGCAATGCAGGTCAGAGGTGAGTCATAGTGCTTTCTGTCCCCATTTGAACAAAAATGTAGATTTGCGTGAAAATATGTAACAAACTAATAGAAGCAACATTCAATATTATTATTTTATTCCCAGTTAATGCATACCTCTACAGTGGCCCTGCAATGTTTGAGGACAGCCTTGGCACAAGAAGACTATTCTGTGTGCTGAAAACAAAAAAATCTAGTTTTTTATCAGCTAGTTCAGTCAATGTCTTTTGTTGTTTTCCTTAAAAAATGATGAAAAAGATCTTTACAAATAAATTGCAACTGGCTTACAAAGAATCCTATAAGTGTTCCAAAAGTGTTTAAAATTTCACTTGATGTTAGACCTTGACAACAAAATGTGTTAATATTACAATGAAATAAAAACTATTTAAATTGAGTGCTTTTAAATATCATATTCACTTGGTTTTGTATTTCTTATGAAATGATGGTGTTACATTATGTAGCCTATAAGTGTGAAAGTTAATTTACTGTATGCTGAATTTCAATCTGAATTTCAATTAAGAACACAAAACGACTTGTTTCCCATAATTAAACAAAAAACTACTTTCTTAACTTTTTACACTCAGGTCAAAAAATGTAAACATCTAAATTAGATCATTTAAAAAAACAGTCTTAGCCCCAAGTCTCCAGTCTCGAACAGATTGTTTTATGTTTGGAAAGTAACTCTCTACTGATTACTTTACTCTTGCACATGTAAGGCTCCCTCCTGAAAACGTAACTTCTGTCATGACACATTTTTGTAGAATTCAGTGACAGAAAGTGAGCATTTACAAAGAGTGATGTTTGCCTAAACTGCATAGGCTAAATCTGTTTAAAGAGATATTTTGTCTTGCCTTTAAAAATCAATTTATATTGTTTTGTGCTGCCATAAAGAGAAGTATTTTCTTACTGAAAATGGTAGAATCGTCCAATTCTATGGTTTTAAGCCTACTCATTCTGGGGTGCACTCTAGTTCTAATATTTTGGTAAAAAGTTGGCATAGATGTGTGGGGGAAAAATGGCCTTCTCATGATAACATAGCATGCTTTATCATGACTGCTAAGTTAGCGGTTCAGAGCACATTGCTTATGGAATTAATTAAACATGCCATGGGGAGTCAACGTCAGGTTGGCACTGTGTGTACTCCAAAGAGATTCATCTTTTAATCCATGAATTCAAAGTCAAAAGTCAAAGTCAGTTTTATTTGTCAATTTCTTCACATGTACTTGACATAAAGGAATCGAAATTACGTTTCACATGCGTCCCATGCGTAGACACGTTGACAACAATAAAGTGCAGATGCACAACAAAACTGTTCTAAACAATAAGGTAATGTTAAGTAAAAAAGTGCAAGTAGGCTTAGGGCATTATACTTAGATAACATACAGGATATAACAAGACAAGACATAACATATAGTAAGTGTTCCAACAGTGTTGTTTTTGTTGTTTTTAGTGCAACATAAGATTGTAGCAGCAGTAGTGGTAATATAAATAGTGGTAAAAAAAGAATACTAAAATATATAGCAGCAGGTGTGTGCAATTTGCAATGCAGAGGTAGTTGTTTTCAGTCAAGAGTGTTGCTTTTAGTTCTTAGTTCAGAGTGTTTGTTTCCTTGTTGGGGAGTGTGTGTAGGTTGGGGAGGAGGGAGTGGGTAGAGTCCAATCTGTCTTCCTATACTCCTGCCAGTCTGGTGGTTCCGCTGGCTGGGAGCCGGGAGGGGAGAGAGTTCAGCAGTCTCACAGCCTGGTGGATGAAGCTGTTGGTGAGCCTGGTGGTGCGGGAGCAGAGACTTCTGTATCTCTTTCCAGATGGCAGGAGGCTGAACAGACAGTGTGCGGGGTTGGTTGCATCGTTGACAATTGTGATGGCTTTGCGGGTGAGGCGGGTGGTGTAGATGTCTTGCAGGGAGGGGAGTGGTCCACCAACTATCCTCTTAGCTGTTCTCACAATGCGTTGTAGAGCTTTTCTGTTGTAGTCAGTCATTCATATATGGCCTTTGCTGCATTTAGTTACTTCAAAATAAAGGGACATTTAGAAAACTGTCACAAGAGAAACTTTAACTGCAGTTAAAACTACTGCTGTTTTCACCCTTACATTTCCAAATGTGCATTTAAAATGATGTAGTCTACTGTACATGTAAATCGGTAAATAAATAGACCCTGTTATCTCCCATGGGCTCATCTTTAGCTAGAAAAACATGAGAACAAAATCCTTTGGGATACATCCTACAACACATTAGGTCCTAATACACACTGAAACACATTTGTTGTGTAGATAAGAATTGAACTTACTCTAGTTCAGTTAGAAGTTGAAGACTTGTTTTACTGGTTTCTTGCAAATGTAGACAAATGTAGAATTCAAATCACCTGCAATTAGGTGCCATAATCGACGCCTAAGCTTTAGGGCTACTGCAAAATGATATATTTAGGGTATGGGCAACTTCCGCACAATCATTGACATATTTCTTAAAAAGCCAACTGATGTGTTTATGGCATCTCACGAACAGCCAATCATCATGCAGCATTCAAGTCAGAGAGTACTCCCCTAAACCTGCAGTAATCAGTGCGTCCAACACTCGCGAGCGTTACTAGATCTTTGATTGCTATACTGAGATTTGCAAGTGATGCTCCTGGTTAAACGACTGTCTTGGACACTAATGGCACGATGCCGTCAACATTTCCCTTTGCGGCAGGAAATTCAGAATGTTCTACATTACAACCATTTGACCCGATTTTCTGGAACCGGTCCTCAGATGCCCGTGGAAATGTAACGAGGATGCAGGAGTTGGAGATGATGCATCACCGGCGCGCGCAGCATGTTCCGTTTTCTCCATCGGCTTCAGTGCTCCTTGCGGTCCTCATGACAGTTTTGGTTTTCGCCACTGTACTTGGAAACGCACTCGTCATATTGGCTTTCGTAGTTGAAAAAAGTTTGCGAACACATGGAAACTTTTTCTTTCTGAATTTAGCTATAGCGGATTTGTTAGTAGGTGAGTGAGATGGATGATCGTTGGGCTTTTATTGACACGGTTATTGCTGCTTAATAAGTGTTTTTTTTCTTTGTCGTTAGGAGGGTTTTGTATTCCAGTCTACATTCCTTATGTGCTGACGGGTGAGTGGAGACTTGGAAGAGGGCTTTGCAAACTCTGGCTAGTGGTGGATTACATGGTTTGCACAGCCTCTGTATTCAACATCGTCCTAATCAGCTTTGACAGGTTCCTCTCTGTCACCAAAGCGGTAACGCCACATTGATATTTGTCCGTATGAAAATATTGCGTATATCCTAGTATAGGCTACTCCACAAAGTCTGTATTGTAGTTATCTCAAACTAATTTCTTTTATTTCGCTGTGCTATTGTTTACAATGGGACGTACTACAGGAAATAACACGTTAACATCTTAACAGCTTTTAACACCAAAAAATCGATTCGATCTTTATTCCTACCAGGTGAGTTACAGGTGTCAGAAAGGAGTGACATCCGCAGCGGTGCTGAAGATGGTGAGCGTGTGGCTGGCTGCCTTCCTGCTATACGGACCGGCTATCATCAGTTGGGAGCACATTGCTGGTGGGAGTGTCGTACCCACTGGGGAATGTTATGCTGAGTTCTACTTCAACTGGTACTTTCTTATGACAGCCTCTACAGTAGAGTTCTTCACGCCGTTCATTAGTGTAACCTACTTCAATGTGAGCATCTACATTAACATCAGAAAGCGGGCCGTTGTGAGAGAGCAACAGCCAGCCAATATGGAATTTAGAAACTGCGAAATGGAGTCCCTGGGCGCAAGTGGTATGAACCGCGTGTTCTTCGTCAGACCAGTTCAGGCACAAGCTTGCAGCATTAAAGGAAAAAGCGCGCGCCCTCGGTGTTGCCGGTTGTCTAATGCGAAAGTCTCCGCTGCAGTTATTGGTGATGCCAAGGCAGGGAGGCGAGAAAGCGCAACTCTCGATCTACCTCCCTTGCAAGTAGAAGATTTGGCTCAGCAATGTGGCCCTTCGCGTTTTCACAACACCGAACAGTCGTTTGAACCCGTGCGCACCCGTTCTGATGCGTCTGCCAACCTGGCAAGCCGATTTCGCCTTAACCGAGACAAGAAGGTGGCCAAATCTTTAGCTGTTATAGTTTGTGTGTTTGGCCTCTGCTGGGCGCCCTACACACTCCTCATGATCATACGGGCGGCGTGCCATGGTCAGTGCGTTCAGCACTATATGTATGAAATCTCCTTCTGGCTGTTATGGGTAAACTCTTCCATCAACCCAGTCCTTTATCCTCTATGTCACACCAGCTTTAAAAGGGCCTTCAGCAAACTCCTCTGTCCTAATAACGTCCAACCGCAATATGTGGAACAAAATTACTAGCGGGTTGATGACCCAGCTTGACAGGCAACTACAATTTGTTGACAGTCTTAAGCTTTTAAATCTGTAATCATTTTGTATGTATGAGTGTATTTTTTGGTCATCACATTATTGCGCTTCAAAAACACAATTGGTTATTGCCTAGTATGCTGTACTGTTGTTGTACACCTCTTGTGATTTATTATTGTGCATCAGGTACATTGTCTTCCTGGGTTTTTTTTTTTACAGTAACTGCTGATGAATACAAGTTCAGTGTTATACATGTGTGTGGAATGGATGTTTAACTGTACTATTAAATTTTAATCAATAATAACCAGAAGTGCATTACATTTTTTTAATGCAGGTGGGGAAGAAAATCAGTTGACATACACATACACTGATTGATCTCAGACAATGAGATTTCCTAAATAGCTATAGTTAAATGCATTACTGTCTTATGTACAGCATAAATAAAGCTATACTATGATAAGGTTAACATGTTGGCGTGTTGCTGTTGCTACTGCAGAGTTTACAGTCAAGATATGGATAAGAAAGAAAGAAATGCAATGAGAACACAATATTAAAGGATGCTGTGTACAAAATCCATGTCCAGTCCAAGACCACATAAGCCAGCAAAACACCATGGTAGGAATCCTAGTTTCTAGCGTGACAGCTGAACCGATCCACTAGCTGCCTTCGACACAGCGAGAACTCAACAAAGGGAAAAGAAGCCGTTTCCCAAAGGTCTCAGCATGAAAGCTCCACCACCCCTTCATTCCACCAAGAGGGAAAAAAAAAGGTGACGGTAAGAGAGCATTGGTAGAGGGGTTCGAATGGCATTACACAAGATGCATCACTGATATGGACATGTGAGGGTTCAGGTTAGGAATGATGTAATTTCATGTGGTGTGGTGACAGAGCAACTGAAGCACAATGAGGCGAGCATCCACGCAAATGACTCATCGTTGTTTTGCCTGCGCCACATGCAGAGCCACACACAGAATGTGAAGGACAGTTATTTAGCACTCAATCCTCTATGTGCACCTCTATTATTTCACTCCATCTCATCCAAATGCATGGCACATACGCTTTAGGAAGACCCCACTGCTCAATAAGGCTCAATGGAGCACCAGCTTCAGCAGCAAGGAAGGTATTACAAGGAGTATTATATCAGCCCATAGCAAACATTACACATTCTGATGTGAAAAGGGATACACTGGTCAACCCTTCGTTTTGATAACCCATGAAGCACTGCTTTTGATAAAGACATGATGTTCACACTAGCATTAACTGAACTGGACAACAATCAATGTGTTACATGGAAGAGTAATTATTTATTATAGACTCAGAATTAATATGATAATTTTATTTGTGCAAATGACATGAAAATCAATGATACTTCTTCTGGGTAACCTGATTTATAATTAGATTATACATACAATATGCTTTGGGGTTAGGGGGCTAATAACCAAAAGGAGCAGAGATGAAGGAGAAAGTCATTGCCTTGACATGGCCTTGACATTTGAAAGGGACTCCATACCCAGCAACCCCAACATGTCCCCTACATGGTCTATAGCCCAACACTGTCACACACTGAAGCACACGGTGATCTCTGCTTCACTCTGGTAATGGTGACAAGGGTAGCTTAACCTCGAGAAACAAGGAGCATGATGGAGGGCGAACAAGATGGAGGCAGATTCAGGGAGTGAGAGAAAGAAGCAGAAAAGTAATTAGCAATTTCTAAGCAGACTGCACAGCTGTGCGTTGGTTCAGCATGGTAAGCGCACAGGAAGTCTGTGCTTTAGTCAGACATGCAGGGATGCCTCGCTCACGCAGCTAGCCTCCACACCACACCCACTGACAGTGAGATTAGTCAACAAAGCCAAGAGAAGGCAGGGAGTTTGGATCTCTAAAGAGCTCTGGCTTCTCCATACAGTTCTGCTCAATGCTGGAGCAGTGGAAAATGAGGAAATGCCATCAAACAAAGGAAAGGCTGAGCAAACAATCACTCTTTCCCCTCACATACATCCATCCATCCATAATGCATGAGATAGAGCACAACACAGACACAGAGAGATGGAAGGAATGGATATGCAACAGAGAGATTAGGGGAAAGAGAGACTAAGAAGCCGGTGGAAAATGGGATTTTTTGTCCCCTAGATGGAATACCGTGGTGTGTGGTTGTACTTGAGTTTGTGTGTGTGTGTGCATATATACATGTACAGCTCTCTAGTCTGAGTATGCACATACAGAACGCCACTGCATGCTTCACCAGGCGGCCCCCCTACAGCACCAGGCCCTCGTAGGCCGGGCCCTCGGACTCGGGGGACTCCCTCTGCAGACGCAGGTGCTCCAGTGTGTTGTGGAAGTGTTTGTTGATCTGCTCCGTCTCTTCACTCGCCTCCAGGTTTGGCAAATCTTCACGGATCTTCTGGATTAGCTGGTTAAGAACCTGGACCGTCACCTACAATGACAACAACAAAACTAGAACAACTAGAACATCATCAACTAAGAGATTGTTAATCTGTTAATCTGTGGCTGGTAAATTTCACATTGGCCTGGATCCCAGCCTGAATTTACTACCAAATAAAACATTCACAGATGTTCTGTCAATTACTTGAAGATTACACATTTTAAAATGTCCCATTTTACATGGTGACAAGTGACAAGTGAAGTTGTGTCAATTATTGGGTGTCCTTTTGCGCCACCAACTGCAAGTTGCATTTGTAGTCTGAGAGAATCTCAGCAGTGTGGCTGTGGCTGGCTGCAGACAGTAGCTAATGAGAAGCAGACACAAGCTAGCACACAAAGCGCTTCTCCAGCATGTCCTGTCCTCATTCCAGCTTCCGTTCAGCCAGAGCCCCCCTGCTGTCAGTCTGATGACTGGCTGACCCCTCTTAATGCTACCCTGTGCTCCAACAAGCCCCAACCCAATCCTGCCCACACGGAAACTAAATTCATGACAGCCCAGAGAGACTAACTATAAAACAATGTTTTCTTTGAGGGTTTGTGAACAGCTAACAAAGTCTGGACCAAGGAGAGAAAGAAGAAGCATCCAAACATTAGCTAGCAGTAAGAAAAAGAAGACAGAGAAAAACAAAATGTGGGATGTGAGGTGATGAGGTTACCGCATCATTCTCTCGCTCATAGAAGCAAACGTATCTGTTCAGGATCTCGATGAAGAGCTGCACTTGCAAGGATGGGTCCATGCACTGATTGGCAATCTTCAGAGCTTTCTTCAGGCACTCCATCACTCTCTTGCCATCTCGAATCTACAATCAGGGCCAAGTCATTACATACACAAATGCAAAAATTAACATCCAATCTGTCAAATTTCCATACCCATCTTTACATAGTTTTACACGCCTGAGTAAAATACTGAATGAAGCAATTATGGTTCCACACACAGTACAAAACTACATGCAAACCTGCAATTTCAGAGAGATATTCTGGCTGAAGATGCTATCCGTTTTTCACGCTCATCACATCCACTTTCCTGCACCTTGCTTTTTCTCATTTATTGAGCTAAACCTTGAAGCACCAAATATTCAATCACTTCAGTTATCAATACATTGTGTTGGGTGGTGTGTTGAGCTGACACTTGTGAATTTAGCTGGGGGACTATGTGCCCATGCATCTTTTAGTGGGGTAATGTTCCCACGACTACACAACTGCTCAAAGTCATTCAGTGTACTGCCAAGCACTCCCGGTCACATGCAATTTAACATTAGTTTTACTTATTAAAATTTTGGACAACTTGGAACTGATTCAATTAATTTTCCATTCCAATACCCCTATCCCCCCCCCCAAAAAAACTTGATTTGACTGATTCATATCAATCATCCAAAACAATGTGAAAATAGTGAGTTGCTGAAAAGCGAGCATTTTCTCATCCAACCCACTCACAAGTGTCAGCAATGACAAAGCTTCCAGCAAAGGACAAAAGGAGCCTGTGCAATTACACAGCCCTAACTACATTAGCTCTACTTCTGCAGATTCCATGATCCTCGAATACGCTGCACACACATTCAGTTTTATTTCTGGACACTTGAGGTGTCAGTCCAGGGAGGCATGGTACAACCAACCACCCACCCACATAGCCATCCCTCTTCACAACAGGGGCCATCTGCCCACTTGTGCTGCCGCCAACCAACACACAAAGAACTAGGAGATGACGCACTTCAATTCACGTACAGAAACCTCTCCTCCCCTTTACCTTCCCTTGCAGCACATGCATCCTGCATCTGAGTGATCACCCTTCAGGCACAGCAATATTAGAGCCAAAACTAGTCAACTTTATGAGCTACAATACATGGAGGCGTCCCTCACAGGACCCAAACCTAAAACTAAAAAAGGTGGAAAGTCATCCACAGTAATTAACCTCTTGCTTAGTCAATGGTGTCACTTGAGGCACAAGAAAAAGAAAGCTATTATACAATTAACTAACTAACTGCACAGACTGTGGTGAATGTTTTGAATGGGCTTTTTCTTTGTTTTGCGATTGCTGGAGGGCTGTTTCTATAGTTACAGAGCCCCTAAAAGAACCAGAGCTCCCTCCCCAAGGCCCCAGGCTGACCCACCTCCTCGCCACTCTTGTCTGTGTTGCGGCTGGACCAGAAGAGGTGGGCACAGATGCTGACGGCACGGCACTGGTCGGGCTTTTTGAGCAGCTTGGAGGCTGCTAGCGCACACTGTGTCCGCAGCGGCTCGTGGTTCTCCTCACTGAAGCAGCGTGTGCGCTCAAATGTACCGATGATCAGCGTGATGGCCGCTAGCTGAGCTTTGGAGTCGCTGATCTCATCCTCATACAGGGAGAAGGCCTGCGTCACCACAAGCACAAACACAAACACAAACACGTGAGCATGAACAGCCACAATGCATATTAGCCACTCTTAGCAGTTTATAGATTTTAGGGGAATAAAACCCATCGGTCATAACTGCAGTCATCTGAATCAAATCTAGAGGGCTATCAACACTTTTTAACCTATAGACATAGGGAGACATCAGTCCACATCTGATTACTGGCCAGCCTTAAACCATGGCAGGTAGGTTTTAGTACCTGGGACATAAACTCATAGGCCACAGTCTCGTGGTTTTCAAAAGCGATCTCTCCAGCTGCTAGCGCCCCCTGCAGGAAGAGGCGGAGGGGCAACTCTGCCAGCTCGGCCTTGATAAGAGCACTGATGGTCTGGTGCGCAAAGGAGAAAATCTTCTGACACTTCTTCTCCCATTTGTCATCCTGAATTAGCAAAGAGGCAACAGAACACAAGTTCATATACATCCATTTGCTCCTTTCCAGTTTTTTTTTTACATACATAACACCAGAAAAACAAACACAGCAGCAGGCTCTTTTAAAGAACAGGAAATAAGGAAGATAAGAGGACCACCAGACACTATACAACAACGTTTTCTAAAATGCAGTTGAGTTAGTATTAAAATGTGTTTTTTTATATTCTTATATTCTTTTTTTATATTTATCCTGTCTGCACTGAAGGAGTTGTTTTTAATCTCACTCTGCATCTGTACAGTGACAATATTTTTATTTATTTTATTTATTTTTTTATTTTTTATGCATTTAGCAGACGCTTTTATCCAAAGCGACTTACAAAACGAGGATAACAATCAAGCTACATAGCAGAAACCTTAAGGAGCATAGTGCTAGGGGATAGTGCTTCAGTTCATTTTAGTGCTAGGCATTCTACTGTATTCTATTCTAAAATGTGAAAAAACGAATATTACAGAACCAAATTCGGCTGGCTCATGATGAGCTGAAGACATTTATGTGACTTTCCAAAGGCCCTCTACACCAGTGGCCCTGTGGAGGGAGGCAGCTGTGTGTGTGTGTGTGTTTGAGGAGAGGAGGGGGTGAGCTGAGTCCC
>JAGFZM010001271.1:64034-88548 GCA_017657215.1 Limnothrissa miodon
AACCCGGGAAACCCCTCTATTTCTTCCCAGTGGAACAATCCATTTGTTTCCTCAACGTGAATTTGACGTTTTGTTTCCAGGTGAGTGAATTGATTACGGAGTTGTTATTACAAAAGTTTTTATTGTTTTAAATAAATAAAGTTTTAAAGAGCCAGTGTGCATTATTTAACTTGTTAATACCAGACAAAGATCATACAGATGCGTAATGAACATGTCAATGTAATTTAAAAGAACATTTCACATAACTCATGGACACTTAAAGCCACTATGTGTAGGATTTGTCTTCTATTTATCTTCGTCTTTTATTAAAAATATTTTTTATTTTAAAAATATAATGTAAAACGATAGTAATTACCTCCATGAATAAATTGTAGTGTTCCCGTAAACTTGGTAATTTCCATTTATATATAGATGTGGTTGGGTACCAAATGAGAATATCCATTTTGCGCCGCCATTTTCAAAATGAGGACCATGGGAAATGAGGACCGTGGGAAGGGGAGGGCTAATACATTTTATTCAAACGTGTGCAGTATACCACTTCGCCGATAGATGGGAGAAATTCTCATACGAAAAAAATTAAAACTTACACATAGTGGGTTTAAACATAACCCTCTAGCAATGCAGGTAGGCCTTTCCCTGCACCCTTAAATGCTAAGCTAAGTACTCTGTGGTAAATAGTGATTAGTCACAGTGTGAAAAATATCATGAACAGTAGGCTACATACGGTGGCGGCTAGAGTGAGTGTAGCTGAGGCAGAACAGCATGATTTAAAAATGCGGGCCAATGACGGTCCATTCACTGCACTACGTGAGCGTCATGGCGCAGTCCATGACACAGCTGGGACAATTATTTTAACTTATTTTTGTCACCGTCACAAAATAATCTATTATGTTCTTTCACTGCATCGATGCAGAATCGTCCACGTCTGCATCGCGATGCATCGATTGTATGATTAATTTCATCACCTCTACTAGGCATGTGACAAATAAACTTGCACTTCTACATAGATGCCATAATAAGCCCTTTTCCAGTCCTTTACGGAAAGTAATGGAACCCATTAAGACATTCTTATGGTTATATGACTTACCACCTGAAAAAATATATATATTAGCATTTACATTATTTTAATTTAAAATGACCAGATCAAACAGGGAAGTCAGAAAGGCGAAATGACCTTCGTTCTGTACATGACCGCATTCGTTAATGTGTTTAAATCCCTTAGCAACTCTCAGATCTGATTCAACAGTGTGAGTGGATGGTAGCTATAAATGTTCAGTTTTATCATTTCTAAAAGACCCCATAAAAAAAAAAATCTGTTTTTTTTCTACTGGAAAAAATATTTCACTTAACTGCATTGTACAATATGCAGCAGGGTTGAGGGTGCTGATTGGGCTCAATATCGGTATTCAAGACCCCAGGGCACAAGATTAACCAGAATTCTTGTGAATGCAACACTTGAGACATTTCTTTAAAAAAAAAAAAAAAAATTTCTTCTTGATTGTATTTCTTCTTTTTGATCTTGATACAAAATTCAAAAAGATTTGATCTGAAACAATGAAAATATTTTAGCTTTCTTCTTACAAGAAATGCTAAAAAATACAATAATTAAGAACTTAAAATTTGTTTCTTAGATTTCTTCATAACTGTAAGACACTACACTTATGATGGACAAAGCTAATTTGTTTTGTCACAGTGGAGAGATGGGCTGTTTGGTTTCATCAGTGCTGCAGTATCACCTGTTAACACTCTTTTGTCCTCCTTTCAATAAAGGTTCCTCAACATTATGGCAGGCTACTCACATAGGATAAGAACTTCGGATTGTTTTTCTTCTTAAGAATTTACCTAAAACATCTTAAGAAGTGTTTGTGAATCCAGTCTCTGTTTCTTTAAATTGTGCCTAAAACCAAACATGAACATCAGGGTCATGCTGTGGCAGCAATACCCACTTAAAGTTCTATGTGCCAATATCCCTAAAGAGTCATATGATCTTAGGGATTATGGTAATGGTAATATCACACACCATTCATATACATATGAACTCAGAGTTTGGTGTATTAATATTTATAAATAGTGTTTCCCTTTCATTATCCTTCTTTTTGCAGAGACATTTGAAGATTTTATAGTTAGTTTTCATAGTTTAGTCATATTCTAGTCAGACTGGCAAGCCAAGTGTTGTAAACTTCATGGCACCAAATATTTTGATTACAAAGAATATTAACAGATTATTTAGGACAATATGGAGAATACCAAAGGCCAGTAAACTTTGACCTCTAAATCGTCTACCTCATAACAGCATTTTAAATAACTGGATAGTGTCACTCTATACATTTCAATGGCCGAGGCTAGGCTCATAAATTCAAACAATCGTAATAAATGCCATATTGAACATCGGTGCTCGAAACTGATGCATTGAGAAATGTTGTTGGAGATTCTATAAAAAGAAAGCCGTTACCTAGTCTGGTAGGTACTGATAATGCACCTTGATTGGTAGCCACATAACAAAAAGGAATAATTTTATAATGCGCATAGTGTTGCCCAAAAACGCAGCATAATAGACACGCCTGCTCATAGGCTCTTCAAGGACATAAATAAGATTTGGATGTAGCTGTCCACCAACATGTACATAAACAGATTCCTTTTTAATGCTCCATGTAGCGCCATACATGAAAATGGCATGTGCTAACTGGCTGAGGCTAATCTGTGCACTTTTGATCTCCTGGTTTGCCCAGACATTTATTTGCTGCAAAAGTGAATTGTGTAAAAGTCAGGGCTCCAGGTATATAGTGTAAAAGGCTCACCTGTTTATATTTCTCTACATTGACCCCCTCCAGCTGGCTCAGGCGGACAAGGTTGGTCCCCACCAAAATGCGCAGCTCCTGTCTCTCCTTCTCCCTCTTCTCCCTGTCACGACTATGGCCCTGGTGCTGCATGCGCACCCACAACTTGTTCATCTCAGCAAAGTTTAACAACACAAAGTCAATAGAGTCATTGATGTCTCCGGTCATTTCCTCCCTGTACAGAAGAACACACAAACAAACACACACACACAGACAATATGAATGAGGAGTTTTAACACAACTCAAACTCCAAATATTGCCAATATTACATTTAGAACTGTATTGCCCCTGTGGCTGAAAGAAAGCATAAGTCATTTGGACATAAGGTACTTGTGGCTGTAGAGACTGGTCTTACTCTGCTTGCTCTCCATCGTCAGGCAAGATGTTGCGGGTGCATTGCAACAGGTAATTTCTGAGAAACAGGCCGCGTAGAGGATGCTGCACCCCACGACACATCTCCACCAAGTCCTTCAGTATATCCTTGCGAGACTGAGGGAAGGAGCGCACATACACCACTCCTACAGTGATTAGCAGGTACCTGCAGAGAGCAGAAAAACAAGCAGCATAAGACTCTGAGTCAGACATAATTTCAGCCTTGATGCCAGCGATTAGACTAAAGCCATTTTTGTTCTCTATTGTGGGTGCCCATGTGCGTGTGCAGAAGTACTCACAGTCTTGGAATTATGTTTCCAGCATACTGAACCAACTCATAAAGATCAGCTACTTTTCTGCCTTTGGCAAACTCATCTGTCAGGTAGACCTCCAAGTAGTGCAGCTCATCAGAGATGGCCATGTCTGCAGGCAGCATTAAGGACAACAAAACACTCAGCCCACACACAGTCCACCAAATTCAACTCCATCTGTCAAACTGCTTAGTTAACATATCAGTCAGGTCAACATTGTGGCCAAAAAGGATACAGAGCTCATAATAGCTTTTGGGAGAGAGCATGGAAGTCCTTAGTTCACCAAGCATATTAGAGGCATGCTTCAGTGCATCCATCAACTTGTTTTTGTCCTGGGGAAGCATCAATTCATGTTAGTTGGACTCACAGACACACCAGCAATAAACACTGTTTGTAAGGTTACCAAGCTTACCAGACAGCGCTTCATTTGAAAGGACTGCACTTTAACTGCCTGCACAGCCTCATCCAACAGCTTCTCCTGCTCATCCTGAGGTGACTGCTGTGTGGTTGGCTAGGGAAAAGCCAGGCAAGGAATCAGCAAGATTGGCCAAACTTAGGAAATTAGTCCATGCTAGTAATTATGTTGAGAATAGATGACCTCTATTAGGACCCGTTACAAATGTAATTAAACTTGTCCCAACTAAATTTACCTCCAGCAAAGAACAGTCAGAAAACATAATCATACAAAACATAATAATAGATATAAGAGATAATATAATAATAACTTAACAAAGCATTAAGCATGCATACATTAGTGCAGAGAAGAACTACTTGCAGTTCATGATTTATAGCTTTCCATGTTTCATATTAATATGAGAAACTATGTAATCTACATATTTCTTTTAATGAAAAGTTGAATTAATGTCAGCAATAGGATATTTTCATTTTGGGGGCATTACTGACAAGGCAAACCAAATAACTTCATATCACGTGTTTGTCCTAAATAGATGGTTAGCATTTGCCCCTCCCTTGATGCAAGTTCCCGATGAATGAGATTTTCCAAGTCCATGGCTAAACGCTAACATTTACTAGATGTTAAACATGGACATGATCCAAACATTATAAGTGTGTTTTTTACCAAACAACAACCTAACTAGTAAGGCATTCCAGAAACTGGTCAGCTGGCAAATTAATGTATACTAGCGGACCATAACCTGTGTGACAGTTAGCGACTGTGCCTTTACCATCAAATGGTGTAACACTTTTGACATCAGATTTGTGTGTATTTGCAAATAATAGTCTTCATTTTTGCACAAAGTGGCATACAATCAGTGTTTAAACTGGCCGTTCTATCGCCGGGCAGTTATTTGAGCGTTTATGATAGCTGGGAAACATCTAACGTTAACGTTAGCTGGTGAGCAATCGAATTAGCTTGCTGAACCGCTAGCGTACTGATTGAGACAGATACTAATGCCAGTCAAGTAAATCGAATATTATGTCTATCGTAAGTATGTCTCTAGTCGGATAGTCCTAACGCTTTATATGTATCTATCTTGCGCTAAAAACATCAACAGAGCTAATAACAGCTAATATAGGCTAGGTAGCTAGGCCTTCTCATCAGCTGGCACTGTGCATAACTACATATAAAAGCAGTTTGTCAGAAATGCTGAAATAACCCGGCAAGAATGTTTACTGGGTACACATCTATATAGACCATATAGCATTGAGTGGTTTACTTCATATTTCATAACGTTTCTTACCATGATTATCAAGTCTGTTTGAGGAAACAGTATTAGCCCCCCCGAAATTGTTCCCAGTCATGTGACTGTTGCCAGTTCAGCGAACATTTTTTTCGTAAACCTTGTACTCATTGGTTGTGCACAGAGAGACATGTAAGCGACGATCCAATTGGACAACAAAGAGGCAACGTAAAACGTCTTCTGAAAACACCAGACTATCAGCAAACTGAATATTGAAAGGACACACGCCATGCATGCGGTACGAGATGTACAATTTTTATATGATTTAATGTTCTAATTATTTCTAGATGTGCGCCGTCATAACTAGGAATTTTCGGAACGCCCTACTTCGATCTAAAAGCCAATGATGACCAAGATACTGACACGTAGCTTGTACGTCTTGACGTAAAATTGTCAAATTTCCCGCGGCGGCGAAATCGTGCTGTCTCTGTAACCTAAGCCAGGGCTCTCTTGTGTAAACTAGACCAGTAGTCCTAATGGATCGAGATATGTTTACAAGACTTGCCTCGAAAATGGCTATAACGTCTACTAAAATACTATGGTGAGTTTTCACGTAATGCTTTCTTTGTAACTGTTTAACAAATAGCTGTTTTCAAGATCAATAGTAGGCTATGTCCATAACATAGGCGCGCTACTTTCGTTAAAACCACAAGTTAATATGGCATGCGTTAGAAAATAGTACTTAATAATTCTGTATCTAAACATGTCATGTCTTTTGTTGTCTTGAACATTGCAGTCAAGCGGAGGAATATATGCGGTTATCTCAGGTGAAATGTACAGGCCTTGGGAACACCACGGCCACTAGTAAAGCAGTCATATGCCTTGAGCTTGCTGCAACAGCTTTAAAGTTTCCTTTAGACAAGGTAGGTCCTTGCTTTAACGGCACAAGTCGATACTGTTTTTGGACAGTTTTCTGTAATCTTAGTGACGTTGACACTGTTTTTGCTTCAAGGAATATGCAATCAAATTATCTGGACTAAATAAGAAGTTGTACCAAAGCAATCTCCGATCTATAGAGTGCATGCTTGGACTCAACACAAATCTTGGACTTCGAGACCTGGCAGTGCAATACGGGTGCATGGATGCAGTGAAAGTTGCTGGTCAGATACTTCAAAGGTGAGACTCTAATAAACGTTTATTGAAATCTTGCATGTATGTGAGTTGGTTGACAATGACTCGTTTATCTTTTCCTTCCGCAGATATGAAGAGAGTCTACCTGCTGCTCAGCAGCAAGATCTAGATCTAGCAAAACCCCTTTTCACAACAGCTGCATTGTTCACAGCGTGCAAGTAAGGACGGTACATCAGTAGAGCGTACGAGATTATAACTGCTAAATGTTAGGAAATCTGACCTGTGTAAGTAGATGTCTGCTACACTTGGAATAATATGGTGGTATATTGTCATTGCCCTACAGGTGCATGAAAATCAAAGTTGACAGAAAATTGGCAGCTTCATCTGGAGTTAGGAAGGGTGTCTTCGACAGACTCTGTGCCCAGTTGCATACCCTAGGGCAGCAGGTCTGCAGTAAGTACAGCTAATGCGTTCTATTCTGCAGTGGAGTTGCAGCATAAGCAGGTTTTAACAGACAGTAATGTTTTTATTGATGGTTTTTACTTGTCTCTGAAACTTTTCTAGGTTATTATATCACACATATACATATATTTTTTGTCCATGTAGTGTGGTAGCTTTACTTAAAGCTACAT
Organism: Limnothrissa miodon; assembly: GCA_017657215.1. Classification (NCBI taxonomy): domain Eukaryota; kingdom Metazoa; phylum Chordata; class Actinopteri; order Clupeiformes; family Clupeidae; genus Limnothrissa; species Limnothrissa miodon. Next base: position 70,958 of record JAGFZM010001271.1, read on the forward strand.
TTTCAGAGCATCAGCTCACAGCAGCAAATCTATCTAGGCCGTACATTGAAGATCAATTCCTTGCAATAATGTGAAGCATTTGATGCTTTAGTGGTGACATAATTAAAAAATGTTACAATGTATGGTCACATTACAGTAAACAGTCATATATTAGTAGGCTATATACTAATCAGCTGCTATCGAAAGAACTGTTAGTATAATTAATAACATAATCTTAGAAGTGTGGATCATCATTTGAAGTGGAGTAACTGGTAGCTTAGTTAACTACATTTTCTGAGTAGCTTGCCCAACACTGGAGGTACAAAACATTTTTTAGTTTGGTGGCTTCATCTGAATAATCTAACGGCGTATTTTGAAAATAAGTTTTTCTTGGCACAAAATCATCTTGGTCCCTAATGGCAGAAAATTGAAGAACATTATGAATGAATTTGTGATTCTTAATGGCTAAATGTGGTTAAATTTCCATTTTCACAAAATTTCAGACAGTTAAGGTCGCCAGGAACAAGAACGTATCAGAGATAGAGGAATACTTAGCTTTATTTCTGTACATGTAGTGAAGTGAATAGGTTTGTATGTCTTGTGCATGGTTGAAACTTCCAGGTGGTGTTCTCGATGCTGAAGTCTTCCAGGTCATTCGCAACATAATATGGTGAACTGACGTGTTGTTACAGCAGGCCATATAGACTATAGTGATATAGACTACAGTACTGTGGATTTGACAAACTCAGGCACCAGTCAGTTATTGACTGGGATCTGGCTGAGAATGTCAATGTGCAAATCCTGAGGGGGACAAGACTGAGTCAAGGCCAAGGCTTTAAAAAGCAAGACGAAGTCTTTGAGGAGTAAAGCCCAAGAAGAATCTTGTTACCATGGAAATAATCCAGATTTTACCACATCAGTTCATAATTAGGTGTCTATAGACAAAACTAAACCAGGTATAAAATGGGATACGTGTCTAGTTGTATAATGTATGGAATGTAAATATTTTTTCTAAGGTGGCACAATATTAGGAAAACATGCGTCAGCAGTAATGCTGTTTAGTGTTGTGAAGGCTATATCACAGAGCACTCTAATGGTTACAATATTCCTTCATTCAATTTTATTTATATAGCGCATTTTTACAAAAGGCATGTCACAAAGCGCTTAACACAAGAGGCCCAATGAGCAACAGGGGCTCTGTTTTTACTTGTTATGGTAGAGGAAGAAACCTTGGGCAGTTCCGACAGCTCAAGGGGCTAACCCAACTGCTTAGGGCAGGTTTTCAGTCTCTCAGATGGCGAGTAGTCCACTATTATTCCATTAGATACACATTACAAGAAAATTTTGGTAAATAAAGTAATATAGGAGTCCCATTAGAATCCCAGGATATAGTCCCATGTCATTAGGCGCAGTCAAGCCAGGGCCAGCTAGAGGCTGTATCAATCATGTCAGGGTCATCTGTGAAGCTGAAGGCAGACCGCCCAGGAACCCAGAGATGCAGGATCAGGCAGTGGAAGGCAGGGGTGACCCTCAGCAGGGAGGCAGTGGCATGGACAGTGGAGTGGGTTGAGGACCATTCAGGAGTGCCGCCGGATCACGTTGGAAGAAGGTCCCAGGAGAACCCAGGAGGTGCAGGCGCAGGCAGTGGAAGGCAGTGATGACTCACGGCAGGGTGGTAATGGCATGGAAAATCAGAGGAGATGAGTTAGAACAGTCTCCATCAGATTTCAGAGAATGTGAGTTATATTGCATGTGAAACCATATACAGATGTTGGCTAAGTGAAGAGAGAGAAGTAAGTGGAGAGGAAAGAGAGAGGAGGAGAAAGAATAGTGAAAATTGTTCGGGTTAACAGATGGGTGGATTGTGGCAGCATTAACTATAGCAGCATAACTAAGGTATGATGTATAACAAGCCAAGACCACCAAAGGAAATGGTCAGTGGCCACCAAGCCCTGGACGGGAGCTTACAGCAGAGGCAGTCCTTTCCAATAATACCCTGTGGAGGTGTGGCTTACCATACACCATCCCTAACTAAAGGGGTCAGTATATAGAAAAGTTTTGAGTCTAGACTTAAAGGTGTTGAGAGTGTCCGCTTGACGAATGTTAGAAGGGAGTTTGTTTCACAGGACCAGGCGCACGATGGCAGAATGCTCTTCCTCCCATTGTCGATTTTGATATTCTAGGAATTACTAGGAGACCAGCATTCTGTGACCTTAGGGGTCTACCATACCATAAAACATTTGAACCATTGAACATTTTAAATACGTACTATAATAAACCAACTATAAGTAAGTTCTTGGCCAGAAAAAAATAGCAAAAGGAACTAGTAAAAACAAAGAAAATATCTTTAACGGGTTATCACCGGTTAACCTGTTTATTTGTTACCCTAGTTACGGCAGCGTCAAAATACAATTTTGCACCCTTCTAAATACAATTTAACACGGGTCTTTTTGAATATTGAATATTCACTGCACTGCCACTATCTAATGTAGCTAGTTCAATTGATCTCTAAAGAATACTCTGTGTTTTTGTAAATTCAATCTGCCACTCTGAAAATGGGATAGCACTCTGCAGTTAAAAAAAGATGAGTATTCTATTTTTCTGTAAATAAACGAACGTTTTTTGACAGATCAAAATAACAATTTTTTAACCGGTTACAGATCATTTTAACCGGTTATGTTTTTTAAACCTTTAACCGGTTAACCATTTACATCCCTAAAAGGAACAATCTAGACTAACTCAACTACAAGCATTCGGGAACAGTCACTGAAGGATACTATACAGTATAATGTACCATATCTGTGTGCGCAGCCATGTAAGTTTATGTGTGTCTCTGTGTGTGAACAGTTATTGGCTAGGAAAACGAGCATGTTTACTTTGCTGGGCTTTAAACATGTGCGTTGGTTACAATATTTCCTGAGGTGCTAAAAATTCTCTGAAGGTGAACCAGCCACAGTTTAGTCAGTCTTTCACGATATAATGAGCATGTTAATATAGTGATGACTGTATATTGTGCAGCCCTGGTTTTTTTTTCTAATGGAATTACAGAAGGATGGATGAAAATACTAGAAATATGATTTTGCCCTGACTGATGCACTAAATGTGATGTAATAGGCGGTACCAATGAATGCATATCAAAACAATTTCAAAATGCCTATTCAAATATGCTTCAGTTGTGGTGCACTGTCATCAATGTATAATCTGACTTTAAATCACAGTTGGGACCTGCAGAATAAATTCAAATTCCCTTGTTATGACTGGATTAGCACTGAACTGATTACTGAACAGCATTTTTCCAAAATGTAATAATTTTTATAATACATTAAAATATATTTTTTTCCTTCTTAATACGTATATGTAAACACAACTACAACGTGGGTCTCGGATCAGGTGAACTAAGACCAGATTCGAGTACTACAACAATACCCTGAGGTGTTCTGCCTACACAGAATCATTTAGAACTGTCAAATGGCTGATTTCCACCGGCAGGTGAAGCTTCCCATTTAAAGGAGCCAGTGAAAAAGGGCCAGAAGAGACAGAAGAGCCTAGCAGAGAGCTTTGGACAGAAGGAAGAAGGTAAGAGGAATTTTGTATTTACTTTGAACTCTTAGTGGTTTAACCGGTGCTTGAATTTGAGCACAGCCTAAATGCCATGAAATGACATGGAGGAAGACTTGGCAGTATGATGGGCAGGCACTGACATTTTGCTGCTGCTCGGTGATGCCCAGGGGTAAATGTCAGCTCAGTCTGTCATTATCCTCCCTCCCATCTAGCAGAGGCGATCTTGCCAACATCCCCAAAGCAACGGAAAGAAGAGGAGTCAGAGGAGACTGTGAAGGAGGATTATGAAGAATGGAGGAGAAAAATCTTAGAAAATGCACTCAAATCAAAGAAAGAAAATGCTACAGAAACAAACACAAATTGATTTGGACTGCTTTTTGTATATTTATTTTTTGACTGTTAATATGTGGCCAGGAGTACTGATGGACTCAACATTCATCCTGCCCCCTTGTGGCTAAACAGGATTTTCATGTTTCTGTTTTACTGTTTTAATCTTTTAAAGCATCACTATATTTTCACCTTGCAAAATTATGCCAGGTGAAGATGATTTTTCTGTTTTGTTCTACAACAACTTGTACGTTACCACCTTAAGATTAGTTTTCATTTTGGAAGCAGATATTGATGCTGACCTTACTCGTGCATCTGACCTCTCAGAAGATTAAGAGATCTGATATCATTCTGATTTGATTGTTAAATATTTTATCACACATTAACAGATTGCTGTTTGGAAACTTTTTTTTTTGTATTTTTTTTAAACTCTTACTTGTATTAAATGTATCCCCTATTTGGATCTAACAAAGGTCTTAACAAAGTGGAAAGACAGAAAAACTCAGGATTGTTTCTGCTAATGCAGCAGCATATGTCTAGCTTCCATCATTGTAGAAGGTAAAAGTAATGCTAATATCTAGATGTGAGACTAGAATCTACTTGCTTAATCCTGAATATTGCTGGCATAATGTAGGAATAAAGAAAACCATTTTTTTTTCACAAATTCTTCCATATCATTTTATTTGAGCCCTTTAAAGTGGACAATCTATGATGCACCTGCTGCAATAACAATTCTAGGAAAGGTTTCAAAGGGACATTTCAAAGAGAATTTTCAAGGACTTCTTTAGAATATGTTTGATAGGAGTGTGTACTTCAAAGAGACTGAAAACAGACAACAAATACTGTCCCATTTGTACAAACCTACTAGAAGAGGTGTGCAGGCTTTAACCGAAAATACTTAAAAATCTAATACATTTACAAAATGTGCTAAGAGGTCCTGAATAACTTTGTTTGATATGAATTGCCACAGGCACTATTCAAAGTGAAAGATTTTTGTACTCTACCGCATGATTGTCTGTAAGAAATGCATCTGCATAAGTCCATGGTGTTTACCCATAGACCAGGAAAGTAGGAATCCTTCACAGAAGGAAAACTGTTTACCCACAAACTGCCACTAGTGAACAGCAGTGTGCCGCCCACCATGCACAGTGGACTGACTGTTATGTGAGGTTAACATTGCACAGCATTTCAAACCTACATAGATGTGGATGCAGAGAAAATTGCTCTTGCACGCCCACCCCCTCAGATGACTCCCATATTCACACACTAAAATGAAAACATAATGCATCCCATATTCAAATCATCTGACCTGCAAGGCTCAGCATTCTCGTCCTGCAAATGAGTGAATTGTACAGTAAAAAAGTGATTGAAATATTGTCCTCTGGTGCTCAGTGTACACTGGGCCCATCAGTGCTGGCTTTCTGCCTTGTCTCTTCATATTTCACACAGAAAAGCAAAACCTCGCTCCTACAGGCAGACATGCTGAGGCCATGTGTTCCAATTTGCTGTCTCAGTGCATGTGGCAGAACCGATGCTATGCTGGGTTTGTCGATCGGTCCATGTACAACTTCCTAAGGCGGTTGGCGGCAGCCACTGCATAGAAGTGTTTCTGTGCAAGGAAAATTAAATTCACTTTTTACTTTTCATCCAAAGGTCAGGTAAAACTAATTGGCAACAACTGGTTTAGTCCAGGTACATAACCACACAAAGTCATTAGTCAAGTCATTACACCCAAAATAAGTGGCATTTCATAAAACCTTTTGAACTTTACCTTAACCTTATCATACAATGCGCATAATATTATTGCAAGCCAACTGGCACCTCACCTTCCACTGTCGATGAGCAGCCAGATAGCGCTGCAGATGAAGCTGGGATTTGAGGCGGACACATTGCTTCTTGGCTTTCTCTTCCAGGTTATTCAGCCAGGGGTGCTTCATGCAGCCAGAGGCACTGAGGCGACCACTGATGACGAGAGCAAATGCGAAGGAAAATGACACTGTATTTGCAATATCAACAGTGGAAGTCACGGTTGAACAGTGACGGCAGTATACAAATCTTGAAGCAATGTTCAACACACAGAAAAAACAAAATGGGCATGTAGGCTGATAAGTCTATTTTGAGACTGATGCACTGCACCCAAAACACAAGGATGGATCATTGAGGATGCAGAGAGCGGACAGGATATGGGCCATTAAAACGTAAAGCAGTGTTATTAAAACCTGAGCAGAACCTAGCAGGAAATTTGTAATGCTCCTTCTGTGGGCATTTCACACATTCACAATGCCCTCTATTTCTGGCGCCTGTGTTATTTCATGTCTTATCAGCAGCTAAATACAGAGTGTCCAGATGCATCCCCTATAAATACAGGGTCCTTATGCACCCGAAAAATCTGTTATGACAGCCCAGCCTGCTCCCTATGATTAGTCTATCTGCCGGGCTTGTGGGCTCGCAGGGCACCAGGGTTATGTTGGTGCCCGTTTGCCGTCACATTAGCTGATCATTAACAGCGCCTCTGTCTGTAAGTGTTTTTGTTTGAGGTAAAAGCTGGCCTCTGCTCCTAACTCCATCATGTGTGCCTCTCTCAGGGCCACCTGTCATGCTAGCCTGCTATTATCTGCTGCCCACAGAGCGCTCCTGTAGGCAGGGGTGGAGACATGAGCACAAGCATGCAGTGACATGATCAAAGCCCTTTTCCCATGGTGGATAAATTAGATGAGCTGGTTTCATATTATGCCAAATGAAACCAAAGGTTAACATACAAGAGTGGAAGAGGGGTGGGCTTTTAAGGGAAATACAAATAAAATCAAATAAATAGCCAGGGTTTCAAAAAGCAAATGGAGTGACAATGAGAGTTCAGATGTTTATCTGTGGTTGACAAATTGTGTCTTATACCATTTGGCCGGAATAAGCAGCCTGGAAACAAAGTCTTTTGCCTCCTCTGACACATTCTCAAATGCCTCCGAATCAAAATCCCAGTTTCCATGTAGGATGTTGTTCATGGTCTCTGTGTCGTTGTCCCCCAAGAACGGGGACAGGCCACTTAAACTGCAACACAACAGGAGAATATCAACATGTACATCAGTGTTAAGCCAGAATGGAAGCCTCAGATACTTCCTCAAAAACTATCCCAAAACAACAGGATATTGTGTACAGTCGCGTGTGTACCCAGAGCAGTTACATCAAGCACAAGGCAGTTGTGCCACATGCTTGTGAAATTGAAACACAATCCACAAACAGTTGTGAGCACATGGACATGATTATAAGTATTGCTTTAAATAGAGAATAATTGAATTAGCACATTGGAGCTGGGGGTTGTGTCAGGTTGTGGTGCAGCCAGCAGCAGGAAGTGGGCCAAGTCCACATTCTAGGTAAGGACGAGCCCTTCCAAAGCTCCTTTAACAGCTGTGAGGTTATTAGCATTCATTTAATCTCTGTGGCTCCCTTATATAGGCTTTAACTACAATGAGCAAGGAAAAAGGGAGAAAGAGCCTGAGTTGGTGAAAAAACTGCCCAGAGAACCAATAATGCTTCGTTTTCTAAGCTCATCAGCCAAATTGGTGAAAGCCAGTTTACACAGAGCCAAATAACTGGAAATACTGCCCTTTGGTAGCTAAATCACTGAGTAGCATTAGCTAAGCTATCTGCTCTGACTGGCATTTGTTCTCCACCTACAGCTGAGTCATTCAACTAATTGTGTTCACCTACAGTATGCCCAGACAAGAAAGCACACTCCCGTTAAAGTGTGTTTACCCTGGAAAAACTCTTCTGACAGTCAGTAGAAGCAAATATTTTCAGTTCTGTGTGAATGCTACAATCTGTCAATTTTTGTTACACTGAATTCAAGCAGCTCACACAGCATGCATTTGATGGGTGTGAAAAATATTGCCATGGTTACGCGCTCACAGCATGTAAGTGATGACTCCAACACTCCACATGTCTGTGGGAAAGGAGACAAAGTCGTAGTTGACCACTTCAGGCGCCAGAAACTCAGGAGTGCCAAAGTTGACCTTCAGTTTCTCTCTTGGCCTGTACCTGGTAAAGAAAATGGTCAGAAAATGACACGCTGTATATGCCAAGCATCTTCTTTGGCAGGCACATTTCTTTACAGGAACATCTATGTCTAAATAAATGAGCAGAGCAAAACGCACGCACACACACACACACACACAAACATACACACACAAGGAACTGAGACGGTAACCATGACTACAAGATCTTGTTCTTGTACAAGATCAAGTTGTTGACTCATATCAATGAAAACATTTTCTGGGAAATCAATGCAATCTAATGAATTGTGACAATACAGACAAGTTGACAAAACAAAGCATCAAATGTTGCATCCACTTACTTCCTTGCCAGGCCAAAGTCGATAATCTTGATCTGATTTCCTGTTTGGCTCACACACAGGATATTTTCTGGCTAAAACATGAATATTTTGACTTATTTCACACTTATTCTCTTATTCAGTCACCTTTAAGTATGGATGTTTATTACATTCAGTACATGTACCCAATGCTCAGTGCTTTACCTTGAGGTCTAAATGGAGAATGTACTGTTGATGGAGGTACTGAACTCCTTCACAAATCTGCCTGGTGAAAACAATTGCATCCAGCTCTGTCAACTGGTAGTTATCATCAACAATGCGGTTGAACAGTTCGCCTCCCTCTACACTGGGGACACGACCACAAACACACATACAAACACACACACACACACACACACAAACACACAGTTAATCTTCAGATTTATACGGACTGTTTTTGCTTTCAACTAAGAGCAACAGATGAAGTAATCAAGGAGCCAATTTCCTCTCTTGCACGTCAGCGAGTTGAGAGGAACCTGGCACCTCAGTCTTTTTTTGAAATCTCTATAGGCTTTGTGGTTTTGTGGTGGTGACACTTTTTAAGATGTCTGTCAGAACTATGGGGCAATGAATGCTATGTTCACATCCAAGTCACTTGCTCAAGTCAGAAACTGTGACTGTCAGTATATTTCATACATATTTCTTTGAATCTGGTTGGGTGCTGTTTAAGAAAACATTGCCTGTGATATAGGAATTTGAGATAATGTAATGAACCTACATAATATCACTGATTCAGATTCTGCTCTAAGCTAAGAACACATTTTTACTCAGGAACATTAATAATGTCATTTACCATACAATTAGAATTGCTCAGGAAAATAAGATAACGTGAAGGTATTGAAAAACTAAAATTTGTAAAATATAGAAGTGATTCAGGAGGAAAATCTGCAGGCTGTGAGGAATATGCATTCACACAAATGAAGTCAAATGAAATGATAGCTTACTATTCCATTATCAGAGTAAGGTTTGTTCTTGATTCAAAGGCATCATACAGCTGAATTAGATTCACGTGGTTCAACTGATTCATGACACCAATCTCATTCTTCACCTCATCCTGCATTACACAGATAGACACACACAGAGGAAACATATAATATAATATAATATAATATAATATACACCCATGCCAACTTCTGTAAGTGTATTTTTGACATTATTCTGTCATTTTAAAAGCAGGAGATGTTGTATTTCACCCCTATAACCCTGGTCATTTTAATGGTCTTTATCATTTTTAGTTCCAGTTTGTATGTCATTTTTGTATGTCATTCACTGCCTTGGTGGAAGATGTCTGCAAAATTCATCAGATGTCAACAGGACAATCTTTGGAAATGTTCCCAATGCCACAAGCAACAGAGACCCAGCATTATCTTCCATTCAACCTATTTATAGGGTTAAAGAATTAAACATAATATGCATGGGCCCAAAATCGTCAATTAAGTCTCATCTAGCTAAAGTAAAGGCTTCTAGGGCACTCAGAAGCACTTCCAAGTCAGACTTCAATTGCTGAGCTTGCTCATGAATACATGGGAACACGAGAGGGAGTTTTGTATGTTGTGTTCTTTAGACAAATAGTTCAGAGGCAATTAATCAGCATGCATATGCCTATATGGTCTGTGCCATCATGTGTGTCACTGGTGTTTAGAAAAAAGAAAAACGCAGACATTTCTAATTCTTGTGTTCTGGGTGAGTGGCTGGGTAAGCTTGTCAAAATGTGCTTATGCGTGTATTCTTCTCATTGGGATATGGCAATAGGTTGCTGAAGGCCAAGAATGTGGATGAAATGGGTAGAAAGTGCTGAGAGAGTTTGATAGAGTACCTTAGAGACAGGCAGCCATGTGCGTGGTAATATTGGGGTATAATCACTGCTAGCAGGAAAATTCACTCTTTGCATTTGCTTAAATGTAGCAATTTTCAGGTTTGTGTGTCTACATATATACATATATACATACACATATACATATAAATATACAAATATACAGTGTTATAGGTGCACAAGTGTTTCTGGCTGTGTTTTTGTGTGTGTGCAGATGGGGGGATGGGGGTGTACATGCATGCCACTGAGCAGCCAGCGGCTGTTGTCAGGGAAATGTTCCCATAAATCAAGTTAACAGGAACAGAGTGAAAGGTGGGATCAGGGCTGGGGCTTGTTGTTGCAGGGGTAGGAGGGGGGGGTGGGAGTGGGGGTGGGGTTGTGGGGGCTGGAGATTGGTATGCTTGGGAAAGATGAGTGTAGAGGAGATGGCAAGGACATGGGGGCCTTTGCCGTCTGATACCCACCCTCTCCTTCATCCCCCTGACTTTGATGATCTTGGCCGCCAGGGTAAGTCCTGACGACAGTTCTGCACACTTATGGACCTGGCCAAAGCGACCACTGGGGAGACATGCACAAACACTCACATACTCAGTACAGCTTTACGCAATTGTTCATGCCTACATAAGATTGCTTCATGGAAATGTCCGTCACCCACAAATACACACCCAGATACACAACTACCAGCAACCAACCAACCCAATTACCAGCATTTCCAGCATGGCTCCACATGAGAGAATGAAAGAAAGCAATTGGGCATATTTCCAGCAGGTGAGCCCTGAACAGAATGTGTGGGTGGGGTCTCTGATTATATGTGTGGGGACAGCTCTAGGTCATTTCTACAGCCAACCCCAGTTTGCAGCCGTGCTGCTGCCTAAGTTCAGATGACCGCCTATGCAGAGGGAGCTGCTCACCACCTCCCAAAAATAAACCAGGCCCATGCCAAGTCAAAAACAAGCCCCAGTGCTTGTAAGTGGACATGGGGGGGGGGGGGGGGGGATTAAGTCCGGCACAGCGACTACGCAGTATCTCTTCACCCCTCTCCGACAGTCTCACACTATCACACACCCCTGCCTCCTGATTATCTGCAGACTGCATAGTGAGTTAGCCCACCCGTCTGACGCTATCTGCATGGCCATTGTCAGTGAACATAATTGGGTAGATGCCAAGCTGACGGTGCATTGATAGGGATGAGTTAAAAATAAAAGTCCGTCAGTGGTGACCCTTATCAGAGGTGAGGGGTCCTGGGTGAGCATTAAAGTGCTGGGGCAGGAGGGCTGAAACACACAGGATGCCTTTCCTCTCTTTAATCTGCCTTTCTACTGCACTGGGCAGTCACAGAGAAAACCAACACTAGCTGTTCAAATGAATTGTATTTCAAAGTACATCAAAGTCAAGGGCATTACTTCTGTGCGTCTATGTAACTCAATTACAAATTTCATCATGCACCAACTAATTCATCAGGAGGAGAATGCAAGACATTCCCCGCACACACAGTACTATAATAAAACTGGATGGAACAGCACCAGTCTGTAGACAGGATGTCTTACTCAGAGTTTTACTCGGAATCAAGAAGAATTCTTTCCTCTGATGTAATGTACCTATTACAGCTGTCCGGCCACAAATCTAACTCTTGTGATTCACAGTGTGTTCTTGTCTTTCAATGTTTTTCCCCAGCCTATGCCATTTGGCCCACTGTCTGTCTAATGATAGCATTTCATTTAGGAGCTGTACTGTCCCTGTGGGCATGTGGAGTTGTACAGTTTCCCCGGTGAAAAGAGAGTTGATATGGACTCACCCACCCAGGATCTCATTGGGTTTGACAGTGTAGTAGGAGCCCATGGGTACTTGTTTGGCACTTACAATCCGATGCTCAAAGGGAGCAGGCTGCGGAGGACAGTCATCTGGATAGACAGTTAGATGAGAGAGGTTACAACTCTCTGCTTGAGAAGCACAAGAGGATCAGATGCATAAGTCTTCACCACCAAATGTGAGGTGTGCAATGTTGAGCATTTCATAAATATGTTTGTAATATTTACATGTTCTTGTATCAAATGTAGAATAACAAGACAACACCCCACACACACACACACACACACATACACACATACACACAAACACACACCCTACCCCAACTTTAGACTTTAAATTAAACGCTTTGAAAGTTTTAAATAATCAGTAGCCTAAAATAAAATTGGGGACAAAAGTGTCTGAGGTACACTTGGCAGAATACAGGAATACAGAATATATTGCTCATCGGCTGAAGGTGTGGGGAGGATCTTCTCACCTATAACCACTAGTTGTGCATCTGAATCCTTGCCCAGACCTTTGAAATGTGAGTTCTCGAGCACAGCAGCTAGTGGTGGAGCTGTTTTTGTGCAGTCCTCAACTTTCTCTGATACTGTTAACAACACAGGTATGTCTTGGACTGTGTCCACTGGTTGTGTTTGCACCTGGTTTGATTTGGCTTTGGGAACAGTTGGTGCAGACTCTACCTTCTGGGCCTCAGTGCTAATTTTATCTGTCTTGGCTCCAGTCTGCGGTGGTGGGAGCTTGGGTTCTTCTTGGGAAATGGCTTCCTGCTGTTTCGACTGGGTTGTTAATTCCTCTACATCAAACTTTTCTAGTTTCTCTTCTTGGTTTGGCTTAGGAGAGACAACTGCGAATATGATGCCACTGCTGTCTACTTCAGTTTCTGCTTGCTCTTCAGCCCTGATGAAAGTAAAACACACAGCTGTGTGAACATGGCTGCCTACTCCAAAGGCTTCATATAAATGGCAGTTGAATATGAAATTCATTTTAGTGCTGATGTTTTTTTTTCTCTCTGCAGTAACAAAAGATTTAGGCTAATAGAACCTGTATGGCTGCTTGTCTGTGCCCCTTGCACACAGGGACAATCACCAACCACTTAAAACCTCCAGTGTAATACATGAAAGCAAACCATGTTGACTGAATCATAAACAACTCCTCAAGCTCCTACACTTCAATTAGTGTGAGTAGGTGAATGAGGATGTGCATCCTGCGTGACTCATGGTTGGTTCTTTGTCCTACCCCTCCCTCTGGATGAGTGTTCCCACTGAAACTAGAACAAAGACATGGGGCTTGTTGCCTTTCCCCCTAGCTGTTCTCAGTGCCAGGCTGGCCTGAGGGTCTTTTGTAATTATTGCTGACAAGTTTGGGGAAGTAAAATATGTTGCACAATGGCTGCTGAATGGTTACATGTACTGCGAAGTGTGTGACAAGTCTTCATATTTGTCTACCTTTTTTCTGTGGCTTTCTCTGGAGCTGTTAACTCTTGTGGAGCCACAGTAATCAATGTTGTGTCTGGAGCCTCCTCCTTGCCAAGCTTCACAGTACACTCATGAGGAACATCTGCAGTGGCTACCTCCTCCTGCACCTCCGGGGCGAAGGTCTGGACCCTGGTGGGCTCTCTGCTCTTCAGCGTCACCTCCTTCGGCCGGCGCTGGGGCTTGCTGAAACCCTCAGCCCCCTCGCTCTCTGCATTCTGACCTCTGCCATTTGCAGATGCAACACCTGACTCAGGTGATTCAGCAGGCACGTCCAGGCTTTTCTCTGCCTGCTGAAGTTCATCTGATGGAGAACAAATAATCAGAATTCAGCTTTTACAGCACAAATACACTGGCACAAAGTGTGCCAACAACAAATCGTCATAATAGTGATTGTTGCGTTATGCACACGGCATCATATTGGTTTTCACTGATATAAATGTCAAAAGTCTGTGTAACTTGTAGTGCGGAACTACACAGCACATAGCCCGTGGTCAACTCTTACCAGGGACTGAGTCTTGAATATCCTCCTGGACTTGGGTTCCTTGGTCACACAGCTGAGGTTTGTGCCTCACACTGCCATCTTCTGATTTATTTTTCTGGCAGGTGGAGGAATGCATCAGTGTTAACAGCTGACCACAGTTTACTGACTACTGACAGTTTTAACACCTACAACTTTAGATAAGGTTGCGCCGTATACTGAAAAAATATAATTGTTTTTAGACCAACACAGTTTCCTTATTGTTGACAGTTACTGTTGTCCAACATTAATTGTCAACACTAAACCAACACTAAACTTCATAATAGCAATTTGTCCAATGTAAAAGCTAATCAAATGTTCACAATTATTTGCTTTAATATGTAAATTAAATATGAAATTACATTTATATTTCTAATACAATTATTCAGTTGGTGTTTTATTCAATCAACCCTGAGTGCAATCCTATTTGACTGTCCACAAATCAGTTATAAAAGGCAGGGCTGGCCTAGCATTCCCCAGTCAATTAGTACAGTCTCTCTGGCTTGCTAATGCCTGGGTGTGACATTCCCCAGACACAGTCCTACTCATTGACAACAAGCAGCCATGTTGTTTTTTTGTCAGCATTTACGACACTCAGAGTATGGCTCTGTCAAGTGTACTTCACTTAACAATACTGAGACCCCATTTGACAGCAGGCTGGTCGATTGAGCTCTAGCGGCTCTGCTTGGCTTTATCCCATAAGCCAAGACTAACTGGGAGATGCCTGCTGTAACTGGAGCTTTCATGGAAAGGCATTTGCGTCTGGGTTTTTGGATAGGTGAAGGGTGACACCACCTACTGATCCACCAGCAACACTCATCTACAACAGCCCGAAGCACCAGTAATTACACATCATAACCTGACTTCTCAAGCAGATCTTCTCAGAGTATGAACATATACACATATATATAGATATATATGGTATATATATATATACCAGTAACAATGGTTGCAAAAATAATTAAACCAATCGTCTGTAAAGTATAATAATAATGCATCTAGTATAAGGACAAGGATTATTGCATCCTCATTGACATTTTTGCCAAGAATTTTGTTGAATTTTAATTTAGTATGTTAGTTATAACAGAAGATGCAGGATCAAATCTCTTTTACATTCCTATATGTGGCACTATAGCTGACATTGTATTTACAGCAGCAGGAAAAATGTTCCTCAGACAGTTGGGTGTTACTAATGGCCCATACAGTGGCCCATACTAAATACATATTTCATCTCAACAAAAACCAAAGGCAATGGCTGCATGTTGAAAAGCTGTGTGATTACAATTCATGTGGAGCCCACTGACCTCCACCTCTGCCCTGCCCCAGGGCAACACGCCTTTCACAATAAACTCCACTATCTTGGAGCTGCGGAACACATCGCCCACATAGGCCAACACTTTATCCAGCGCAGACACAGAGTTGGCAATGCCCTCCATCTTGACCCGTTGGCAGCGGTTCTCTTCCTGCACACCCTTCAAGAGCGCCACCGTCTCCCCACAGAGTGCCCGTACTTCTGCCAAGAGCATGCCCTCAGCCGGGGCCACAGCTTGCTCGCTGTCCTTTTTCAGCTGTGCCAGCTCCCTCTCCAGGGTTCCCATCCCTTCACACACAGTGTCCAGCCGACGGAGCACATCGGCTTGGCCGCGGACGAGCTGCTCCACCTTGCCCTCCAGCACGGTCAGTTTGACGTCCACACAGCCCATGCTGGACAGGAGGCTGCTGCTGGGCTTCTTGGCTGCCCCTGTGGGTGCCCCATTGTTGTCCAGCTTGCCTCCTTCATACATCTTGGCAAGGCAAGTTGCCAAAGTTGCCGGTTTGCTCATTGTTTGTCACCAAAGACCTCTTCCCAGACGAGGAGACTAAAGACAAAGAGTGGAGATCTGCTAATCCTACTCTTTCCCGAGGCAGAGCAGGAGACTCGTCTATTTTAGTAGATTCAAACACTTCCTTCCAAACTCGCTGGGTGTCTGTGTTCTTCTCAAAGGCAGACTGCTGTGGCAGACCCTGTTGTCAGTATGTGCCAGAGTCATGACAGCACTTAAATAAACACCTCTGTGTGGGTATCTTATCTTCTCTCCGCTACCCTCCCACCATTGCTCTCCCTGTCCCTGGGCTTTTATATGACCTCCACGGCCCCGGAGCTGCCAAAGTTCCAGTGCTCCCTTGACGTCACCAAAAAATTTAAATTCACCCCAGCAAATGCTGTTGACAGGAGGGCGCGCGAGGAATGACCTTTTAAAAATGGCCAGAGGAAGATGTTGTGTGTACGGTACAGAAGTTGTTTTAAAACCGTTGCCTCACACTTTATATTGTTATACGGGCTCCACTGGGCCACGTCTGTGGGTTCCATATTTAGAACAGCCACACACAGCTGTTCCAGGTGACCCATGATGCCCCTTTGGTTGGCCGGAACGTGACTTCACATTGGCTAACTCTTCCCGTAAAAATAAACCCTCGCCGACATGAGAATGCTGATAAATAGATGATGGAATCTACACAGTCACCCTTTCTCCGCTAGGTAATGTCATATTGCACTGTGACTGGTTTATGTGTTTTTGTAGGCTGCTATCCAGACACCCACCTCAAACTTCACATAAACTCAGGCTCAGGACAATAGGTGGTTGTTCACAGGTCTCATCTGTAAATACATCATGTGTAGAAATGTCATTGATTGCTTTCAGCCATGGAAAGGAACAGCTACACCTTTTCGTCAGTGGTCTGTAGTGGTTTCATGTCCATTTCACTTTTTTGGAAAGCATTTTTTTCTAAGGGTTCTATCACAAGTAAGATACGTAGCTACTTATTCTTACCAAAAATAATTCAGTAATTTGAACAATGCCTATTTTATCACATTAAAAACTTAATGGGTCTGTCTGGTACATGACAGAGTGTATTGCTACATTCTTTAGTGACATGCCAAGGCTACTTGTTCTGCAACCTGTCGAGCAGCCTGCATTCCAGATCACTAAGGGGGTCAACAGTGGCATCTAATTGCACTGCTCCATTACACTCATGGTTCATACAATGGGGCAAATCTAAGCCAAAGTATTTATTTATAAATCACTCTCCAGTGAGACTATAGTTTTCTGTCCTGGTCGTGTTCCAGGAACTATCTGGCTGATATATAACCAGATTATGCAATATGGAAGGCAGTGGAAATCTACTGGCCGGCAGCAATGGCGAGGCTTTTCCACTGAGTTGAGAATCTGATGGGGTGCATGCGTCACTGTAGCCACCCCACATCCCCCCCTACCCCCACCCCCCATACACACACACTCCTACCAGCTGCATGGGCAACTCAATTTACCACCCAGCAACATGGGCAGGGATTGTGAGCAGGCTAAAGTGTTTGGAGGCCGAGGGATATCAACTTGGCAGCAACTCAGTGCCTCATACACAGAGGTTTCCACTGCCTGGGCGGCATTCTGTTTTTAATGTGCCATGATAGGGCATAATCCGTTGTAAATGACAGGAGTTAATGTCAGGTGATGGCTATTTCATCCCCCTTGTCAATACAGACACCTCATTACTCTGCTGAGAACAGCTTTCATACTGTAAAACATCATCAACTGCCAGAGCTGTTCAGTGTTACTCTATTTAAAGACTTTAAGTGTTGACCCTAAACATTCACAGAACTATTGTATATCTACACAGTGAAGGAATCGCCACATGGTTGACCTTAACCGCGTACTCAACAACAACACAGACAGATTACTGTAAGCCTCTGGGTATCTCTGTCTCCCT
>JAGFZM010001271.1:97787-185313 GCA_017657215.1 Limnothrissa miodon
GTGTGTGTGTGTGTGTGTGTGAGTGTGTGTGTTGGTGGGGTTGGTGGAGTGTGGGAGAGCAAAGACTTGTGGGGAAGTGACTGACTGGCCAGAGTCAAATGACACACACACACACACACACACACACTCACACACACTCAAATACACACATACACACACACACTAATGTGTGAATGGAATGACTGGAGAGAGCAGAAATCCTCATTGCCTACGGAGAGGGACGATTACATCGTCTGTGCAGGCAAACATAATCCCCTTGTGACATAATTCAATTGCATCTATGAATGTCAAACCTACATTTTAGCTCTAGCCATATTTTCAGTGCAGTTTTGTTTTCAGACATACCGCCCAACCCAATGAAAAAGACTTGTGCTGACCAGGCACAAGGCTGCCTGTACCCCCTAGCACATTGGTTATTTCCAACAACCACCCCCCACCCTTCCCGCCTCTTGCCTCTCCCTCTCCTCTCCACTGCTGTCTGTTTATTGTGCTCTTTTTAGGAGGCTGGTCATGGATAACAGGCACCAGGCAACTCCCACTCTGAGCAATAATACTATCAGTACTAAGGCTCTAGCCTTTGCATTCAGTGAATAGAATTTGCATATGTAGGCACACCCAATAGCCCCCCAATTCAAGTTTCAGTTGATTTAAATCCATGTGAACATAGTAAATGCTGAGCACAACAAATGTGTGCCACTGTAGGACACAGTAAACAGTGTTTAGGAGGAGCCCCTTTATCCGTAGCACTATGGCAGCAGGAGTTGAAAGTTTTAGATCTTCCATGGAAACCTGTTAACATTCCAGAGGGATGATCCAAGTCAGGAAGATTCTTTCCAAGTCAAGCCAAGCAAAAAACAGTTATACCGTGCTCCAGTTACATCCCATTTTCATTTGAAAAAAAAATAGACAGGAATACTAAATCAATAAACCAGACATTCGCTGTATTGGCATGATCTGAAAGCATTTCTGGCCAAGTTCATATAGTCAGTAGGTCAGTCATATATGAACATAATGCTGGTTTGTTTAGTATTGTTTGTTAGTACTGCATGGCACACACACACACACAAAAATCTCCTGTCTATCTTCCCTTCATTAATGATCTCTGTGATCCCCTACTGAATTAAGCCTGCGGTATCAATATATAAAAGGATGAGGGTGGTGAACACAGTTGGGCATTTGAGTTTATATGCATATAAAAGGCTTCAAAATCACCACAGAAAACAATACACACACACAAAAAGGATTAATAGTAATTCATTATTTTATTTTAGAATGATTTTAATATACGTAGGAGTGATGTGGTTTTGTAACAACTATTACTGCCAAGTAATCCTCGACACAAGAGAGAGCACAGAATGGTTCAACATATCTGCACTGCTCAACCAAAGCTCTATTAGAGCATATTGGGGTTCAGTATTTGGCAGACATTGCAGAAACCATATTACTTTGTAGTTAGAAAACAGGTCACCTCTCGCAACTATTTTTATTAAGGTCCTTATTCACAAGAAAGTACAACACAGTAATCAAATTACTACTATGTGCTAAAATCTGTTAATCCGTTTCAATCCATATTCTCCTGACCATTTGGTTTTGATGACCAACTGTGAACAGATCTTGACCTGGTTTAAGATTACATCACAGGAAAAATACTTTAAATGATTTTCTGTGTTGAAACTAAAGCCTTATTGTGTGCAGTTATCCGAGTTTTTTTTCCATTAACGGACAACCAAAACAGTGCAAAAACAGACAACCAAGTATGGCAGGAATTTACCTCTTGTAGATACAGGAGTTAAACTTGAAGTGGATTTTTCCTTTTACATTTGATATGCTCACATACAGAGCAAATATTACATTAGATATGCTTTGCCACTTATGAAACAGAAACAAAAGAGAATAATAAAATAGGTATTTAAATTAGAGTGGAACAGGCATAATAAATAAAGTTATACAATGTATTCCCCAAGCATAAAAACTAGTTTTCTAGTCAACAACAGGGCTGCATAGCATCTACAATCAAAAGTTTAGTAGATCAATAAATCTAGGACTACACTGAAGTCCCAAATACAGTACCAGAACAGCCCTGTGACAGTTTAGAGCAAAACCTGGCATAGTTGCCACCTCCACATAAAAACATTCAACTACCACACAGCTTGCATGTTCTCTATCGAATGACAATGGCCCCTTGGCATATTGCATCATGTCAAATCAGATTGAAAGATACATATGTATAGACCTCACAGAGCCCCAGAATGTGTTACCTACAGAGCTTGCAATTCTGACTTTTACTTGTGAAGACAGCCAGTGGTTCCAACTTCATTTCCATGCAAAGCTGCAGGTGTCTGCCTATCCAGATCTCTCAGGCAATACTTGAGGCGTGAACCAATCTGGCTCCCACTGTCCAAAGCAGGAGTGAGTCTTAAAGTCTTCCTCGTCCCCCCACCCCCCACCCCTCATGCAGAGGCCATGTCTGAGCTTCGGCAGCAGGAGTCCTGAGGTTCAGTTGGCAGCCATCCCCTGTGTGCTTCCTACAGAATCAGTCTCTGGCCAAGGATCTTACGGTTGATTTCGGCCAAAGCCACTGAGAACACAAAGGCCTTCTCATCGGATAGATTGGCGTAGATATCTACCTCCTTCTCTTGTTTTTCTGTCACAGGACAAAAAAAAAAAAAAAAAAATTTTTAATATGAGATATGTGAGAATCATTAACACATAGCCTATGCAATCAAACACATTTAACTATGCACACTAAGCATATGGGATGATTTGGTGATTTAGAAAGCATTACTGATTTGCTAATCCACTACTGATTAGGTCAGTGAAAAGTGATACACTTCCTATGAAACTATCAAATGCATATTTCCTTGCCTGTAAAAGGCGATACAGTGCAAGCCCCACAAGCAACACCATGATTTATTTAGCAGTGAGCCGCGAGAGCAGCCCATCTGTAAATCATTAATCTCAACACAATAGCTCCCACTTTACCACCACGTTTAACTCATTGAGAGCTCCTCCATCTATTGAACGGCGGAATTCTCCCCATGAGCTAGAACAAATGCTATCCAATCAAACACAAATCACTCGCAGAACAGACCTTTATTGAGTCTTTTACCAAATAGACCGACACCAAGTGCAATGTTTGCCTTGTTCCCTCTGACAGCCAGGATCATGCCTCATGGCCAGTGACATGGATTGGCCACATGTCTCCCATAAACATATCCAGTCAGCCTTCAATACACCCTCCATATCATATCATATCATGTCATATCATACAGTACAAAAAGACCACAATGTGTGCATCCCTACTAGGGCTGCACAATATATCGCAAATTTATCGTTATCGCAATATCAACATGCGCAATATACATGTCGCGAAAGACTGCAACATATCGCAACTAGTTTACCGTCAAAGAGAATTTAGAGCACACCAGGAAATATTGTAACATGCCAATGCACGCACATATTTAAAGACTAGCAAAGTAAACACACTGGTTTTCCTAAGAACTTGCTATAATACAGCATTCCTACACAAGTGTGCACACACAGACATTACACTGCATAGTGCCCAGTGACTTCCCAAACGCCTGTAGTTTAGTTGATCTAGATTGTTCCTTTTGCTATTTTTTCTGGCTAAGAACTTAATTTAAATTATAGTATGCTATTGTGTGTTTATTTATAGATATATCTAAATATATTTATTAATATTTTACGTTTTTTTTTAAATGTTAAATTGATAGGATTGCTCTATTTAATTCATACGATTATTTTTTTTTATATGAAATTTTATTTTTGCATAGACTAGTCATTATATGGATTCTATGTTACCAGCAAAGCAGAAAGACATTACCTTACTTATCGCAAGTGATATCGTCATCGCAACGCGCAACAGCATTATCGCATGTTTTCCTAATATTGTGCAGCCCTAAATTAAATCTGAAAACGTATACTCTTATCATAAACTTATATACTGCTTATTTTGCCACCTTAAAGTTGTATTTCTTTGATTAGATAACCTAAATGGCAAATATCACAATAATATCGATATCGCAATGTTCACCAACCATATCGCATATCGCATGTTTTTACAATATTGTGCAGCCTTAATCCCTACCCTGCTGCATGGCTTCATTTCCATTGTCATAGTACATAGACTACATTATGTGTGAGACTGAAAGAGTATGCAACATGCAGGCTGCACTGTGAACTGACTAGGATATAAGAGATAAAAGCAGCTGTTTCCATCCTCCATAGTTGGCTTCATCAAGAAAAAAGAATTCTCTGCCAATAGATGCCCATCGAATCGTGTTTTTAGAGCTAAATGACAGACGTGAATGATAAAATACTTACTGATAAAAACCCTTCCATAAATCTATTAGTGTTCAACACAACTGCTCCTCTTCCATACTGCTTTTGCACACTTACACGCACACACCCTCACTCCCAGAGGAGAGCCTTTTTTATTCTGGGAAAGATTTCAAACGCATGACAACGGGATCACATTCAACAGCACAGTAAAATGATTGTGTCGACTTCGACAGAAGGGCAACCCTTTATCCTAAAAAAATGAATGTCCACACGCATTGGAAATGCACATTTCGTAGCAGCCAGAATGCAGTTAACACTACTCTCTGTCAATGACAGTTAGCTTACTGAACAAAATGCCATGGAATAATAGCTGCATCAGCACATCTAGCTGAGCTTTCTTCACACCTGGTCTATTGTTATAGAAACACAATCCAGGTGATGCACGCAGTCATACCTTTCTCCTCCTCCTGCTTCTTTAACCCTGAGGTCTTGGGTCGACCCCGTCCTCTGCGGATCTGCTCTGATTGGCTATTGGAGCGGGAGCGCCTCCTGTTTTCCATATCATTAGTGGAGGTAGAATTAATCTTCTCTCGACGGATTCGTTCTGTTCGTCTTCTCTTTGCATCCAGTTTTTCTGTTGGTCAAATAAAAGATTTTTGTTTGATTTTCAATTGTATGTGATTGCATAACAAAGGTCAATACATGTTCATGGGTTTCTTGCTTTTCTACTCAATAGCACCTCTGGTGGATAGAAATGAAAACTTCTGCTCAGCAACATTTCAAAAAGGATAAAGGCTTTAATTCCATGCTACATCATGCACTGATAGTGCTGTGGATACTGTACCACCAGGAGAAGAGAACCTCATTCATTTAGTGTGAGAAGTTCATCTTTCTATAACAAAAAGCTGTATAAATAAATGCAAAAGTCCATCAGCATCACACTATACAAATTGCTGTTTTAAAACCACTGAGAACAGTATATATGGGTCAGCACAGTGATCTAATCAGCAAGCCACTCATTAGCCTAACAGGAAACAGGCCTGCAGCTTTACTCTGGGGGATTTATTTTTAGGGCTCCTCATCCTTAAAAATGAATTCCATTAAAAATGAAAACGGTCACGCACAGTGTCACACCTCTGAGGTGTGGGTAGAAAATGAAACATTAAAGTACAGTGGTTTTGTAATGACTTCCAATCAAATGCATAACAATGCCTGCCAATATCTTGCCACTGAGAGTTATCCATTAACACATGCAGACAACTAAACACAGTTTCTTATATTTTTGTACCTAGGAACTATTGAAAACCTTTGCCATCTTCACCTTTAACATTGACAAGGCAAATCTTTTATTAGTAAATGTTATATTAGTAAACTTTTAGGCTTAAATTGTTACTTATACTAAATGTTTCCATTCCAGGAAAGACAACACAACAGCTGAGGAATCTAACCGTGCCAACAGCCTGCCAACGGGAACACAAAAGTCCTTAGATTAAGGACATGACTAATTTTATTTGCAGAAGGTTGTGACATTTACCATACCAAAGTGGTTAACACCATCAATTATGAAACTATGTATTCATCTTAATACACTGTTTTTGACCATCTTTACCACACAACAATTACACCACTAAAATGCATTAAATAACATTTTTCACAATTCTGAAAATAAATAGGGCTACATCTTCATTATCCTGGAGAAAGAAAAATAATTGCTGTGGATATTTTTATGCTGGATGGCAGCCTATACTGACATGGAAAGATGAATTCCAGAGTAGTGGAGCAGATATTTGGCTAAGGAAAAGTAAATGGTAAACTCTTAGGAAAACAGAGAGAAAGAATGCTTGCTTACACCAGTCATTAAAGACAACAGAGCCGTAATCTAAAACTCACCCTGGCCTACAAGACGACATTCTTTCCTACTACGGGTAACCATACAGTTTGCTGAAAAACTGCAAAACAGTAAACTATAGTCATTAAAGATCACATAGATTCAAATGATCTAGTTTGAGTCATTCATTCAACATCAAACAGTTTTAAAGGAAATTTTTAAAAACTGCATCTGACTCATGTCTAATCTCACCACACAAGCCAGGTTTAACATCTTCCTCAAATCAAGCTCGTGGCTCATCCCCTGGACTTTCTAATGAAAACAACCAGCTTCATATCAAAACCGCCTTGCTTAACACATTGTCACATCCTGCCTTTAAAACACGGACACACACACACACACAATATGCATGACAGAAACACACTACAATGAAAAGGAAGTTATGATGTGGAAATTCCAGTTCTTGATCATTTCTCTGAAGATCAACTGTCAAGTCAGGAATTTTTATGTCAAACCAAATTAGCTTCTTTTATTAAGACCAGTGTATTACTCTCCACTCCGAAACAACATAGTTAGGAGACTGAGAAGGAACAAGCTTTTCAGCCAGGAATTAAGCCCATCCCCCATGCCTGTCGGTACACACTCAAGGAAACAGCAATTTCAGACCGCCACCACAGCTTGCTGCTGTCTATAGCACCACTCAATTCAACACTCAGCCGTTCTTGTTGACTGTAAACTGTACACACAGATATCTGACACTATGGTCTGAAGGCTTGCTGATTGCAAAACATATAGCTTACATAGAGGGAATATGCCTACAGATTGTTAAAGACCTACATGCTGTAAACCTCACCAATTTATTTTGCAATTTAACTGAATGAAAACAATGCCATTTATAAATATAGTCCAACCAAATCCCCCAAAATAGGTAGGCTAGGCTATTAGTCTTATTTTTCAAAATCAAATAATTTCATAATATGTTTGATACGGAACGACAATTCTAAAATATACATCCTGTAAACAACTCCAAACATTGTTTGCATTGTTCAAGTAAAATAGAGATTACCTAATGCTGGTGGCGATCTTTCATTTAGTTTGGCATTTAAGAGTTTTCGGCTAATAAACACATAACCGCAGGGGCAGGACTTGCAAGCTACAGGGATCTGTTAGGGGGAAAAAATCCAAGGTGATTATTGCAGAAGTATGAGTATGATCATATCAGCATTTCACAAAGGTTTGCATGCACAGCTGAGCTGTAAAATAGCCTAGGCTTTTCCACCTAGCGGTCTAATCTTTGATAATGCATGTTTTGGTGAGCAATGAGAAAAATTTCGAACGCATTACACATACTTCTCGGTTAAGAACTAATCGTTGCTATGTTGTGTCCTTCAATACATGGCAAAAAGTCGATGGTGCTAGCCAGCAAGGAACTGAATTTTTGGACACGTGCAGATAATAGACTACCAACTACCAAATCATTCATAACAGCTAAACGTGATGGCTGATTTCTCAACCAGCGAATCCTGTTTTCGGACGATAAAGATAAGAGTAAACAGGATAACAGTAAACTAGACTACAAACTGATTTTTTTCGGCAATTCCATTGTCGCAATATCATTCATCGATGGTTAACTTTATCTTGCATAGCCTAGGCTACGTTTAAAGGTGAACTCGCCCCAGCCATTAGAAATTCTAATAAAACAAGATAAAGACCATTACCGCACATTTGGGTGGAAACATTGGCCAAATATCTATTTGCCAGTTAAATATACATTGCAACGTACCAATATTAAAGGCTGAAGCTACTGTGTACCAAAAATAAGGAAACGTCTAGGTACACTGAGCTTTATTACAATATTCCGACTGACAGTCCGTAACATATATCGGTTACAGAATGATTTACCTACAAGCGAACGTTACGCATATGCTTGGGCTACTCTAGCGATAACCTGAGCATTAAAATTTGTGAATTAATCGGCCCTCACTTAAAATAAAAAAGGCTATTTCTAAAGTGAAATATCCTCCATTATGAAGCCTTATGCATCTTTAAACCCCTCCCATTCAGAACTTTGACATAGTCGCTTAAGTGATCCTACATAGAGTAGGCCAGTTACAGCTCATAAAATCCAAAGCCATAACAAAATTGTTGAAAATATTAAACGTTTCTCACCTGTTGGTCGCAATCAGGGCATGATTTGGTAGCCATTTTTACTTTCTTGGTTTTATTCGCTGACATTTCTTTCAGTCGTGTTATAAACTCGACTATCTCTCTCGTACTCTCTCTCTTAGCTTGCTCTTAAACTTCTTGCCACTGCACTTTCTGGATTATATGAAGTGCAGCTGATTGTGTGCCGGGAGCTCGGGCACATAAACCAAGCCAACATCAATCACACTAAAGCACTGGCCATGCGCACTAGGGCAGTAAAAGATCTCAATATGTTTTTTCTACATTATAACAATGAGCATGCGCGACAACACTCCAGCTTCCAAGGCAAAATCAGCTCTTATGAATTTCGTTCTGTGATATTCGTTCTATCCACATACCCTGAACAGAGCATGCGTTCATGGTGTCCTTGTCACATGGCCACAGAACAATACGTGCTGTTTGGGGTAAATGTGGCCAAAGTCCATGATTTTTTAGTAATACAAAGTTAAGGACTTATCGATAGGCTATAATATTTAATTTATTAAATGTGAAATGTTCTAGCCTACTAACTTTCACGAGATCTGGAGGTGAGATTTCATTACTTATAGAATGTAGAGTAATAGAGTGATATAGAATGTGGGTGGAGCAGGCTGATGTGTAGTAACAGTTGGTCAGAGCTTATTAGACAAGAGTCTGAGAACAAGAGGGAAGGCTTTAAACTATTTACATGGTCCCCATCCCCCACACCCAGTCATTGAGACCTGCAGTCATTTTACTCTGCCTGCTGCTTTGCTCGAGACAGGGCTACTTAAATACTTTACAAATATTTTACTATCAAATCTCTCTTTCTCTCTCCCTCTCTCTCTCGTGATGACCTTATGATCATTTATTTTACACAACTATATTTTTTTCTGAGTGCAATCAGTGGATAATAATGGTGGCACTATTCAATAATTTATTTACTTTCATTTATTTATTGTCACTTGGCCAGTGCATTTAAAAGAACATTAAGTCTACATAATGTTGTATGAGAAATAAAAAAAAGTCTGCAATCTCCATAGTTTTGCTTTAAGATCACATCTGTCTTTGGGCTACTGTCTTGTGACGTGGGTGTGACACACATACCTCTCACGTTCTTTTGTGCCACACTGATCAGGATTGAACAAGATCGATGACATCACAGGTCTATAAATATTTATGTTGGTAGGAGTATCAAAATGGCAAATGGCAAAAGGCAGTGGCATCATTTTACTGTGGTATTGTGGCAATTGAAGAGCTGCAAAAATATAGATTAAAATGTATTTTTCTGTCAAGTCTATACATCATAGTACATTTTCACATTAAAATAACTGTATTACTGTCCTTGATATTTTATAAGATTTGATAGATTTTGTCAACATAACCAATTTGTAGCCTATAATATAATGTTAAACACATCATGTGCAACAAGACAATAGGCAATACACATATGGCACCTACGTATCAACACTATTACTACACAGGGATGCACTAAAGGAATAGAAAATAACCTTTTTACATATTTAAAAGGAAATTGTAACAACATCCTCAAATGTATCTCAGTAATATTTGCTCATTTAAAGGAGAGGTTCTTAACCTTTATCCCCTTAGGTCCCACTTCTTGTCGGCCCTCAACACACACCACTACCATCTAACATAAATACAAAATTAAATACTAATAGGCTATAACTAAATATAGAATGTGCTATTTCTACTGTAAATCAGTGAACAAGGCAATAGAGTACACAACTTAAAGGTGCTCTATAAGATGTTGCAGGAT
Organism: Limnothrissa miodon; assembly: GCA_017657215.1. Taxonomy (NCBI): domain Eukaryota; kingdom Metazoa; phylum Chordata; class Actinopteri; order Clupeiformes; family Clupeidae; genus Limnothrissa; species Limnothrissa miodon. The sequence goes on from JAGFZM010001271.1 coordinate 107,861, forward strand.
TTATAAGGCATCGTAGGCATCTCACCTTGATTGGCTAGCTTTCTGCCCCCTGAAAACTATGAAAAACCTCTTTTTTCATAGTGTATTCAGGGGGCAGAAAGCTGAGGGGAGATGCCTAGCCTGGGCCCGCCCATACTTCCTGTGCTACATTGAATTTTGTGAACTTGTCAGTCTGGCGAAGCTGCCATTTTATAACATTTTCGTACCAAAAAACCCCCCCCCCCCCCCCCCAGGTTAAGGTTAAGGTTAAGGTTAAGGTTAAGGTACAGGTTAAGCCCGCCTCTCAGAAGGCGGGTATTATGGTATGTTCGCCAGACTAAGCTCCTACGAGCTTATTTGTCGCGGAAGCCAGGCTAGGAGATGCCAGCTCAATCTATCATTGACACATCTTTATATATTTCATTGAATAATTTGCCTGTGGAAGTGGTTATTTTAAAATTTGAGATTTAGCTATAACAATGATTTAAAGATCACTTTTAATATAAATTGTGTTTTGTTTCAGCATGATTAAAGTGCAAAAGAAATACTTAGAAATAAAAATGTGTCCAATATAATAACTGATATAAATTCTTACATTTCCAACCTACAAGCAAAAGAAAGTGAATTAATTATTTTACTGAAAGTATAAGTATAGCCTACATTGCACATCAACAATACTTGGAGTGGATTCAAATATTACTGCAATATGTAATTATGTCCAGAAGATGGCGCTATTTATAGGTATGTTGTGCATAACCTTTTATTAACCGTCCCAGTTAAAGCAGCACCAAAGAGGTTTGAAAATCCCACCCTCTAACAGATTTCTTTAGTGCCGTTAAAGCCAATTAAGGGGCCGCAATGTAAATGCAGCAAGTATCGTTCACCCACGAGTTGATGGACCTCCAAAATGATTTTGAAAACATTATTTGAAGGTTTGAAAATGTCTCTGGTGCTGCTTTAATAAACAATGACTTAAAGATGACTGAAAAACTAAAATAAAAATACTGGACAATAGCTGCTCCAACTATTATATTTCTCACTTGAGAATATGCAAAAAAGCACACACATGTGCACACATACACTTAAAACTATTCTGAGACCAAGGGTGCTGCAAAAACACTGATTACAATATTCAAATTGTCATTTGGGGCCCAATATTAGGGCTTGATCCCCATCCAGCGGCCCTCCTGACTAAAAGACTGCATCGATACTCAGTACTCTTGTGGTACTACTGTTGGTGGTACCACTCTACTGTCCCCGAGATTTCACCTTTTTTCCCCCACTATCTTCAAACCTAACCTAGAACTAGACTTATCCAACTGCCATTAATTACCACAGGACAGTATATGTGTGCATGTGTGCCATAGCACAGACCAAAATGCTGCAGTAGACTAATTTAATAGTCCAATGTGTGCCAACTGTTCCACACAGGCAAGTGGCAATAGTGGTGCAGTGAACAGGAAAACTGCAGTTTTTTGTACAGTAATGTGTAGGCTATTCATTATGCACTACAATGAAGTTAAATGCAGTATTTTGGCAAGATTTTTGTATGTACTTTTTCATGAATGTTTTTTTTCCACGTCCAAGATATTGCATTTACTGCAATAATACTACAGTGCAACACAGTTTTTATAATAAGAACTAGGCCTATAGCCAAGTAAAACGTAATATTGGTGTTTTTACTGTCTAGTGAGAGACTCAACCACTTTAATAAAATTAACTTCACAAAATGCTATTTTTTTTTATTAAAGTTCATCAGTTCATCAAATTCAGTTCATCAGCTCATCAATAAACGCAGGTCATTTGCAAGTCCGAGTGGAGTGTAGACTTATCTGAAATAGGCTACATTCGTTCCGAGGCTGATGTAATTTCATCTGTAGTGGGTTGAAACCCAGGCGTAACGTAGATGGGTATAGTAGTTCATTTTTTCACTTGACATGAGTTAATGGCGTCCATTATTTAAAACAGAAAAACTACAAATCCCGAGAGCTCTCAAGGCTACCAGTGCTGAATGGTCTGCACAGCTGCGTAAAAGCCGCATCCGAGTAGCGCGTGGATAGTGTCGGCGACGCTGAGAGGACTGATGATCTCCAGTGCAGGAAAGATGAGCTAAGGGTTTTGTGATATTATTGACATATTAACTATAAAATACGGGTTGTTCGATCAGTGTGAGATTTAGTTGCGCATTCTGTCGTTTACGGACAGAGGCAATTTAGGAGCTATTTTCATTTGATAATTGGTTTCTTAGTGCGCAGCAAAACCGCTCGTAAAAAAATAGATTAACGTTATATTGATAGTACACTACTGTAGAAAATCTGTCTTCTGATCTGAAAGTAGTCAGAATCACAACGTAAACCTACATTAATCTGTAACGTTAGGTTGAAAATGCATCGTTTACCTTCTTCCGCAAATCGATCCTTGATCACAGGAGCTGTTGAGCAGTATCGTGTTTTAGTGATGCGACCGAAGTCTCAAACAATTCGTAAAGAGTCGGTGAGATTCAAGACTCAAGGGGCCATGGAATCGTATGGGCTGAAGCGTTACAGTACAGCAGAGGCTACCGTGGCCGCAGCCAGCAAGATCCGAGAGAAGACCTTAACGATGGAGAATCTAAATCCGCAGGTGAAAGCCGTGGAGTACGCTGTGAGAGGGCCGATTGTAATGAAAGCGGACGAAATCGAGAGATGCTTACGGGAGGTAATTTCACTTAACCTTCAACTTTGCTGTGCAAATGAACAAGGACGGCATAAATTCCGCCAAATCTCACTTTAACATAGAATTGTCTCAGATCTGAAAGTTTACTGTCTGCTGGCGTCTACTCTCGATGGTGTTGCATCATGTCCCATCCGCATCTTCAGCCAACCAAGCACTAGTTAACTCTTTTATTTTCGGAAGGCTGGGTATTATTTCGTTTTGTTTGATTGTCATGACCACATCGGTGTTGGTTGGGGCACGCCGTAATTAATGTAGCGCATTGCTCAAATGAAGGGTGTTTACAGTTAGGCCTACAAATAAGGGCTAAGTGTTCTGAATACTGTTGGGTTCATTATCTGACGTAGAAGTGATAAATGTAGCCTAACAGGTATTGCTTTCCATTGACAATTTAACATTTACCTTTACCAGTCTCACATATATGGAGCCCGGGAAAGATCAAGTTGGTAAATAATTTTGAACCGCACTTTTGCGTTCCCTCGCAATAACAAGTTGACAGGAACGAAAAAAAATATTCTAGAGTTAGGCTGGGGTTAAGTTATTGCGAGGGAGCGCAAAACTATTGTTTCGGAACGCAAACATATTGGGAGAGAACGCAAAAGTGCGGTTGTGACGATATAGTCATGTGACTATTGCATCCCTAGTTCATCTCTGTGTGATGAGATACAAGGATGAAGATGTATACAATATTCTGTGCTGGTTTGAGCAAATTAAGAATCAAGATCACTAAATCACTAAATCACTAAAAATGTCAGATTATGTAGGCTACATTTGAACCTATTTTGCCTTTTTTTGTACACTGGGGGAAAGGTGGAGTGCTAAATGTAGCCTAACCCCTTCCAAGAAAAAAGGCTGTCAATTAAGCTATAGACCTAATATATACGACTATGTCTAAGTTGGCTTAAAGGAGTCATATAACACATTTTTTGACCATCAGAAATTGTTCTTTGAGACTCAATAATAGTGTGCGCAAATTTGTGCATCTGAAAGTGACCCAGGAGCACTGCTAAAGCGTCATTTACAGGCTCATTTAAAAGGGTTAGAACGAAACGATTTGTAATTCCTGCCTCCCCTGAAGCAACAGGAGATTGGACCAGAGACGGTTTCAAACTATCTTTGATTGGACTAGGTAAATGAAGGAGGTGTATCTTAGTGGTGCCGACGTCAACAGCCACCTCATTTCAAAGGTCAATGGCCATTTCTAGCTTGAAATTTACATGTAGAACGAGGCGGTAGACAGTGTTGAAGATTTTGTACGGTCCATTGGATACCTTAAGCTACCTAGATTTAACAGTAACAATGTAAATGCGGTTTGACATTCTATAACACCTTTAAGCAAAAATGTTTTGCACACCTAATGATGGTTCAATGTGGTGCAGATTTATATTTATCTGCTAAAGTGCTTGTGAAGTTCATACATCACAGCTTTCTGCAGCTCTGTGTCCATGGACACCCACATTTCCATATATCTGAATAAGCAAGATACCAGAATCATTCTGGGTCAGACAATGTAGAAATAAGAGGACATTTCTCCAGTAAACACAGCAGTGACTCTTGGAACTTTTGTTTTTAGAAAATAAAAGCCACATTAGATCTTAATTGAATAATTGTTCTTAATTGAATACATAAGATTCAAGCATCCATTATCAACAATAATAAAACATACACATGATGGCCGTACATATAATCATGACCTACTGTATATACACACACCTATTCATTATAAAAAGAGAAACAGTTCTAGTTGTGTGTCATTTAGGGTAAGTTTTAAGTTGCGGTTGTGGTTATATGGAATTGTGCAGATGGATGCTATGGTGACCATAGTGCTAGAAACATTTGCCAGTGCAGAAACTGTATAAAATACAAAGTGGTTAAACATAAATACACTGCATATAAGTCTAAGTGTATATTTATGAGTATATTGTTAGCTACACATGGCTAAACACTATAAAACACTTTAAACCCTAATAATAAGAAGCCCTAATAATTTATACAAGAAGATGTATAAAACGCAGTATGCAGCAGTATAGATATGAAGCTGGTATGAGCTTCCAAACTGAAGAACCACAAAGAAGTATGTAAGAAATGTGACACAACTGGTATACATTTTCTTTGTTTTGCATTATTTGAAAGTTAAGTTTGTGGTGTTTCTCTATAGGGTGGAAAGCAACCTTTCACTGAAGTGATCAAGGCAAACATTGGAGATGCTCATGCAATGGGACAGCAGCCCATTACCTTTCTTCGCCAGGTTTGTGAAAAGGATATTGCTCAACTGCTCTAAATATACTGTATGAATTTTCCTGATTTGTTGAATTTAGTCAACCCTATCTTCTAAAAAGCCAAGCCTTGTATGTAAACATTTTCTAGCAGATGTCTGGCTCAGTTAGTAGTGTTATTGTTTGGGATATCAGCCAGTGTACAGTTAGTTGTCTTTACCTCAGTTTGGCAGCATGTTTGTTTTTATACACATTTTGGCAGCATATTTTATTTACAATGTGCACATAGTGAGAAACCTCAGAGTGAAACTCTAGAGGATGGTGTCAAGCTGAAGGATCAGAGAAAGTCAACCCAGGCTAAATTGTTAGTTAGCGGTTATCCCTTTGAGCAAGGCAACCAGCCTTGGTTTTGCAGGGCACTCATGATTTTTGGCAGGCCTGTAGCAAAGAGCTTCTCCCTCTGTGACCACAGCCAATTTTGGATGGACCTCAGTTGGCTGAGTTGGCTGAATGTGTTTCGCTGTTGTTGGTTATTTGACACAGTTTAGAGGACAGTGCAAATTCCAGGGGAGGAAGGGTTATTATGATCTAGTGTTTGTGTCCATATTGCCATGAGCACAACCCCTGGGTGCATTTCATCTGGCCATTATGCACAAAACAAAAAGAATTCAGTGACTGGTTGGTCTGCACCCTCATAGCCGCAGTCAATATCCCTGTTAAGCTGCAGGTGACATTCAGCCATAAGCAGAGTCTTTGTACAATGCTTTCTTATGCCTGTGTACTGATTAAAGTCATTTATCATCTGACATCTAGTTCAGGGTACTATTTTAAAACACAAACATCTGTTGTTGAATTAGGTGATATTGATATGGTTAATATTAGTAAAGCAATAGAAAGCATTCATCTATCCTCTTTTTCCAGCCACACAGAATGGAGGGTAAATGATCTGACTGAAGATATGATTGTATACTGGAGTTGTGCTTTCCACTGGAAGTAATTTGGATTTCTAGCTCGTTGCATAGGCATTACCAAGAGCCTATTATCATGGTGCCATGGCCCAAGCCGAGCAGTCCTGTCAGCTTGATTCCAAGATAGTTTGGGTCTAGTGAAAGATAGCATTGCTCTTCATTTTTGGCAGGTTTCCATTGTACACACCCTTTCAGCTTATACTCTGTCTCTGGATACCACACCCAGTGCGCCATGTCACACAAGACAAATCACACTAAGAATTCAGTTTATGTGGGAAAGCATGCTGTTCTGGCCTGCTTAAGTTATACCCTGAACATAAAGCTAAGCATGATCAAGTCATTTCGTCAGCCAATTCTAGTGTAAATTCATTGTCCTATTATCTAACTTTTTAATCTTATGTGTGTGTTCAGGTTGTGGCTCTCTGCACATTCCCTGAGCTGATGGACAGTCCCAGTTTTCCAGAGGATGCCAAAACAAGAGCAAGACGCATCTTGCAAGGATGTGGAGGCACTAGTCTTGGTATGTTTCTGTGGCTCAGTACAGTCATTGTTTAGGGTTTTTTTTCTGAAGCTTCAACTTTCTGAGGAACCTAAGTCAATTGTAGGAGTTATTTAAAAAAAAAAAAAAACATATTTTCAAACTGCAGGAGTAATACTGACAACTGCCAAGAGTTGGTCCAAATCCTATATTCTGTGTTTCAGGGTCTTACTCCGCTAGTCAGGGTGTGGACTGTATCAGACATGACATTGCTGCCTACATTGAACAAAGGGACCATGGTGTGCCGGCAGACTGGGATAACATTTTTCTCACTACTGGAGCCAGCGATGGCATTGTGGTGAGTGAACTGGAAAGAATGGATAAAGGAATGTCTGAAATGTTATTCGTGTTTGTATCTAGATGACGGGTGGCAAAGTAAAGCTTTTTACAAAATCATACCTGTGTCTCCATTTTTGTTCACAGCTACAAATCTTTTTGTTGGTCACAGTTGGAAAAGAATGTGTGAATACACTGTACTGCAGTGCAATGGCCATCTCTCAGTGTGTCTGTATATTGCTGTTGTGGTGCGTAAGCAGTCTGTTAGTATTCTGGTATGCTGTGCTTGTTTCCAGAGTATTCTAAGGATGTTGGTGTCTGGCCAGGGGACGTCACGCACTGGTGTGATGATCCCCATACCCCAGTACCCCTTGTATTCAGCAGCCATCGCTGAGATGGAGGCCGTGCAGATCAATTACTATTTAGATGAGGACAACTGTTGGGCTCTGGATATTAATGAGCTTCATCGGGCCTACCAGGCAGCCAAGGAGCACTGCCAGCCAAGGGTCATCTGCATCATCAACCCTGGAAACCCTACTGGTAGGTTTCTAAAGACAGCATTGCGCTAGACACAGGAGCTTTGGAGCTATAGTACAAGTTAGTATTAATAGTATAGTACAGTATGCTGAAGTCTGTCATTCTAAACCACACACATACACACACACACACACACACACACACACAGGAATCCTCCAGAATCCCTCTCTCTTTCTCTCTCTCTCTCTCTTTACATCCCTAGAGCAGCTGGAAGGCTTTAGCCAGCATTAGCCATAACAACTGTAAACTGTGTGGATAGCAGAAAAACAAATATTGTCTGGTGGGAATTGGGAATCGTATGAGACAGGCAGAGTTGGCCTGTGTGTATAGATCTATATCTCTTTTAATTCATTAAAACTGTCTAAATTGTCTTGACAAAAACAATTTATGTTTGATTTAAAGATTATAGCTAGACTCCTGCATGAGGAACTAAAGTACCAGAGTGAATAATTTTACTATTTGAGAGATGTCAGGTTTGCGTTTTAACTTGGTCAACTTAAAGATCTAAAATTAATCATACAAAGTCTAAAATGAATCATTCAATAGTTTGAGCGACTGGAATGTTAAAGTGTGTAGTGTAATATGGAAAAGATCCTGCCGTTATTTTTAGAGCTGAATGTTCTTATGCGTTGTGCATTTGTATGCTCACTGTTCTGACATGGTTGAGGGCTCTGGTTGCCTTTCACCATACTGAGTTGCAATCATAGAAGGTGCTTTGGGTTTCCTGCATCGTGTTATTGAAAATACATGTGCTTCCAATGTCAGCGTGTGGAAAGTTACAGCTTCTTCAGATTTTCTTTTGAGTTGGATTGTCTTTATCTCTGCTATTCACACACACATATGTCATTTCCCTCCCCCACACATTCTCTCCTCTCTGCTGCTTTTCTCACCAAACCCTCGGCACAGGTCAAGTCCAGAGCAGAAAGTGCATTGAGGAGGTGCTCCATTTTGCCTATGAAGAAAATCTCTTTGTCATGTCTGATGAGGTAATTGTTGCAAGACCATGTGCACTTGGAAATAAGATGAATCTTAATCAATCTTTTCAGAAAAGAATAATACGTTGTTAGTTATACAGTGCCTTCTGTTGATACATGTGAAAAAAAATGAACTGCAAATAAACTGGGTTGAACAGTTATGTGTTTGTTACCAGGCCTGCTCTGTTCTCCACTCAGTTTTTTTGTGCCACCTCCAGGTATATCAGGACAACGTGTACTCTCCGAACTGTGAGTTCCACTCATTTAAGAAGGTTCTGTACGAGATGGGGCCAGAGTACTTCAGCAGCGTGGAGCTGGCTTCATTTCACTCCACCTCCAAAGGTTACACAGGAGAGTAAGTGTCTTTGCACTTCAGCACTGACCAGCACATCTCTGCAACACTAGCTTCCTATAGCTGGCTACATCCATAACTGGCTCATATTACAGCTTTCCACGGCTTTCGACATTCCAGTGATGTTACTTAAATGTCAGGACACCCTCTGCAAATATCCACATGGTTTCACACACGTATAGACATAACAGACTGTTCCCTGGGATATGTCCCTGGTATAGATACATTTTATATGAAGTAACACGATAACATAATATTTGAAAAGAAGACTTACTGTATGTCTGTACTGATACTGACTTACTGTATGTCTGACACTGAAGAAATGCGTGAGGTTATTTGGACATTGTGTCACGAGCACAATTTTGAAATTAATGTAAAGGTAGAAAGTAGTTTTTGCTTGGCTATGCAATTGCTTGAAGGTTTCTTCTTGCCTCCTACTGTAGATGTGGTTTCCGAGGAGGTTACATGGAGGTCCTGAATCTGGACCCAGAGGTGAAGGCCCAGCTGGTGAAGCTTCGTTCAGTGCAACTCTGCCCTCCTGTGTCTGGGCAGGCAGCCATGGACGTCATTGTCAACCCTCCCCAGCCGGATGAGCCGTCCTTCAGCTCCTTTCATCAGGTCAGCATTGCACTGGAGGCCAGTCTGGCTGCTCATGGTGTTGCTTCTAAATAATTCAGCTGTCCTATTAAGACATGAGCAATGGAAAAATGGGAAATGGGGAAAAATAGTCAGCTGTTAAATAGGTTGTGGCTGTTGGAGTCATGGCTGTTTATAGTTAAAAATACAGTGTTTGCTATCTAGTCATTTATAAAGACTAGTTGCTCTCTTACAGGAAAAAGCGGCTGTGCTGAGTGCTTTGGCAGAGAAGGCCAAGCTAACAGAGGAGATTCTAAACTCTGTCCCAGGTATCCAGTGCAATCCTGTCCAGGGTGCCATGTATGCCTTCCCTCAACTCTTCATTCCACCTAAAGCAGTGGAGCAGGCCAAGGTTGGTGTACCTACAATTGCAGGCTGGCATGTTTCCAGGGACACTCAAACACTTTGGAATGACTAGATTAGCACTCCTCAACTCACACCAGACACACACACACACATACTGCGAACATTCAGAATGGCAAGAAAATACCACCTGTTATCTGTTTAAAGCCAACCTTAAAACCTGTTCGCTGCATCCAGTACAACAAGTTATACTGATTATGCAGCTGCAACATGAATAGCTGCTAAACCAAGGTCAGTGTGTACAAAAACAATTTTGACAGGTTAAGCTAAATGGCAACAATATCCCACATGTCATTGCCATTCTGAGTATTATTTGATGAATAAACAATGTGGTTAAAACTATTTGCTATGCATAGCATGTGGCGTAGAGTGCACTTGATTATTTCAGAATTGTTTGGTTTAGTTTTAAATTCAATCTGTTTATTCTCAGGGTTTTTACGAGCACAAACAGACAAATTATGGACTGTCCCATACTAAAATAATGTGTTAGTATGTACATAGATGTCTACAATACATTTATCTTAATTTGACAAAATGACAAACTAAAATAATTTGGTTAGTTCCTGAGGTGACCACCGTCTTGAGCTGTTATGTATGGTAGGTCAACAGAGAGCATTTGTTCCATGTGATAGTCTTTCCATGGGAAGGACCATGAGCCCCAGTCATACCTTCATTCATTTCATTTCATTCAGGTCATTTGTTCTGAGCGCATGATGCTATTGCACAGGTTCAGCTGTCTAATTGTGTTATGTTCTTTATGTGCTTGTACTATCTGAAAAACCTGATGTGTCAGATTCAAGCTCCAATTGGTGATGTCATAGAAGATGGAGTGCTTTGCATGCCTTCATTCTGTAGAAACAGCTAAGTCAATGCTGCTGAATCTGTGTCTTTTATTTGCCACTTTTCTGTTGCAGGCTTTAGGAATGCAGCCAGACATGCTGTACTGCCTAAGACTTCTGGAGGAGACTGGAATCTGTTTGGTCCCAGGAAGCGGGTTTGGCCAGAGGGATGGCACCTACCATTTCAGGTAATCTGGGACTGGAACTTGACTTGTTACGTGGTAGCGGTGGTGGCGCAGGTGGGTAGAGGAGTGGGGTTCGAGCCCCACTGTACCTGACCCCATCGAAGTGTGATTGGATGATTGGGTGAATGCCATAGCAGGCGGCGCGTGGAGATGCAGCGGCCTCTGGTTCTCCTGACTGTGCGCATCACTGTGGGATAGCTAGAAACGTAATTTCGATTCCTCTGTATGTCCAGTATATGTAGAGAAATTGACAATAAAGTGACTTTACTTAACTTAATAAAGTCCAAAGCTGTATTTTAAGACACATCGAGCCACAGTATGGCTCAGTTAGTGTAGGGACTAGAACATTATAGTGAGGTGGTTATGCACAGTATGGCTCAGTTAGTGTAGGGAATAGAACATAGTGAGGTGGTTATGCACTATCCAAGAGCCTGGGTGCACATTTCACATTGTTCCAATTTGTTGACCTTTTTGATAATTGATGTGTTTGTGTGTCTTTTCAGAATGACTATTCTCCCTTCTAAAGAGAAGTTAAAGGTGCTCCTGGATCATGTACGTGACTTCCACATCAAGTTCTTAAAGGAATATGGCACGCTGGAGGTGCCAAGAGGATGAACACCTTAACGGAAAAACACTCTCTCACAATCATACATGCTCTCACAAACCCACAATGACCTATTTTTTTAGCATCATCACAGTATCCTGACTGCAAGATAGTGCCAGGTTATCACATAGCATTCACATAAAGTCACATAAAATTGCATCATGTAACACATCACATTCAGTTCTAATAGGTAATCAAGTACTCAAACCAATTTTGCCGCTAACATTCAATCACATGGCTTGCTTTAGGACATGGTGTCATGGTTGCTGGAAAGCTGAGACCTGGTGAGCCCCAGGCCCCTGAGGTTAGGGTGAGATGAGGGATTGAGGAGTGGGATAGTCACTTGTAGAACTCCTGGCCTTTTATGTTAAGGGGACATGGGATCCACGGCATGTACAGATCATCTTTATCAGCCATTGTTTTTTTTATTATTATTATTTTGTGTGTTATATGTTTGTCTCCTGGCATTAGTCTTGAGGAAACTTTTCCCTTTTATACCAACGCTTTTCCCACCAACTAAAGTTTGTCCCTTTGATCCTTTGCCTCGAAACTGCCATGAACATCTGCATATGTTGCTGGGTCTGACCTTAAATTTTAATATCACATTGGCCACAGCAAAACAGAGACATTTAAGCTTAATGCTGTTTAATTTGCACAAGAGATGGGGATTTAGACATGAAGTAACTTTATTATAAACTTTTTGATGAAGCAGTGCTTTCTTACAGAAGTTACTAACTTGTACTTACTTGGTAGTTGTAGGCTAATTCCTTAATTTAAATAACTAATGTAATTTGTAGAGGGAATATTTTCGTACAGTCACACTATAGTGTGAAGTAAGTATTGTTTTGGGATTTCTGACTCTACCTCTTTATTTACTTATTTATAAACCTTATCTTGAAATTAATGATATTTAAAGGGAGGAATCTGCTTTCTGGCATGTCCTCCTACTGCCTGGGAAAAAAAAAAAACATTTCTAACCCTATGTTTTTGTTTTTTTTTCTTTCTCGTATTGTTTCTGAATTGCTTTGAGTGAGCTCACATTAGAAATTAAGTGCTTTTTACAAAGATGTGAAGTTAATTAATTTAGATTCAGTTAATATGAAGAAATACATCTCTCAAAAGTTTTAGTGCCAAAGTATCATAATAGCGCTTTATGAGCTATATCTTTTTTTTCTTTCTTTCTTTTCAAAGAAAACCTAAAGTTCAGTGTAATACATTTTAAGTCGTACTTTACAGTTTGTTTGGTTTACTTTTTTATAGAGGTGCCTTCTTGGGTTGTGCTCTCATTTGCTAACTTAATGGTGTCAAGTTTGTTTACAATGGTGTCGAGTGTGGAATGTAAATATGCAGATAACTAGTTTAATTTATTGGCATGAATACCTTTCAACCATAGCAAAACATTTTAACATGTTCTCTTTTGTATAAAAGAGCTGTAACTGCTGTAGCCCTGTTAAGGGTTTGCTGCTGACTTGACTAAGTAACAACTTTCTTTTCTCACACAACTAATGGTTTATTTTTCAAATGTTACCCTTTTGCCAGAACGTCTTCAATTTGTTTTGTATAGGCCTAATGAATAAATTCAAGCTGTCACGTGTGCTTGACATTTTTTCTCAATGGTATAAAAGTGTAGCCTAATCAAGCCTACCAATACACGATTGTAATAATATAAACGTAGCCCAGGCCAAAACCTTACTATATATAGCCTACTTTTGTAGCCTATAGGCCTATGTATATTTTTAATAGTCAGCCGCGAATTTTCATTTAGGCTATAAAAGCAAAGATTCTGGAAGCCTATGTTACCTCTGGAATGATTATAGGCTTTGGCTACAACACTGGAAAACAGGCCTACCCCGTCGGAGGTGAAGATTTGCAAGTTAGGCCTGGCATCGCTTAGAATTCATTAATTGATTATTAAGCGAGCACGCTCCACACCTGCACCTCATTAAAGGCTATGCACCAACGACTCGGCGTAGCCTATAAATACAGAGATATTATGCCGCAGAGACTAACACGAGAGTGTTCGGACGCTAAGAAGGGCGACAAAGAGCAAAAAAAAAACAAAAAAAAAAACAGATGCTTCAAGGAAAAAAAAAAGTTATTCATTCAGCGATTCGACAAAGAGTCTTTAGGTTGTTTAAATTGGCACAACTTTTGACTATCTAGAAAGATGTTTTTGTTGTTCAGTTTGAGCTGACGGTGATCCAATCGGAGAGGTGTTGCTGTCGGGGTAGGCGTTATTGAAGATTTACTTTATAGGCTATTTGCTGCCGCCTGGCGGTGATAAATCTTAGGTTTAGCCTACTGAAATTTGAACTGAAGGCACAATCTGCTGAGATGGTCAAATCCATCACTAGAAAACCTTCCAAAAAGGCAGGCCCTACGTCAGTTTACTTGTTCCCTTACGCCACTACCATACAAGAACTGAGTAGGCCTAATATTGTGCCAATTTATCGCAGGTAAAGGGAGTGATTCTGACAAAAAGAATGCCACACAAGAGAGCCACAGGTGGACCAGAGGTTTGTGCCAAATTCAGCATTTGTGTGTGTGTGTGTGTGTGGGGGGGGGGGGGGGGTTAATATATATATTATTTATTAATGTCATTGAGACATCTTTCTTGTAATCTAATTGGTTACCTGGCTATATCCATGTAGGCTACATTTAATCACTACATGTTTGTTTCCCTTTTAAAGGTGTGCCACTACTGTAAGTGCAAAACGAGCTCCGTAATGTTTTGCTAAATTGGATGAGCTGACTCGGCCTAAACACAAAACCAGGTGAAGCCTGTGTGTGATGGGTAATCCTCAACATAAGACATTTTTAATTGGATTAATTTGACATTTTACAACTGCAATTGTATTGGCAGGCCAATTTCTTTATCAATCAGCAATTTGTTAATTGACAAGTTCTTCCCAGCAATGTAGTGGTTATAACTAATTCCCAGGGAGAGGTAAGTATGTGTTTGTTTGTTTTTATAATTATTATTTTATGCCCTAGAAGTGCATGGAGCCTGCAACAGAATATCAATTATTTGACTGCCAGGGTTTTGTTTTGTAGACACTTTTGCTAAGTGAAGAAACTAAAGATGACTAACTTGGCAAAGGTAGATGTCACAATTGTCAACATGAAGAGATTATGGGTAAGAGATTACTGGCCAAACCAGTTTCATGTATATTAAGATCACTTTTTTTTTTTTTAAATTTGATGTCACTTTTGCAACAAAGTGAGGATTATATAATTTGCATATGTTGTACGTTTAGTTTGTCATTTGATTTGTAATCAAAGTTATTATTTAAAATTTGAATATAAGTAATGCAATTTCTACCATATACCACTTGGTACTAGTGATTGTGAATTTAGTTTGGATCACTGATGCCATTTTGCCAGGCCCTTTGTTTTCACTAACCAATGCAACGATGGATCGCTCTAGCACCTTTGAAGCTGATTCCTCTAATGCAGAGTTTCAGTGTTTCTGACACCCCTTGAGCCCCCTGACTGCATCCAACACTTAATGATGGGGATTTTTGGACTGTAAGCATTGAGTTGTAACATAATTGCAACTATATTCACTGCTCAGATAATCCATAGTGTGAAGTTCCCCAAATTAAATTCTAGGTTTTGTATTTGCTTGCATGCATTTGATTTGATCAGAACATCTCAAATTTACAGGAAATCTGTAGGAGAAACATTACTCAACATGGACTGAATAACAAACTGAACTGAATAGGGCATGGCAACTTTAAACAAAATAATGGTCATCTAGGCCCAAACTGATGCTTGATCCTTTAATCCTCACACATTGTCTATTGATTGATTTGTTTGATTTTCGATCACAGGGTGTGGTCTGCAGTTCACACCTACCGGCCAGGAGATGGAAAGTCCTGTTATTCTGTCTCCAGTCAAGAACTGAGGAAGCTTTATGAATGGAAAGTGAAGTCCAGTTGCCTTTAACTGAACACTGACTACCATTGGCATTAATGACTTGTTTTTGGTAGCCACATCTGGCACAAGAAATTCAGAGAGCTTTGAGATCTCACCATGCTACCGAGGTGTCTGATGAGCAGGTTGCAGAAAAGGTCAAATAAAAAAGGGGTACCAGTTTAAACATAAATGACTACAATTTTTGCAAACCTGACTAAAGTTGGAAGTAGTGGTAAACCTGATTGTAGAAGAACCAGGTTCTAATTTATTTTGGATACTCCTGACTATTAGGCCTAGATCTTCAGCCACACAGTCAGCATGACTCTGCACATTACTATGACATATTTATCTTGCCCAGTTACTTTTTGGCACTAATGCCTTGGTGGAAACCTGCTTCTGGTAGACACATCTCAAACATACTCGCTTAAAGGCGCTCTAAGCGATGCTGTTTCACGTCACTTCTTGACGTTTTAAGTATTGTCAAACAAAACGGAGGATGGCTCCAGAGAGGGTTCAAGCGTTATAAGTTATAGCTCACTCCTCCCCCTCCCTCCCATGCCTCCCGAAAGACTCATGAACCTTGTCGTTTATTGGCTGGAACACTTGTGTTTCATTTTCGTTTGTTATGCTAGGTTTGCCCACTGTGTTTTGTTGCCGTTTGTGGAGCCTGGGCTGTCTACAGAGACTGCGTTTTTTTACAGTGTGTTCAGGGGACAGGCAGCTAGCAGATTATGAGGAGATGTTTACTGTATGTAACAACACATCTTTTTGTCCTAAAAACGTGTCACATCGCTTAGAGCACCTTTAAAGATCTCATCACTGAGGTTTTGCTTTTCATTTCCTGGTATCCAAGTTTGTAGGAAAATAAATAAAGCATAGGCCTACTGTCACTTTTGTGTGTAGTGCATATTTATGAATCTTTTCAACATGACTTACAATTCATTTTTTAATTCTGTCAGAGAGAGACAGACACACACACTATATGTTTGTGCCGTGTGTTGCCTATGTATTTATTTACAAATGCGCCAGAGGGCACTAGACGACCATGTTGCAGGTGTAGACTATCCTGACCATAGAAAAGTTTAGCCTATTTAAGATAAGACTTTAAATATATGACCTGAGGCGACCAGGCCCTGTCTATTCTCCGAAACAACTTCAATGGGGGACAAGTAGCCAAAGTTCATCACTGAGAAGAAACACAAGTTGGACGTTCTAAATATGTAAACAGGGCCATGGTGTAGGCTATATCTCTAATTCTCTCTCGCTCTCTCTCTTTAATTTCTGGTTGGTTACAGAAATCGGGGTGTAATGCAACTTTCATGAACTAACAATGAAAGACTAATAAGGTGTGTACTGTGTAAACTATCAGCATCTGATAAGATTTGTATTGCGCATGGACCCTGGTGTTCCTTTATCGTCACTGTAGGAGGAGCATTTTGGTGCTCAACGATTGGAAGAGCATATGAGTCTATCGCGGAAGGCAATAGCGGAATTGCCCTTCAAAATCATTCTTCAGTCTTACATCTATTTCAGTCAGCCTGGGTCGGTGAGTTGTCAGGAGCATACGAAACATTTTTCACAATGGGACTCTCAAGTGATGCCAGCTACAAGAAACTTGAAGAATGGTACAAGTCCAATGCTGCAAGCCTCAATATGAGGAAGATGTTCGATGCTGACAAGGGCCGGTTCAGCAAGCACAGGTAAACCACGACGCTTCTAAATTTGAGATAAGCCTACGTTAAGCGGAGGTCGATTATCTCAGTTTTCTAAAGATCTCTAAAATAATAAAAATGTCACTGAGTGAGCGGGTAAGGGGCGGGGCCTGAGGGTTTGCAGCCTACAATCTGGCGCGTGCTGAGTATTATGCAACTTATTGTCAGTATCTCTCAACTAACTACTTCAGTTTGTAAATTACTCTACTGTCCCTGCTATGGGAAATTACAATATATGAATGTTGTGATGAAGCTCATGTCAATATGTCGCTGTTTTTGAAATGGATGACTCACGGACTATTGCGCATGGACGCCTGTTATGCTCCCGGCGGTCACGTAGGCTACACATAACATATCCTGTCTCCACGTCCCTGTAACAAGTGTGGTAATCGATCGAAAAAATATTGAATTCTATATAGGTCAACCCTTGTGGGAAAAGTGTTGGTTAAATTGTTATTTTTGCCTTTTCACGCATACGTTAGTTCCGTGTTGGTCAGTGTAGGCTGTAAATCCTGCTTTAGTATAAGCTCCATATTGGTCCAGCGCACATGCCCTAACTACGTGCATAAGCGCACATCCGTGCCTGAAGCGCACCACGAAGAAAGTGAGTAAAACAGCACATCCCCTGTCTAGGTAGGCTTAGACAGACTGCAGACCCCACGCCTACCCTGGCAGCGACTGCAATATGCATGAACACGATGTCCCTTTAGGCACACACAGTCTTTTCTTGTCGGTAGACAAACATTCTGTCTATACTAAAAATGTTTAGATTGTAACCTATGTGTCTCGTTTAAGGTCAGCTATCTATTATTCTTTAATCTGTGTCAATAGCCTGACATTACACACAGACGATGGAGACATTCTTCTTGATTACTCCAAGAATCTCATCAATGAAGATGTCATGGCAATGCTTGTGGAACTGGTAATTATAGTTTGTGTGACATGTTTTTTATGTAAACCTGATCATAAAGAACTAAAGAATTGACAGTAACAGAACTGAACAATAGACTGTATACAATTGTAATTGACTTCAACAACACCAAATTCTAGGGCAACATTGCTGTAATTTTAGTGTTGTGTCATCTTGTGGTTTGTTGTAGGCCAAGTCCAGAGGTGTGGAAGCTGCAAGAGACAAGATGTTCAGTGGAGACAAGATAAACTTCACCGAGGTGAATATCTGGGCTGTTGTGGTCTGCATAGTTGTGGCTTTTGAATATTAATTAAGCTGTAATTGCTTTTTTGGCCAGCCATGTACAAACTGTATAAAACAGATCATTTTAGTGTTTCAAAGTGAAGCTAATGTCATGTCTTTGCCATGTGTCTAGAACCGCGCAGTGCTCCACATTGCCCTGAGGAACCGCTCCAACACACCCATTCAGGTTGGGGGCAGTGATGTGATGCCTGAGGTGAACAAAGTGCTGGAGAAGATGAAGGGCTTCTGTCATGTGAGTAGGAGCAGTGCATCTGAGACCTGAGACCACAATGCAGGAACAGGAACAATGCCAGTGTTTTTTTTTTTTTAATGTTTCTCTGTCTTCTGTACTGTAGAAAGTGCGCAGTGGTGAATGGAAGGGCTACACTGGAAAGGCCATCACAGATGTGGTCAATGTGGGCATCGGTGGATCTGATCTGGTGAGAAGGTTTTTATCAGTAAAAACATCTCTCTTAATAGCAGTAGTAGTAGCAGCAGTAGTAGCAGTAGGAGATGTTATTGTTTGATATGCCTGTGTTATTGTTTGAGCCTGTGTAAACTGTTTGATATACATCAATCTGTGTGTTATCTTTACATTGATAAGTCATAGTTGTGTTGGTGGTATTGAATGCCTGATATAACTATGTATCTCATTGCTATGTAAAAATGTATTGTGCAACAGGGCCCATTGATGGTTACAGAGGCTCTGAAGCCCTACTCTAAAGGTGGTCCCCGTGTGTGGTTCGTCTCCAACATTGATGGTACCCATATCGCAAAGACCCTGGCTGAGCTCAATGCTGAATCCACCTTGTTCATTGTTGCTTCCAAGGTAGACATCTTAACAGACAGGATTCAGTGCCCAAAGATTTGGTTTTAAGGAAGTAGGAAGTACCATTCTAAAAGGAAACCTAGCCTTGATTCCTGGGTGCAGCTATTGTTGCATTACCCCATTGTATCATTTTGCTTTGTTTTCTTCTCAGTGCAGAACTTAAGCCGGTTAAAGGACCATTGTGGAGGGCCTGTCTAGCTAGCAATGTCACTAACAGCCTAGCAAGCTGCCTTGCAACTTTTGTATAACACAGCTAGCATAGATATGTTTTCAAAATACTGAAAAAGTCTTGTAAGCAACAAAGGTTAACTGGCCGAGATAGTTAGTGAGATTCATGGTTGTTTGCATGATATTCCCACAGAATAGATTGCAACAACCAAACATAACCTAATCTCCTAATCAAGGCATATTTTTAAATACTGATGCAAAGAACACATTGTTTGTGTTGTCTCACATGAAACAATCTTCAAACACTGCATAGGCCTACTTAGATAGTTCTTGTGCAGTTGAAGTTTGAAGCTTGAAGCTAACACTTATTTACCCAAATTATTAAGATTTTGTTCTATTTTGTTATGTAGTTATAGAGATTTGCATTAAATGAAATTGAATTCCTACAGGAATAACCAACTAGACATACACTTTTCAGCTTTGTAAAACGCCTCTCACAGAGGAAGTTTCCATATAGCATTTGCTCAATAAAGTGGGAGATTCCACAAAGGGATCTGTTTCTTCTGCATGGCTGCACGCTGGGTCCTGCTCCACCACCCCCTCATCCTGAATATTGTGACTGAAATCAGGCCGCTGACCTTGATGACAGGGAGGGGGCAGCATGAACTCTGGAGTGAATAACTAGTAGTCAGCAGAAGTGAATCAAAGGCTTCTACATATGAAGAAACTCTAGGGAATATCATGAAACAATGCAGTTTTGTAAGAATTTATTTTTTCTTATTTCGAATTGCCCCTCTTGCAGACATTCACCACCCAAGAAACCATCACTAATGCTGAGTCTGCCAAGGAATGGTTCCTTCAATCCGCAAAAGATGTGAGTTTGAAGAGATTTACTGACCTGATTAGTTGCACATGCATTGAAACCGATGTTTGGTGAAAACCTTCTTTAACATAATTTTAATCTCTTAACCAGCCTTCTGCTGTGGCCAAGCACTTTGTCGCTCTCTCCACCAATGCTGTAAGTGGTGATGCCCTTTCTTTTAATAATAAAATATTTATTTGTCTCTTTACTGTATTTATTACATTTATAATCTGTTGTAACAATTGGATAATAATTTATCTGTATTCTATTGCAGCCAAAAGTGAAGGACTTCGGAATTGACACCAACAACATGTTTGAGTTCTGGGATGTAAGTCTCTAGATTAGTGTCCTGGATTGTCGATCCACACTGGAGAGGCTGTAGCCCTGGTTGGGATCCTAGCCTCTCCAGATAGTAGCGCACTGCTCCTCCGTCACCCTTGAACTTTGATGAGGGCTGAGGCAGAGGCTAAAAATACAGCACAGTCTTTTGACCTGTGAAGTAGATGGCTGGACTAACAGAATGGCAGCTGTGGGGTAATCAGAAGCCAGCCTTGTATGTTATATGTATCCTTGACCTTCTCTTCTCTGGAGGTAAAGGTCTCATCAAAGGTCATAAATGTGTGTGTTAGACACTTAGAGGTCCCATATTGATACAGTGCTGGAATATTTAAAGGCTTGGTTTCAAATAGGGTTGAAATCAGTAGCTAGATATATGCTAAATTAACTCTTCAATAAGAAATGAGTGCGTTTTGAAAGTTTGCGTTTTAATAAGCAGTCCTAAAAAAGGGAATAAACTGGTTCATCACCAGCAGAGGTCTGTGGTTGTGCTGTGAGAGCCTGGGGCTCCCTCTAGGGGTGGGCGTGGAACATTGTAAGTCTACCCAGCTCCCTGTCACCAGCCATTTATTGATTGTTGCCCAAAAGAGCCTTTATAAACCACTCACGCCACATTCAGTTCCAGGGACTTTATTTCCTCTGAAGACACTTAAACGCTGATTCTGATATGACATATTGGTCTTTTAAAACATTGTGGTTGAAAATGTGTAGTGGCCCTCATCTTTTTCAATATTTTTTTAGTGGGTCGGTGGACGCTACTCTCTTTGGTCAGCCATTGGACTATCCATTGCCCTTCACATAGGTATGAATTAGCTCAAAGGCAAATTGCATAGTCACATCTGTGGTGGTTCTGAGAACTAATTCCCCTTCCTTGGCCATTTCTCTCAGGCTACGACAACTTTGAGAAGCTTCTCTCTGGAGCTCACTGGATGGTATGTAGCTCCCATGCAAGTAATGTTCAAAGCCCACTAAGGTATTACTACGTTGATAACAAATATTTA
This sequence comes from Limnothrissa miodon, assembly GCA_017657215.1. NCBI lineage: Eukaryota > Metazoa > Chordata > Actinopteri > Clupeiformes > Clupeidae > Limnothrissa > Limnothrissa miodon. Next base: position 129,058 of record JAGFZM010001271.1, read on the forward strand.
TGCAGCTCCTGTATACCAATAGCTGAAGCCCAATGTTATGCTAAGTGTTAGATAGCACACATAAATGCCAGTAGACCATCACCCATGCTCTTGTCTGTATCTCCTAACAGGATAACCACTTCCGCACCGCCCCAATAGATAAGAATGCTCCAATCATTCTGGCTCTCCTCGGTGTCTGGTACATCAACTACTTCCAGGCTGAAACGCACGCCATGCTGCCGTATGATCAGTACATGCATCGCTTCGCTGCTTACTTTCAGCAGGTGCGACATGGAGCTTCAAAAGCCCTAACTTTGAACGTCATCTGAATTCTGACTGACTTGCTTAATTGCTGCATGCTCACTGTGAGCGGTGTTTGTGTATGTGTGCCTGTAGGGAGATATGGAGTCCAATGGAAAGTACATCACAAAGGAGGGCGCCAAGGTAAACTACCACACTGGCCCTATTGTATGGGGAGAACCAGGAACCAATGGGCAGCACGCATTCTACCAGCTGATTCACCAAGGTAAATTGTCCCACTGCCCAGAGGGTTGCAGGCTTAACATGGTGGAGTGTGTGATAAACAGACTTCTGCATCTATGTCCTCTGTAGGCACACGCATGATTCCCTGTGACTTCCTCATTCCTGCTCAGAGTCAACACCCCATCAGAGACAGCCTGCACCACAAGGTACCACGGGGTCACGCACACGGTTTCTACAGCAGCTTAAAAAGTCACAAGAATTCTACAATTTCAAAATATTAATTTGTGCGTGAATGTGAATGTTCTATTTGAGGAAAGTTGACATTTGTTTTATGTGAAGTTGATGGTGGTGATTGATGATTAAAAAGTTAGATGGAGGTAGATGTAGAATCTGTACATTTAATTTAATTCCAAAAAAACGGTGCCGACTGTTTTCATGGAAAGAATTTCAAATCTTAAATTTCAGTTATAATAGTCAAAAAAGGCCTTGCATTTTTAGCTTTAACCAGCAGAAACCCTACAAGCAACAAGCTATTAAATGCTGCTGCATGTCTTTTGTTAGTCTGTCTTTTCTGTGTGGGGCTTTCTTCTTATGAGACTCCTATTGAAATACCTGAAAACCCCTCCTGGTCAGCATGTTTACGAAGCCTGTCCCTTCCCAGATCCTTAATGACTCCTGTCCCTTCCAAGATCCTTAATGACTCCTGTCTGCTTCCCAACCTGTTGGGTGCAGTCACTGATTTCCCAATTTGGTTTCCATCTCATAGATCCTGATGGCCAACTTCCTGGCCCAGACTGAGGCACTGATGAAGGGAAAGACCACAGAAGAGGCCAAGGCCGAGCTGGAGGCTGGAGGTCTGAAGGGAGAGGCCCTGGACAAGTTGCTTCCACACAAAGTGAGTCACGAGTCAGTTGGCCAGTGGACCCCCTGGGGAGAAATATGAGAAATGTGAGTTATGTAAGCACCCGCCACTAGAGGGTGCTAGAGACTAACAACATGGTCATTTTTGTGTTTTCTAGGTATTCCAAGGGAACAAGCCAACCAACTCTATTATTTTCAAGAAGCTGTCTCCATACACCCTGGGAGCACTCATTGGTATGTGAGAGGAAGACAAGCCACTGGAGGCCAAGCCCCTGCTCCTGGCTGAACTCTGCCCCCTATAATGTTTTCATATTTCCATATGACGGCTTGGACACAGGATCAATATTTTAAGATGGATCTTGGTACCTTTATGTCATACACATTTCAAAACAATATTTTATCTTTTTTGCAGCCATGTACGAGCACAAAATCTTTGTCCAGGGAGTCATGTGGGACATCAACAGCTTTGATCAGTGGGGGTCAGTATTGTCAGACAGATGGTTTGCTAATTAAAACTCTAGCACACAATTCAGATGCTGTGTGAAGTAATAGAATACAAGTGATGATTGCCTTAAAGAAAAGGCCACAGCAGATTTTCAGTAAGGCTTTGCTACAGTGTGTGTGTGTGTGTGTGTGTGTGTGTGTTTTTGTCCCGACTGAATCCTGATTGTCTCCATGTCGTCACAGAGTGGAACTGGGCAAACAACTGGCCAAGAAGATTGAACCTGAACTGAAAGCTGCAGGAGATATCAGCTCCCATGACTCCTCCACCAACGGTCTCATCAACTTCTTCAAGAAAAATAGCGCCTAAGATCAACACTGTAGCCACATGTCCCATCCGGCCCAGCCCTCCCCGCTCTGCCTCTCCACACCATGGACCTCCCCAGACCTGGAGCCCTGCTGTGCCCAGCTGAGCGCCATAGCTCACTGAAGGCCATGCTCCTCCCTAGCACTGGAGAGAACAAGCTAACTGTCTGTAATCACATATTTGTGTATTTCTGAGTCTCTGTTCATTGTGTAATTTGGTTCTGTATGTGTCTAAAGCTAGGAAAGGGATCGGCTCTATTATACTGCACTGTACTGATGTCACCTGCTGTAGGTTGCGCAGAAAGAAAAAGAGACAGGTTACTGCCATGACAAGCTGCCCTGGTACCTAATGGCTTGAAAAATAAATATTGTCACAGTCACTTTACCCTTTGACCAGTTTGGTTACCGTGTAGATTAATCAAACTTGATAGAATATTTTTTACATTTATTGTACTCTGAAAATGAGGCTTAAGACCATTTTGAAAAATGGGATAGGAACTAGACTCGTAGGGGTTATTACTGTTAATGATTATAAAACAACTTGGGGCAAAGTCCCTTGTCAAACAAGCCTGTGAATATCCATGAACTCTATCTTGTCTGGAAAGGACAAAGTTAAGTAACATCAAAGTGGTAGAGCTAAATAATGCAGTTCTAAAGATACTGGAACAGATGATTTTTTCATGAATTTGACAACACTGAATCCAGATATCATGATAATAACTAAATATTAGCTAGTCTAAAACATTTAGCATCCTATGACGCATCCATGTAGAGATGACACTGCCGGTGATGCATGCATCACTAGATGGCGCTAATCCAGCAGACTTGGCATGATGTCATTAACATGGAAGCTCTTCAGCTCTTTGCCGACTGGAACACAAGGCCAGAGGTCCCTGCTGCGGTCTATAACCCAAATCCCCAACTATCACTGCTTGCTAAATTGGCCCTGTGTGGGGGCAAACAATCACAGGGCTAAACAAATCTGGAAAGCATCATGTGATAATTCAGGACAGTTTTGTTTTATAACCACTGGGCAAACTTTAACATGCATAGATGTTCCATCACAATCTGCTCTTAAGAGCGTAGTGATAACCTCTTGGTTGTTGGTTGTTTCACCATAAATAAAGCGAATCCCTGTAACAATAGCATACTTTCAACAAGCCTACAACCTCCCTGGCAGCTTGAATCAAGCTACAAGTTACAAATGAATGAATCTCCAAGCAAAGAACTCAGAGACCCCCGATACTGGTGCTTTGGCTTCTAGTGCCTGTTGCCTAGCAACAATACTTTACTTCAAACAACTTGGTCTTAGTTATTTCAGGCACAGTAGAAAAGAACATAAGTGAGATTTAAATATATTCTGAGAGACCAACTGATGAAGATAAACATGGTTCCCTCAAATCACTTGACTACATTGCTGCAAATGGTGGCAGCCACAAATAGGCACTGGATCTTGGGTCAGACATATTCCAATCTTTTTGATCTCATGGGCCACTGTAACACACACATATATATATATATATATATATATATATATATATATATATATATATATATAAGTAAGGAGATTAGACTACAGTGTCTTCTGTAAAAATAGACTGCATGCTTTTAGATTTTGGCCAGGAATCCTCAACATATTTCCCCACATTTCGAGCACCTAGTGACTAGTCAGCCTCATGTTTGAAGCATTGTGGTTACCATGGATACATCATCTTAGTTATCCTTGGGTCAGGGGAGAGGTAGAGAAGCTGTAAAAGTCTGTCACCCAGAGGAAAGCCTCCAGAACTGGGCTCTCTTTCTTCTAATGGGGTAAAATGCCCCTACAGCAGTGGCTATGAGAAAGACAGAGCCTACATAAAAAGTGTGCCAGAGCTGCAATGATAATAAAACAGACTTAACAAAATCTTCTAATTGGATGAGTAGTGGCATATACCTGGCCCACATCTCCCTTAGGTTGTTTGAAAAATGTTGTCAAATGATGCATTGATGTTGAATCCAATGTCCGTTAGGCCAGGGGATCAAACAATGAGGTCCAGAGTGAAACGGATGGGTTTTTACAGGCAGATTTATCATGGCCATCTGATCTGAGACGTCAGCAGGCCTGGACCCGGTCTCTTCCCAGCCATGTTTTCTCAGCCCACATTTCAGCTTGTAATTTGTCTCTGATGTCCTGTGTGGGGGTGGACCATGACAGGCTGTAAAAGTGGACTGCTGGCCTTGAACCCTGGCCACATTCCCACGGTTGCTAGAGTCACAGAAAGGGTAGCTTAATAAGGCACACCCCTATTTTTCCTTTTTTTCAAAACAACGGCATGCCCAAATTGAAAGCTTGACAGTTCCTACATAGTTTTAGACTCAGGGATGTGCCTCATACCATTGGAAAGGTGACACCCTCAAGTTTTTTTTCTAGAGGAATATGTATGTTTCTGTGACATATGGACACAGAGTTATAGAGGTTGGAACTAAGTTTTTTTTCCCCGCTCATTTCAAATGTCTATGAACTAACTAAGATATGAAGGTACCATCCATATGATACCCCCAAATAAAAAAATCTAAGTCCTAACTCCATCTCTCAACCTGTTACACAAAAAAATTGAAGTAAAAAGACCAAAAATATGATATTTGAATATACATTTTTGAAAAATATGTTTATGCGTTTTTATTGGGACCCCTATGTAAATTCCCATAGAGACTTTTTGTAAACAAGAGGGCCTACTGACATCCAAAAGTTTATAACTTGAAAACCCCTTTACCTAGAAACATAAAATTGGTTTCAAATGAAAGCCAAGACCCTGGGTTTTCATGTCAGTTTGCTTGCTAGCATCTGTCCATACTGTAGATCAGGGTCCTGCGAGTGAGACGTCTGGTTGGTTGGCCGTGTTGGAGTGGCAGAGCTGACACTTTCTGTGTGACATGAGAGCATCTCCTTGGTGTCTGCCTCAGTCTGCCTTCTCAGCTCATCTGGGGCTATATTATGACAGACAATTAGGTTAGTTGTCATTTGCCGTAATGTTATTGGAAACTTAAAATAAAGTCAAGGCTAGTACAGTAGTAGAAGTATTTAGCTCCTCATTCTGTGACTGTGAGATCTACAACTTGTTATAAATGTCTTATAAATCTTTGACCATGGGTGATGTTGACAAAATACCTCAATAAAATAGTGTCAAAAAAATGTTTTTCCCCATACAGCTTATTACGAAAGCAGTGGATGTAAGCAATTACAATGACAAGCAATATTTTAAAAAACATGTGAATGTGTGAATTCTATTCTCTAATAGATTATTTCTGGTGTTTAGCTAATTCGGTGAAAAATACATTGTGACATGGACAACACCTCCTTCAGCTGAGTTTGATTAGTACTTTTCCTCAACCTGTGAGCATGCTTGGAGTGTGTAGCCAAGGATCCACCACACCTGCCCATTCAAAGTTATGGCAGAGCCATGGGACTACTCACATAATGACTACTTTGGTCTCGGGCCCCTAGTGATCTGTCATTCTGTCTCTATAGTCACACCAGTAGTGAGTGAGTGAGTGAGTGAGAGTCAGAGAGAGAGACAGAGACGGAGCAGTAACAGTTCCAGCCTGGCTATGTGGGTTTAGTGCTCAGTGGACCTGCCTGCGTCTTTCCAGTCAGGACAGCAGCTCACAGGCTTATAACAAGGAACTGTTACCCTTCCAAACGAGGGTTAATCACTAACTCAGAGACACTAGTTGCAAATGTCTCCAGATGGCCGCACCAGCGGTGTAATTATCCTTCTCTGCATGGGCACTGGGGCATGTGGGGACATGACAGCCTTGACAATCTGCTGTGTGTACAAACCATCTAGGCAACAAGATGTAAACATGGCCACAGACTACAGACATCAAGCTGCAGACTGGCTGATGATGTAAAGCCATGAAGTGATGAAATACCATCATCCTTTGAATTACATATTGAGGGCAGGTAAAGTACAGTGGGGCAGTTAAGCTTTTACTGAGACTGTTACTTAAAGATCTCATTCCATCGTATTTTCATAAATTTTGTCGTGGTCTCTTATCTAAAATAATGTCATGAGAGTTGGTTTCGACCAAAAATATGCTGTGGTTGTCTTGTTTCAAGCTATTTTAGTTAGGTGAAAACGAGAGCAGGGATAGCTCGAGAGGATTCTTATGAATATTAATGATATGCAAATATATCGCCTCTGATTGGCTAACAACGCTGTGACGCTCCAACTAGTGGGTCTGTCTGCAGGCAGCCTAACATTTCTTGAGGGCGGGTTAACTGCATAGCTAATGTTCAAATTGTCGTACATTTGTACAGCTTTTTCGATTCGCTCGTTTTTCCCGGCAGTTTTCTATCACAGGCGAATACAGACTACAGGGGTAGGAGAACATTTTGAAGTTGAGCATAGAAGTACAACTTGGGCTGACCTATGGTAATGTAAAAACATCAAGTCTTATACGGTTTATTTTGGAAGGAGACCTTTTTCAATTTTCAATGTATGTATGTATGTATGTATGTATTTCAGTGTTAATTGGTATCTTACGGCCCCAATTAACACTAATAACTGGATGCTAATAAGGTCACTTGAGTGATTGTCAAAGTGTCCACATAATCTTAAAAGCTGCTGCTTACACAGAAAAGGGCACAGAAGGGGAACTGTACAAGGGGATAGGTTATTATAGATTAGATAGGATAGGATCTGTGCCAATGGGTTTGGAGCCCAGAAACAATGTTTCCAGAACATGCTCTTCTGCGCTTTTATGCTCAGTGACATGATTGCTACAGAATGGCACTCAAAGACATACAGCAAAAAAATAGCTGCTCCGGGAGGTTGGAAACTGAAGAAGGCCCAGGGGCCACAGACAGAGAGGGACAGAGAGAGCTCCCTATCTGTCATCAGGGCAGGACCAGGGGACTTCTCTCGGTGGAGCCCTCAATTAGATGACTGACAGTAAACTTGCGTGCCAGAGTGTAATTAACCTCTGTAATCACACATTCTCCTGTCTGATGCTGATCTGGTAAACAGTCTAACTCCAGCAAGTCCACTGGGAGACAGTGTATAACTTTTGGTGAGGTCAGGACATTTTTGACCCAGCCACTCTTTTTTTTGTGATCAACTTTTTTATAGTTTTTTTCCTGAGAGGGGTGGGGTGGGGGGAGGGAAGCAAGACGGTTATCAACAGTACAATATAAAAACAAGCTTCTGGTACAGTACAAATAATGGTGCAACATAAAGTATAGTCCAGCATAGTCCTGTGGAGTACCAAAGTAACATCAAAGAGAGAAACATAAATCACTCAAAAGCAAAAACAAATAATCAAAAACAGGAGTAGTAATAATAATAATGAAAGTAAATCGAACAACCATGGTCTTCAGCTACATATAGACTCACTGCCATGGGGATTGACTTAAGTCTTGAATTTTATTTAAACATGATTCCCATTTTTGTAGTGGAATTAGCTTTGTTCAACTTGGCTGTGTGATATTCTAGGTTAACAATACTATTTAAGTAACTAATCCAGAGTTTACGAGGCAGAACCTGAGGGTCAATCCATAATTCAAAATCACGTTCTTGGCGGCTGTCAAGCCCGTCATCAACATTCTCTGTTGGATGATAGTACGTTCAAAACCTGTATTATCATTTAAAAGACAGAGGTGTGGTGTTCTTGGGATGTTGATGTTAAGCAGTTTTGAAAGATCATTAACTACAGTAGACCAAAGATCTGCAATTGTGGGGCATTCCCAAAACATATGCAGACACGTGCCAGGCTGGGCATTTCAGATGTTGTAGGTAGCGTGTGGGGCACGGTTCATATGGAACTTTCTATAGGGGGCTGCGTATGCTCTGTGTATAGTATTGTAGTGAATTAGTTGATGAGTGAGATTTTTAGGACTTTGGGATGAATTCAGCCATATTGCATCCCAGGCTTGTTCTTAATTGAACGTATACAGTTCCCGGTCACATATTTTCTCTATTGATAACCCGCCAGTAGACTTATGTAATAAAGCGTTATAGATCAAAGAAACTCTCCCTCGCAAATGATCAGAAGGTTTGACCCATTCTAATGATGGATGGACTGTCGGCGGGCTGACCTTGCCACTCTTTAATTATTAATTATATTGTTTTGTGTTTGTTTTAGCTCCCTCCCCAGCACCACAAGAAGTCATCTGTTATGACTGTGTGTGACCCTGTGTAAGTGGAACAGGGGCGGAAATGTACTTGAAATGTGGATGTAATGTAGATTAAATGCAGATTAGATTCAGTCGGCGGTGTAGGTGAATACATCAAAGACAAGGCTTCACACACGCTTAAGTTACTACAAAACCACTTTATTGAAAAAGCAGATTATATCATCTACGGTTAAATGATACGTCCCAACTTTTAATACATTAAATAACTTTAGACTTTTCATGTTTAGATAAATAAATCTACTTTCCTTTTTGTTCATGAAACATCTAGGCAATCAATTATTAAACGATACAAAAAAAGTGATACAACAGATGTCAGATGTGCTTTTGGAGCTCTACAAAGACAGGAAAAAATAAATTGAGCTACTTTTCATTGGAATTACTTGATGGAGCATGAAACAAAACTAGCTGCTCTATGTACAGGGAAACTATCTGTGTGCTATGCAATAGTAGTACAGTTTTTAACAAAGTATATTAAGACATTTTTGAGCAGGTGAAGACGTCCTCAAAAACACTGATCGGATTCTTGAGAATGTTCTTTGAGTACAGAGTTCTCAGAGTACACTAGGATGGGGAATGTAGGCTGTGCTTTCAACTACATCTCAAAAACATCTCACTATTTATCCAAGTGCAACACCATACCACCTCTTGGAGCTGATGGTATCTGAACTTCAGTGTAACCCATGGATGGGTAATGAGTGTGAGTTAAGTTAATAGAAATGCATATATTTTACAAATTGTTCAGTTTGCCAAACAACTATTCATTGCATGTCAAAATTAATCTCATTTAATATTGGGTGAAATTGGGGAGAAACACAAATAGTAATCCTGCCTGTCCTCTCCTGTCTGTTTCCATCACTGTCATGTGAAGTCAGTCCTCTGTTCAATTCAGTAGTTTACAAGAAAAAAAAATGTCCAGCAGCCTGGACATAGCGGCTTTTTTTTTTTTTTTTACCAGACCAGACCTTAGGGTGGCACTGCTGAGGCCAACACACATATCCACACACACACACACACAAATAAACACACACTCCCACTCCCACTGAGACACAAAAACTAAACTAAAACACACGTAGACAGACATGGGAGGCCCTATGCCATGGTCCAGCCTGTGGCATACTGAACCACCCAGAACACAGAACACAGCTAAGGGACAACCTCTAGGAGAAGAACCGGACGAGACCAGCTCTCCCAGCCCTTTAACCGAGGGCAACCTTTCATCCGTCACCAACCAATAGCAAACAGTGCAGGCAGTCTGCCACCAGAGGTGTCTGTGTGTATGTCTACACATGTACATGCACACACTATTCTGCTTTAAGGCATTGCAAGAGGGCAGCGTGGGAGCAGGACAGGTCGTCCTTAACAGAGCGAAGTGGCACAGAACTCCCCCTCTCTTTTCTCTCTCCTCTTTGCCCTCTCCAAGACGTCTCAGTCTTTGCTGGGACAAACCAGTGTCTGGAACGCATTAAGAGCACCAGTCTCTGTGGCCCGCTGGATCATGGGAGGGAGTGAGCTCAGAGGAACTCTGGGGCAGAGATGGCACAGGAGAGCACACTGGGCCCTGGGGCTTTCAAACAGCCACGCTGGCCCCAACACTGACCAAGAGGAGACGAGTCAAAAAATATACTTCTACATTCTTGACAAGAGAAATGTCTGCAATATATATAGATAGTATTTTGATATATAATAGACAATCTATGTGCCCAGGTTTACAGTTATGTTAGTTTGTAATGTCTCAAGGATGTCTGATTCTTCAAAATTACAGCCATGTAGAAGAAATGGAACGCACCAACGAATGCCACCCAGTCCAGCAGAGCCATTGCCTGCTGAGCCACAGCACTTAGTGTGTTGAGTGTGCATGGCAGACGTGAGAGTGGGGCACAGCTAGTGAGAGTGGCAATCATGGCGCTGTGTGTGGCCAGCAGCAATAGCACAGACTGGTGGAGCTGGTGCTGGGGTTTGCTGCAGTAAGTGCGGAGAGAATGTGTGTGAATGAAAAGGCCACTCGGAGGGCACAGCATGTCCACTTTTTACTCCCTCTCTCTCTCTCCCACTCTTTCGCTTTGCCCACAGTGGGCGTCGATGCAATGCCAGTGTGCCGGACGTCACAGCCTCTGTGTTTTCACGGGCGGCTGGGGGAGGCTTTGCGTGCCATGGTAGCGCATGTGTTCAGTCAACACGCAGGAATGTGTGGTGGGAGGGTGGCGGGGCTGGGCCATCCTCACTAGCTCTTCTCTAGTGCGTCCCCTGCCAAAGCTCTGCTCATGGGGTCACAGTACTGACGTCAAGCCTGGCCACTGCCGGCGCTGGGGGTGGTGGTGGTGGTGGTGGTGGGGGCTCTTTTCTCAAAGTCTCCGAGGCCAAGAAAGCGCAGAGAAGAGGATGTTCTGGAAAGGACATGGGACTCGGCTCCAGCCCCAGTGGTGTGGCGGGGACATAAGGTCACAGCGGTGGGAGAGGTTGGCTGCCAAGGCCTGCTTGGGTGGGAGAGCCCTGTTCTTCAGTGGAGGGAGCTTTTGTGCATGGGAGAGTGAATACACATCGATTTATGTATGCATACATGTACTGCACGCATGCATGGGTTGAAATGAAGGCTTGGTGTTCACCCTTTTTCTCCACAAGCTAGAGAAAATGGTTGCTCAAATATTTCAGGCAGTCTCCCACCAGAGGTGTCTGCTTGGCTTTTGTGATGGGCACGTCTCCATCTCTCTCCCTCTCTCTCCTGTGATGGGCTGGGGCCCTGTGGGCTGCTCACAGCTCAGTGACATGCAAGGGGTAGCTGGGTGGAGGGTGAGTGGGTGCCTGGGCCTTCAGACGCTTTATGTGGCACCCATGGCACAGCAAATGAGCTTCAAGAGGGTAACAGCGATGGCCCTCCTCATCATTCAGCTGGAGCCCACAGTCCTAAACACACACACACACACACACACACACAAAACTTGCTTAAGCAACCATATTAACACCCTCTTATCACTGAGTCATATTCTTAAACATAAGGCCATGTTCCCCTAAATAATGATCAGGAAAAAAAACGTTACAGATAAATAGACAAATGAAAAATTTTCAGCATGGAAACTGACCAGTCATTTCAAAAGCACCCAATCATGATGGGTTTTTAAAAACTAGATGGAGTGGTAACTTATTGCTTATGTGTCAGGCCAGTTAAAGATTAAGAATCTCTGTCAGCCCTTTTCTAAGATCATCACATAACAAATGACCTTCATCATTACCCATCACTGGGCACAGGGTAACACTTTTACTTCTTCCCAGGAATGTAAGATTATGTGGATGTCCTGATGACATTCAAGGCAAACACACACAAATCAGTTCACATAAACCAAATGCTATTTCTGTCTCTGCAAATGTGGAGGTAATCGATTCATTTCACATTTGGTCATTTAAGATAGATCATGTAAACAAGACAGACCAACATGAGTGATCTGCCATCTCACTAATCTATTGCAAATGACCTGAAGTTTCACAAGTTCACAAGAGCCATGTCATACCTCACCACAGGAATGTCCTAGTCAATGATTCATCATTTCACTCATGTTTCTTCAGCAAGCAAACACACACACACACACACACACACACACACACACACAGTGCTGTAATAGTGAGGGTAAATCAGAATTTACCTCGCAGTGATAACATTCCACATGGTAGTCCTTATCCATTGACACAACACGTATGGTCTCTTCTGATCCCTGTATGGAAAAAACATATGGTCAACAGTGTGAAAGATGTGTTGTCATTGGAAATGAATTAGTGTGAACAGATCTGTACCTCAGCGGGTAGGATGGGCTGGTTACAGGAGGCACATTTTGGAGCAAAAACCCTGTGAACAAACATCACATTTCAAAATAAATCAAATACTTTGATCAGTTAGCTCCTGTGATTAGCGACGTAGCACATTAGCACATAATATGTTTAAAAAAAGAGAGCATTCCTCCTTACGTGTGGTAGTCCTTCACACAGTAGATGTTGTTCTCCACATCTACAGTGAACGGCACCCCATCCAGACCCTCTTTGCACACCACACAGCGGAAACAGCCAGGGTGGTAGGACTTGCCCAGGGCCTGCAGGATCTACCCGTGCACAGATAGGATGACAATGGAATAACAAACAATGGAACAGTTCTTAAGTATGTGTATTTACGTGTATTTAAGTATGTGTATTTATGTGTACATACAAAATACATATATGTGTCTATACAGTGTTTTAGTGTCCAACTGTAACTATAATGGTATGAACGTCCACACTGTTCAGTCATATGAAGTATTCTTTATGATAATTGATAAGGTGTCTAAAATGCTCTGAATCCTCTGACTCACAGGAAAGAACTACCTCTGATCTATGCTCATTTGCACAACCTGCTGCTAATGTAATTTATTTAGCAATGCTGCTACTCTCTCTCTCTCTCTCTCTCTCTCTCTCGATTTTGCACTGAAGAACCACAGCTGCCATTATGTGACTTGCACTGTAAACCATTATTTTAGTACCAGTTATTTAAATACAAGGATAGCACATGCCTTACTTCATTCATTTCTCACTGTTTTACTGACAGTCCTGTGGATGTGTGTGGATGTCCCAGACCCAGAGACTCTCACCAGTAAAAACAGTAATATTTATGGCTGTGTGTGGATGTCCCAGGAGACTCCTCACAACAGCACATACTGCTACTATGGGTTAGGATATATTCCTGCTGTACCTGTACATTTGTTTTGTCTGTCCTATCTTGTCTGTCTCTAGTGGTAAGAGTAGTGATTAGAGTATAATTTTTTAGATTAGATCAGAGTATATTTTCTGTCGGAACATAGTCCATGTTGTTTCTATGCACTTTTATAGTTTGTTCTGTCCTTTAATTGTCTGTCTAATGTACGCAAGGGGCAGTGAGAAACGTAATTTTGATTCTTTTGTATGTCCAGTACATGTAAAGAAATTAACACTCCATAAACATTCTCCATACCAACAGTTCTAGAATACAGAGTCTAGTTGCCTTCATCACTGGCTAGAGCAATGTTTATAACTGTAACTTTCACTTGCATCATTGCATTCGTCAGTGTGGCCATCTCTTGGCATTATTATATTTTCATGAGTGCTTCTACAATCTTACCATCTCCATGATGAGGTGACCACATACAAAGCATTTCTCTGCAGTTTGTTGGAAACCAGAGTACTGTAAAGAACAGAATGCTTCATCAGTAAATATCTCTCATGAAGGAAAATGTATGCTTAACATCTGTTGAAGACTACCATTCAGTTCTCTTTATTGTTTTGAACCAGACACCTATTTTCTTGTGGCTTTGCATTTGGGTAACGTCCCTAAAGAAAGCCAGTTCTTACTTCTCACAAATCTCTCTGTGACACCACCCAATCCTTCATTGTTCTTTCTGAAATTCTCTCTCTCTCTCTTGGTTAGAGAGCACAGCCTTTTGTAGTTGAGCCCCATTACGCTGAGCAGGCAGCGGGGCTGTCTGAGCATCTCCTCTATGGCCCCTTGCACTCTCATCCCAATGAGCGCTGCCCTCTCTGCCTTCATCAACTCATTTCAAACACACTGCACTTCAGATGGCAGGCCAGGTGAGAACAATTTGCCAGGCTCGCACTGGCAGTGTTGGCAGCGGGGTAGTTAATCACCGCAAGTCACGGATTTTCATTTCCCAATGAGAGCTTTGAAAATGGCATCACTTTTTTCCCTGTCTGAATGCAGAGTAGGACTCAACACCCACGCCAGGCAGACTACATGAAACAGTGGAGGTTGTAGGTGACAAGAGGGGTTTTTTCATTTTCATTTCCAGACTGCTATCCTGCTATGTTCATTTCAAAAACTGAATAATATGACTATTGTAATGAAAAGACCAATATGATTAACAAACAAACAGAAGACCAGTGGGTTGAAGCTCCAGAGCAATGGCTGCCATCTGGCCCCAAAGGTCATGACCTAAACGGTGACAGTGGGGGCCGTGGAGGGTCAGGATAAGCAGGTGGAGGAGGGAGGGGAGATGGTCAATACCAGGAAGCCCTTCTTTCACTAAAGACATCACCATCTGCTGGACCCCTGGTGCTGCTGGAATAGCACTGGTCACTCTATCCTTGAGAAAAGGGGGGTTGGGGGTCATTATGTCCAGTGTATATATATAAAATGCACATTTCGACCTTTTGTCAGTTATAAGGAGCAAGCGATCACGTCTCGCTCATTACTGCACCGTTAATTTGTACCATACCTTCTTTAAAGGCCCACTATGCAACATTTTTCATTTAATTAATCCGTTTCATACTGTTTAGGATGCTAAAATGAGTCATTACACGGCGAACAAACGGTCTAGAATGCGCCACCGTGGCCTATAGTGGTAGATACAGCACTTGCAATGTTCAGCAGTGCGGACCGCCTCCAATAGAATGCAGTGCAATACAGCGGTCTTTAGAGGGAGCTTGTGAGAGAGAAAAACAGAATGTTGCTTAGCCCCTCTTTAAAGCAACACAAAAGACCTTTTTGTACCTTACAATAATGTTTCAAAAATGGTTTCAGTGGTTCCTAAACTCATGACAGGAAGAATGGCACTTCTGCATTTGCTAAGCAACTTTGCCAGGTCGGGCAGTGGATCTATACTTCATGAAAACTACAAGTTTGACATGCTTTATGACAGCTGTTACAGAGTGTGATGGCGTACATTTGAAACTGAATCCAGAAATTCAATATAGCGGAGCTAACATAACAAAGGTTATTTCTGTGATATTCTGTTGATATTTTGTAAAGCAGGACAAGAAATGATGACTTCTGAAAACTAAAAGATATATCAAGCAATTATTTCCTGTTTGTTTCAGAAGTCACAACAAATCATACTTTCATAACATCATACAACATCAAACATCATAGTTATTACCAAAGCCATTTCTGGATAAACAAATTCCCTGCGTTTGAATGCAAAATTATTTATGACAGATATGATTGCGCTTCAAACGTGGGTGGTGGTGGTGGTGGTGTTACTCTAAGAATATCATCTTCACCTTGTACAATTTGCTTTTGCCTGTAACAGCTTGGGGACAGAGCAGAAGCCTTTGAAAGCATCAGCAAAGGGTCTATGGCTCCCCCTGAATAATTACAGGGTCTAGGCCTCATGGGGACGCGTGGCCCTTGGGAAAATGATGGGAAATTAGTGGGAATTGGGGGGAGGTGATCAGCCTTAAAAGGCCATGGCATCTGTCCCCTCTTGTGGAATTTGTAGGCCATTCCTCCCCTTTCCTCTCCACATAAGGAGATGACAGTAAAAAAAGTTATACCTTCACAACCTGGTGCACTTAGCTCACATAACACACCACAACACCCACCCACATGTGCATACATACAGACACACACACACTTACCAAGAAGTCCTCCTCACAGTAGACTTTGCCGTTAACATTGTAGAATGCTTTCCCCCTCAACCTCCTTCCTGCAATAACAACAAGAAATATATGAGGACTCAATATGAGCTGAGACTGACAGAACCACACACCTCATGAATGTTGTTTTTTTATGTATAAAACATGTATACAACCCAGGAGTGTGTGAGACACCTCCATATCACAACAACAAAAACAATGCGACTCAACAAAGAACAATCGGACAATTCCATCTCAGGACTGATGCCCTGAAACGCACTGGAAAAGCAGACAGCCAATGGTGGCAGAGCGAGTGGGATTCAGTCCCACATGGCCACACACCTCCCCCAGCTTGGGACCATTGTGCTGGGCTCCCACTCCTTAGCCTGTGAGCACACCCAGGCCTGACTCCTCACCATCTGGAACAAACACTTTCCACCCCCTCGCTGCTTTCCCTCATATCTTATCAGAAACGACAGGAAAATATTTGGGAATTTCTGTGGTATTCCTTTTCCTTCATCATTACTGACTTCCATGGAAGTCCAGTGAGTGGGACTATGACCTTGCAGAGTAAGCATACCATGGTGCTTGTGCCGCTCAGGAAGGTCTTTGAAATGAATCATAAGGCCCATAGTAGATGCCAGCCGGCTGGTCAAGGGAGGAAGGAGCTGGGGCCAGATGAGAGGAGATGAGCAGAGAGAGACATCCTGCTCCACAAACCATCCCTCCCCCTCTCTGGTCCTGTGCCTCCACACATGTTTTGGCCTTTGCAACCCAATGCAAGCTTTTATTTCATGGGTGCCCATTGAAATGGGCTCAATGGGAGCCGAATCTTTCTTGGCAGTGCAATGACTTCACCCAACCTGGCAGACAGAGGGCGCGGACGGAGCCCATAAATTTGGGAGGGATTAGTCCGTTTTCATTGCCGTCCATCCAAAGCTGCCATGGGGTTTATGGGGGTTTTAGCATGGGAAAGCGATGTCCCTCACCCAACGCACCACCCGCCCCCAGGCTCTTTAAGCATCCAAATTTACACTCCTGCGACATTTGCACAAAGAGACAGAAGCCACCGTGGTGGTAGGCGCAAAGACATGCACACACACAGAAATAGCTTTGACAATGAATGATTATCTTCACACAGAAGGTGAGGCTGGAAAAATCATTAACACACCACCCCACCAAGTGAACTGCCAAAGTGTTGATCAGCGTGGCGGAGTTTAGAGGCGAGAGTTTTTCTGTTGTCGATACAGTGCAAAGGCACACTTGGGTGAGCGTTCCTGCATCCAGTGTGTTTTTAACAGTTGTGGAATAAACTGACCAACTTGTGCGGGGTTGCCTGGAAAGAGGGGATAAGAAACAGGGAGAGAAGAAGCTAAAGAAAATAGACAAAACACAGAGGTAGAGGTAGAAGGCAAGAGGGAGAGAAAGAAAGAAAGAAAGAAAGAAAAAGAGAGGCCTGAGCAAACGGGGACATTCTTTCTGCCTGAGGTCACTGGCTGGTCCCATTCACACACACACACACACACACACACACAGTACCCCCTCCCCACAGTGAGGGAGAGAGAGTGTGGGAGGAGTGTCCAGCTCTTGGGCTCCTTTGCCCCTTGCCTTTGTCACAGGAGAGAGTCTCTGAGCACAGACTGACTGGGAGTCCTGGGTTTGTAACCTCACAGACCACTGGGCCACCTCCACAACATGTGCTGATCTCCATTTTACTGTACACTTTTTTCTTTTTTTTTTGTCATTTGGCATAATAGGTCTGTTTTAGTTAAGACATAAAGACACCTAAATACATCCTCAATACGACATAATTCCTCTGAATGGGCAACAAAGATCTACATGCTCAGATCTTCGAACTGTCAACTGAAGAAAGTGGTTCACCATCATATGTTGAACAACACTAATCCTCTTTACATCAGTCATTCAATGTGGCAACACACTGACAAATACCAGCATCATGCCAACAACTCAATGAGCAGTGCCTCTTGGAGCGCCTAAAAAACACAGGGTCGCACACACATGGCTTTTGACATTATCACTGGACAACCAAGAAGCCGGTTCTGAGTGGGTGCAGCGTTATCAGTGTCCAGCAGCCAAGGCCCTAGCAGGAAGCATGGTCACTAATCTGTTAATCACCTGCACACAGAGTGGACTGTACAGGAGCTGTGGTGGATGAGGTGGGCTTGGCCATCTCAGCATGGGCTCACAAAGGGGCCAATGTGAGCCCTGTTTACTCCCAGGGCCCTGAGCTAGTGGCCCATGAGCCAGCGCACTGCTCTCAGCCCAGTCATGGTCTCTCAGTCACCACACAGATCCAATCAGGAGCAGCCCAAACACATGAGGCCAGCACTGGAGCTGGCGGTGGGAAAGGGCCACCACGTAATGATATCTCATGGGTCCCTTTTTTAAATCGGCCTCCTACGCCTGCAGCTTTTGTGCTTTTTTCCTCTTGTAGCTGTGAAAGCCATTAGCAAGGCATTTCAGTGGTGTGTAAAGCACGCACACACACACACATACACACACACACACAGAAACAGAGAAACAGACAGACAGCATTCAGGAGCTTTCATGCAGAATGGATGACTGTGTTCAGTCAATTTATACATCTATCAAATTTCATTATTAAGCATTTAGCACACATTTAAACCAGTAGGTCCATCATTCAGTACACCTGGTACGAGAGATATCCGTACCATTTTCTTTGAGATTGACAGCAGGAATTTTGTGTTTATTTTTCTATGCTGTAATGCAAGCACTAGACCAGGACAAGGCCAGGACAACAGCCAAGCTATGAGCTGTTATGCAACTTCACCTTTTAGTCTCCTTCAACACCAACTCCAGTTGTTTTCACATTCATATAAATACTAAACAAGTGGCCTGCCCTTGGCCTCCTCTCAACTAATGGCACCTACTCAGAGGTCTGGCTTCCCCTCAGAAACCTTTTTCTTTGTTCATACAGGAAAAAGAAAAAAATTACAAACCCTGTAGCTCTTTCCAAATGGAAGAGGACTGGGGGGGGGGGGGGGGGGTCTCCTACCAGGTTTCTGGCCTCCCCTCCTTCCTGTGTGCCCCACCCTCCTCCTTCTTCACAGAGAACAAGCAGCCCTTTATCACCTGCAGGAGGGTTGGGCTGGGCAGGGCAGAGTTGTGATTTGGAAGTAGGGGGGTTGAAGAGAGAGACAGTAAGATAAAGAAGAGAAAGACAAAAGGAAAAAGAAAGAAGAAGAGAAAGATTTGGAGAGAGAGAGAGAGAGAGAGAGAGAGAGAGAGAAAGAAAGTGTGTGTGTGTGTGTGGGGGGGGGGTGGTCTTCTAGCAGGAGGCTGGAGGCGATGAGTCACTGGGCTGCTTGGGGGAATTTGAGGCCCGTCATGTGGACATGTGTGGACCTGCTGCTACAGCAGCCGCTTCAGTTAGTTCTTCTCTAAGAGAGATAGATCAAGAGGCCAGACCTCCATTGGCAGTGACTGAGACAAAGAAGAATGCAAGCCAGAAAGCACCTCAGCTCTGGTCTCTCTGCTTGCTGACACACATGACTAATCACAACTCAGACACCTTTCTGCACAGTGTGCATATCATATCAGCCCACTTGCACTGTCTGCCCCAGAGACACTTTCAAGAGCTTGCTGTGGTTTCTTCCATGTTTTCAAGGACTAAGGTTATACATAGCAACAGAAGCAAAGCTGCTGGCAGTATTATCAGAATCCAATGTGTAACCCAACTCCACTTTGAGGAGACAATCAAAATAAGGTGCTGGTGCTCTTGAAAGAATGCTCTGGACAGGATGTCTGTTTGTTCTTGCAAAATAGAGGAAATACTTAGGGCAGTCACTCCACTGAAGTCCTTAAACAGTGAATTGCTCTTTGTATTTTTAGTTGTGATCCAGACAGATCAAAGCAGTTTGATAGCTTTGCTCTTCCCGGGTGTGCAGAGGTGTTTTCAGTAAATTCACATGAGGCCTGTGCCAGGAGCTAGGAACACTTCAAGAAGCTGTACCTTAGACTAAATGTAAAAGGCTTATGGCAATGTCATAAACAGAGTAAAAGTGGTCTGTTTGCACTTGTGTGTCTATGTATACAAATACACTGTTGTGTTGACCCTACAAGAAAGAAAGAACAAATTGATCTCCATGGTGTCTTTGACTAAAGCCGCACGTGTTCAAAAAGAAATGAGATGCTAGTGAATGTGTGATTCACCTCCAGAAAGCAGCTTTAACAACGCCAGACTGGGGGTGGAGGGGAGGTGAGGAGGAGGACAAAAGGGCATACATGTTGTTACTCAAAGCTGCCCTATGAAAAGGGTTTGTGTTGCAAACCAGTCTGCATTTGTGGGGGTCTGGGTTAACGTGTGTATGTAAGATGTAATGAGTGTGTCTAAGATTGCCTGTGTGCGTGTGTATGTGTGAGCCATTTAAGTTAAGAACTGCTCTGTCTGATAAGATGCCCTGGTACAATTTGTGACAGATTAAAACCCTCATGGGAAGGCCTGCTAGAGTAAAAAAAGGAGGGGGTGAAGTTTGCATTCCTGGCCATTTTGTGAAAAAAAAAGGGTGCAACCATGGTAGTAAGCCAAGAGGAGGGCTCAATTATGCATGGTTAAACAAAGCCCAAGGCTACCGGTGAGCAGAGAGAGCTGTTTGAGGACTGCTCTCTGTGGCCCAGCTCAATGCACACTGCCTCACTTGAGCATGCCCTGCCCTGGCACAATTTGGGGGCTTAACAAGAAAGCATGGCACACAGCAGGGCCCACATCAATCAGGACATGTGTTATGACAACTGTAGCCACTCTGAATGTAAACCTCTGTGTGTGAGCAACCACTGAACAGCGAGCTTGAGAGCTTGTAAATCTCATTCAGAAGGGGCCAAATGATTGACTGGCAAATTTATGCTGAAGACAAACACTCAAGAGTGCAGCAAGGACCCACAGAGCCATTAGTGCACAGCTACTCATCTGTGCTACATCCAACAAAGAATTAAAAGCTTTTAATAAACAGTCAGTAAATGAGCCTGAAAAAGGTTGAAATGGATCTTAAACCTTGGATTACTGAACTAAAATCTTATTTTGATATCCTTAATTTTCCATTCAACCCCTAAACGACTGAGTAATGGAAAAAAAAAAGTTGTGATTGTTTTTTTCCAAATAGAGATTAACTTCATGGACACCAATGTTTCACCAAATGTATAAATGACTGATCATCATAAGAGAGGTTTAGCCATCACACTTCTGCTACACATGCTGTCACTTGTCTTTCACTCATCTCTCTCCAAAGGGGACGACAAGATATTGCGAGGAAAAAAAAGGAATTCGGGATTAGACTCTACCCTCTATTCTCTGGTGAACACAATAAATTTACAGTTAAATGTCTACAATTACATGTTAATGGTATGCATTCCCTGCAAAGCCACAGGAAACAGTATCCATGTGCGACAGGGGGAATGAATGAAGCCCAGCTTGCTATGCACTCGGCCTGTCCACTCTCTCTTGTTTACACTTGAAACAGGAGAGCAGCTCAGGAATCAGGTGACAGGCCAGCCCTTCAGCCAACTCAAATACATTCCCCCTTTCTCTCTCTCTTTTACACACACACACACACACACACACACAGAGGGGGAGAGGGGGAACGATGTAGGCACAAAAAGGAACCTGGGAACCTGACACCTTAAAAAAGTCAACATTTAGTCCATGTTCGTTGTGGTCAGAGCAAAATGGAGAAAAGCAAGGAATTATGTGAGTACAGCCTGTCATGCTCTTAACCAACCCACTTCCACCCTCATAAATGTGTGCATGGTGTTTCTTCAGTGTGTTGAAGACGAGTGAAGGACTGCATATTCATCAGACTTACCACAAGAGCAGCAGGTAAAGCAGTTGGTGTGGTAGAGGTTGCCCATGGCCTGGCAGGCTTGGCTGGCTCCGTACACCCCCTTCCCACATTTGATGCAGATACCTAGGGTGGCACACACAGAAGATTTCACACACTCGCAAACTAAGCACTGGTCTTCAATAACCATAGCAACAGTGAAGAATATTTAATGATGATCAGAGTTGGTAGGCTGTGAAAAAATTTCAAACGTAAAAGGACATACCAAAAGAAATGTTGATCACTTTGAATACATAATTGAATACATAATTTTCATTGTGTCTAATTGCAGACAGTGTCAGTAAGAGTATGTAAAGATGAGCATTGTGAAATTCCTTTGTTGTCTCATGTTGACCAAGAGCAGAGTCTGGGCTGACGGAGTCAGGATGTGTGCGACGTTACTGAGCGGTGAGTCAGCAGATGGACTGATGGCCATGCTCTCATGCACAAGATGGCCTCCCATGGGGTCACATTCCAGACTGAGTGCAGGGTCAAAGCCTGGGTGGGGTGAGCCTGGGGTCAACACACCCACAGGACACAACACCGCCACCCTAATCCAGCCCACACCCTCTTAGATGCCATTAACAGCTTTCTCTGAACTCAATCAAAAATATTTAGGAAAGTCAAACACTAAGCTTTAAGCACTATAGTAAGTCTAACATATAATGTTTGACTTTGTGTTTGACACTAATACTAAGACCAAGCTCAAATCCTCTAGTATGCCATATGGAATGTCCCTCTTCAGTGCTTCACACTAATTCAGCTGGACCAAGTTTAAATATTGGCATATCCTCTTGCAACACTAAGAACGCATGACTGCCCCTGGGGTAGACATGTGTACATAGCCAACAAAGCAATTTGCACTTAGCATAGTAATCTAAATGCATAGTAATCATTCAACCACAGGGGAATACACCGGAGACATTCTCATTAACCAGCTTTTATTTGATTGAGCAAAATGCTTTTTTATATTGTTTATATGCTTCAAACAGGAGACTTTGGACTTTGAACAGTGTTTACAAAAACTCCCTAAAAACTGCACCTGCAACATGCCAACAGTAGAGCCCTGTATTGGAACAATAACCATTCAGGCTGCTGGGCCCACCTAAGCTGTGTCTGGACAGATTCATGAGCCATGGCTTAGACAAAAATGTACACTAGTTCCACCTGAGGTGTATGTCTTGGTATGAAATGAAACATGTGATGTTTTCGCATTAGGTGCTGGGTGCTGGCTGCTAAAAACAGGGAAGAAGAGCTGGAAATCTGTCAAAGACCATCTATCTCTGATTTAGATCTCTGAAGAGAAACCACATGATTAACATTTAAGAAAATCGTCCATTATCAGTTACTCTCACTGTTATCACTGGACTGTACAATGGTTATTTTCATGTTAGCTCTTACACACTACAACATTCATGTTATTAACTCATTTACTGACTACCTGTACAGTAAATAACTGCAAACATTCATTCTATACTTTGAACAACAACAAAAAAGAGTGATTATTTTGCAGTTTATGGGCATGTTATGCAGCACCAAAAGGGGCCAGTGAGCAAAGCATAGACCATTTGCACACTGTCTACATTAGACTGAGCCTTTGAAGCTTACAAACAGTAGTTTTATGGGTCAACAACAGGGCATATGCCCACAGAACAGTTGCACTGGATTTATGATGCTGCAACAACATTCCTCTGAGGCAAGGCAAGTGGCAAAGCATGGGCATGCTGGTCAAAAGCAGCCTGACAAGGAGCCCCATGGGCCAAGCCACACATCCGCTTTGTCAAGGAAGAGCCACCTGGCATGGCTTTGCCATTGTGCCATGAAAGAGCTCTTTCTTCTCTAGCTCAAAGCACTGGTCAACATGGCCTCAAGGTCAATAGCTCTGACCTTGATATGAAAGTATCTCAGGTGAGCGTGTGTATGTAAAAAAAAAGCCAAGGTCAGAGTGTAATGCAGTGTAGGTTGAAACAGGACAGCACCCCTCTTGAGACTTAAGAGGCAGCATCTTGATATTGGAGTAATAAGAGGTGGTAACATCAGACTATATTCTATCTTTTTTTGAGGCCAAGGACGCTTCAAATTTAAAATTATATAGCACCTTGAAACATTCCAAGGAATATCTACTGGGGCTTGTCAGAAGGAGCCCCAGGTTGTTTGCCAAATAGTAGGAACTACTGTGTACAATAAACTGAGAAAGGTTTTTTTGACACACACCCATAATATTTCTGCAATGTGACTCAATCTTAGTGGCTGTTCCGCGGTTACATGCCCTGTATGCTACAGAAAGTAAGCCATATAAAGTATGAAGCCCCTTACCTGTGAACTAATCATTGCATCATTCTGGGCATCCACAGTCTCAAAACATTTTGACTAAATACGACCAAGCCCACTGAAATGCAAGTTGAAGGTTTCCCCCAGAAGTAGCGTGATTAGTACACACACCAGGGGAACTCGGGGAACTCAGCATCAGCATGTGCCAAAGCCTCTTCGGACAATTTCCAAACCATCTACGCAGGCTCCGCAGCCCTTACCACATTGATGTGATCACGGTTTACATCACAAAGGAGAAAGGGCCGAGCTGGATACTTTTCACTTTTTCTCAATTTAAGCCAGATTCGCACTAGTCCCCAGTGGGAACACAGTGTCCAGTTCGATTGGGGGAGGATATGAAAAAGCAGAAAGGAAAAAAAACAAAAACGGGGGAGAAGATTTGAAAAGCAGGCGCTAGATGAAAGGAATTCCTTTAGGAGCATCACGTACATGATTGTCTCAATCAAAATGAAAGCTGAATTAATGAGCTGATCCTCAACTGTGTATAAGAGATTGCTAGTATGATCTCGGCTTGTCACCATGTCTGCCACAACCACGCGCATGACTCCAGTCATTATCATTCTGAGCACGTGATCAGACTTGACCCCCACTAACCATGTCTGGACCGGGAGCCAAGATCGTGTGCCAAGTGTCTGGTGCTGCCCGGCTCCCTACTGACTGAGTAATGAAGGGCCTCAGAAGGAGGGGGTGGCGTTGGGGAGTGTCCCCCGCCTGGCACCACCTCCACCCTGCCCCAGCTGTTGATTCACAGCCCGCTAGCCCGCCACAACAAACAGAGGCCACACAGGGACCTCGACGAGAGGAGCGCCCACTGGGACTGCAGGAAATCTCAATGGCCCGGCCGATCGATTGCTCCGCCGTTGCCAGGGAAACAGGCTCGCTCAGACCCCAATGTGAGGACTTTCTGTCTGCCTTCACTGGCCTCACCTGCTCTGTGAAAGAGCCTCCTCTGCACACTCAATACTCAGCTCTCAAATCACACACTAGCATTTGTCTGGGCACACACAAGGAAGAGAGGGCGGAAGTCTTCAGCCTATTACTGGGCATCATGTTCATTTCTGTCCATCACGTTTCTTCCAAATAATCTCCACTGAAATTGTGCTGCACTACGTATAAGAGATGGATAGTACTAGAGGTTCCATAGAGGCTGTGTACATGCTTCATAAAAAAACACACATCCAAAAATTCAACTCCAATGGCCATTTTCAGCAAGCTAAATGATTGAATCACTCAGGGGAATCTGGTGTGACAGAACAGAAGATCTCATTCAACTCCACTCAGTGCTGTGTTAACATTAGCACTGCCAAAACAGAAATGAGTATTTCCTCACTAAAGGGGACTCTTATCTTCTACAGAAGCAGTTGGTGTTAGCAAAACAGAATATGTTGTGGTTACAACAGGACCTAAATAAGATGACAGTACTAGTGGTGTTTAACTTCACTTGGAAAAGCTTGTACACATACAGGTTACGGCTCACAAAAGCAGTCTTTGTGGCCAGATGTCTCACCAAGCATTGAGCTTGCAGACTAAATGCAGTTATGTGATTTGAGTTATAAAATCTTTAGCATTCAATCATGAGCTGTGTTTTTGAACAAAATAAAATATTGATTCATTTTGTAAAAAGTTAATATAGAGCAATAAGAACCAGAGCTGGATAGGTGGAACAGGTGCTCTCAAACTACTGCTACTATTTAAGCAATTACATTTAATCTATGTAAATACAGATGGGCAGCATACATTTTCATGATTCAATAATATCAGTATTTTATAGCATTAAAAAATTGTGGTCAATAAGCCTTTGGGTCAACCATGCAAGACTGTGGTAATATGTTTCAGATAACTGGTGATCTCTTGTCCAATTAAACTGTAAGAATGTGTGACAATAGAATACATCCAAACTGTTCTTTTGTTTTCTGCCCCATCATACCTGACCAACAATGCACAACAAACCATATTGTTTAATTAGCTTTTACAACCAGTTTACAACCAGTGTGCTGATTCTGATGGTGTAGTGTTAAAATGATGCTTCACACTGTCCTAATACTACAGTATATTATAGTTATCATGTATTGTATTTACAGTATAAAAAAGTACTGGTTTGATACCCGTTCTTTTAGCACAGAAAGCTTGGTTTGATGTAGGTGGGCTGTGTTGGACAGCATTTCCCAAACACCCATTGGGTCTTTCTACAACACAACACAAGATATTAGCAGTGCCCATGTAAACCATAAGCAAGCCAAGAACCACCAACTGAATGATGATTGGAGCATTGTGGCTCAGAGGCTCCTCTCACCAATCACTGATCAGCCAGTTCTACTGCCACAACAGGCCACATCACTCAGTTGATGCTCCAGTTCCCCTGAGGCCATAGACTGACGAATTATCACCTTGTTGCACATGAAAAGACTGCCCTGCATACGAAACACTGCCCATGGCTACGGATGTGAAGTAATGTCATTTTTTAAAAGTAACCCTTCTGTTATCCTATCAGATGTAATAGATCAGTGTGGAAATTGAATGTGAAAACCACCAAGGCCTATATGTCTCCACACACCTGATAAGCTGATACAATTTGTTTAGGACTTGTGTTTGATAAACCCTGGCTGGTGGCTTAGCATAATATTTCATTGATCACAAAACACCTTTGTTTATCTTAGTATTATATGGAGTCATGCTTCTATCAGTAATGCCCATTTCATCAAACAATCCTGAGTTGTACAATACCAAATAAGCAGGTGAATTACTTACCAAAATATTCTTTTTTCATGTGCATCTCTAACTCCTTTTCCAACTCCAAGGTGAGTGCCTCAAGTCTTCTTTCGGCTTGACTTGGCCCATTGTCTCGACATGGGGTAACCTGATAAGGCAACTTAAACCTCTGCCCTGCAGTTTGATTTTTAGATGTTATGCTGTAATTAAAAGCTGTTGGTTGACCTGTGTTCACATCAGTATTGATTCCGAGCTGAGTTGACAGTTGTTGGGACTGTTGTGGCTCCTGAATTACTGGGAATGTTTGAAGATGCACTCGGTTTTGAAGACCATTTGCGTCCGAAAAGTCTTCAATCAACGTGTCCTCCTGTAAACCAGGTCCCAGCATTGAAGACCTTGGTGAGGGAAGCTGAAGTTCTGGGTATGTGCTCATAGAACCCCTTGAGCTGCGTGAACTTCTTGAGCTATGACTGGAGATGCTAGAGCGAGGGCTCACGACGCAATTAGCCGCCACGCCAGGTCTTGCGTTCCCGTCCTGGCTACAGATGCTTGAGCGAGGACTGGCTACGGGCATGCCATGCACTACCGCAGTTTCTAGATCGTGGTTAGCTGGGGGCATGTATCGAGAGTCAGAATAACTAGACCGTGGACTTGTGGTGCTGTATTGGCTTGCCGTGCTCGACCTTGGGCTAATATGCCTTTGATCATACCCCATACTAATACCACTAGTGCGATTGCTACTTGGTTTGCTACCACAATCGTAGCTGTTAAGACTGGCCCTTGGGCTGGAATGTTTACTCGTGTCGCTGGCTGTGCTTGCATAGCTGGACCGAGGGCTCAGCGCACTCGACCCATCACAGTGCACCAGACTTGTTCGTGGACTACTAAACTTATCCTGCCCAGGAACCACTAAACTTGTCCGAGGGCTGCTGACACTGGATCTAGGGCTTGAATGTTTACTTTGCTCTTGAGAGGACAGAGACGAGGCTAAACTGGATCGTGGGCTGGTTGTACTGTACCTGCCGTCGTGGTTAGTGCCGACACAGACACTATTGCTTCTACTCCCCGATGGTACTTGCTTGCTCAACACAACACCATCATACGCGCAGCCTGTGCTGTACCTGTGTCCCTGCACCTCCAAAGAATATCGCCTATGTCGCTCTGACGCTCCACCACTGTAGCAAGGGAGAGCAACTTCTGATTTGGTGCAATAGCCATCTTCAATGTAACCACCATCTCTTTGAGGTGTACAAAAATCCAAAGGCACGTTTCGGTTACCGTTCACGGAGCGCACAGGAGCAGCGTTATACACTTTATTCCCTGCCATGTAATTTTCCACAGAATGAAGCTGTTGGAGTGGCACCGAGCTACCATTCATTCGCCTACTTTTCTGTTCAGTTATCAAGGGGGTCTGAAAATCCAAATCAGGACTGATTGCCATCCCATCTCTTGAAGTAAAAATTCCATCTTGATATTGTTCGTACAATGATAGATCCTCCATTAATTTACTAGCTCTGTGACTCAAATCGTCCTCATAGTGATCCATGGTTTGCTGTCGAGTGAGGAACAAGTTCAGAGACAGAGCGAGTACACTAATCGGCCAGCCAACTACCGAGTAGCCTAAGAGATGGCAGAAAATGCATTTCACATGGAAATCACAACAAAACGCTGGCTCAGTGTAGCTATTACCGCTGTTTCACAAAGCTGCAAGTATTTTCTGCAATTTCCTTAGACGGCATATCCCCACCTTCGAAGATACAGCGATACACCCGTTAAACAAAGTTTGAACAACAGGAGACGTTTGTCAATTTCAGTTTTTGTTAAGTTGAAAGGTCTTTACAGTCAATGGCGCGCTCCGCGGAGGAATTTCTTCCGTCGATTTTGCTTGTTTTTTCAAACATTGTTGTTCTTAAATCCCAAATCGAGCCAAATACGTACACTAAGAATTCCTGGACAACTCAACAGATGTTAAGGCAAACCGAGGCAAAACATCTCAGTATTAAATTACGTGCACCGGACTCGTTTATGTAGAAGGAATGCGAGGAAGTAGACAGGGTGCACTGCGCCCCTCTGGAATGTGGTTAATGCTGGAGCGAAACAATGACTGCGACCAACTCAGCAAGGGGGTGCCGAGTTTTGAAAAGTCTGCCCGAGAGGGTATGTCTCCGCATTCATCTGCTAGGCTCTAAAAACATCGAACGATTCTTACCTGGCATCAGTGCCCTCGGCTAAAAGAAAACATTATATTCGTTTCGAGACGCTACAGTTCATAAATTGATTCTTAATTGGTTAATATCTTTGAAATTATATCTTTGACATTAACCTATATTTAAATATGAAACATTTTAACTCCTGTTTTATAGGCATATGCCTGGTTGAGAGTCATAGGCTTGTTTTACAACTGAGCCAATTCTTTTACCAAAACACAATTTTCTTTAAGCCACTTTCTGGAAGGCGCATCTTAATTAATAGAACTTCCTTGATTGTTTGATAAATCTGCAGAACTCTGATTTTAAACTTGCAAATAAGACGCGTGACGCCCTCATCTTATCTTAACATCCACAGAAATGTCCATATTAATGAGTGAAAAGCATGCACATTTCTTTGATAAAACGACTGAATCAAAGTTAGCAAAAAGTACCATGTCACATGTTTTAGTATGTTTAATCATAACATCAACATATCAAAACAACAAAACAATGAAGAAAACGTTTATTCTTTAAATAGCAAAGTAATTTAATAAACAGATACTTAACTTGATTAGAAAGAGTTACATATTCCTTTCTAAGATTTACACTGTATTATCAGAAAATATTAGCCAGGCTTGCGCGACAAAGCTCATGGGAGCTTAGTCTGGCCATCCTACATTACTAAACGTCTTCTGGGCGGTGGGCTTAACCTGCGTCCATCAGATGCCTCTGTATACTACTTGACGAATCTACAACCAATCAGACCACTCATTCCGATGACGTATGCGTAAGCTCGTTTCTCATTGGTGCCCACAGATTTGGGAAAAAATTATTCCTCTAAAACAGCAGCCTGGCCAGACTGACTTGCTCGCGAAATTGAATGTAGCATCACAGAAAGTATGGGCGGGCCCAGGCTAAGAAAATATAGTTCCTTCTGAATGATCTCAGTTTGGTTTGAGAGAACAAATATCTAGGGGCCTACAGTATTTCACAGATGTATTTCAGCACTGTTTTTGACTGTTTTTGTGTGTGTGTGTGTGTGTGTGTGTGTGTGTGTGTGTGTGTGTGTGTGTGTGTGTGTGTGTATTATGCCTTAGACATAATTTCTCCAGGGTTTCTCAAATTCAGTTAAAATTTAAAACTCACTGTCCAACAACAGGCAGGTAAGAGAGTATGACAGCTATAAAGGCAACTACAATAAAAACCTCAAAGAGGAACTGTATTGTTGAGGATCCCCTTTGTTTTTTGCCGTGGCCTCTACTTTTGAACCAGTTCACAACTTCATCCAGGGAATACGGTTGAGGATTGTACCCCAGCTCCTTCTTGGACTTATCCATGCGAAAATAATGAGTTACTCCAGTTTTATAGACTTCTGTGCGAGTGAGCAAAGGCTGGAAGTTGTATATGGGACCCACCAGGTGATGGACCATCTCCGTGAGGAATGCAAAGAAATATATTAGAGACACTGGCAAACGCACTTTGGGAAATGTATAGCCCAAACCTTCTACTAAAGGTCTGAAGAACTCAAAATTGTTTACCGGCTTGCCATCAGATATGAAGTAGGGCTGCCCAGCAGCACAGTATCCTTGCTCCTCTGTCAAGGCCTTTGCTGCCAATTCATGTGCTGATACCAAGTTATCAACATGGACAAACTCCACCAGACTGCTGGGATTGCCATACACAAACTGAAAGATTCCACTCTCAATGTAACCCACAATTCTGGGCAGATGCCTCTGCTCCCCGGGGCCATATATTCCAGCTGGACGCAGGGCACAGGTTCTAAGCACACCCAGGCCATTTGCTAAAGCAGTGCCATTGGCCCTGAGGACCTCCATCTCTGCAAGGGATTTGGTTCTAGAATAATGGTCAGGGTGAAGGTGGAGAGGTAAGTACGGAAGGGTTTCATCCCCTCCTTCAATGACTTGCCCACCAAAGACCACATTAAAGGTGCTAGTGTAAACTAGTCTAGGAACACTGCACTGCACACAAGCTTTAAGGACATTTTCTGTACCCTTCACATTCACCTGCTCAATCAGATGTCTTTTTAACTGTTCTTTCCCCGACATACCATAAGAGGCTATATGGAACACACAATCAACTTCACAGCCTGCCTTTAACACCTGGTTATAATCACGGATGTCTCCTTGGTGGAACACCATGCCCTCTGGTAAGTCCAGTCTTGGAGGCTGCACATCAAATAGAATAACTTTGGCTCCCTCATTGTGAAGTTTGCATGCAAGACTATAAAAGAAACAAACAAAACATATTATTATGAATCACAGTAATACATTCAACAAAACGTACTTTGAGGTTTACAGGAGATTGTATAAACTGAAGATAACAGAGCTTTGACATGAATGCCAAAACTGCCACTGTGGCTCCCTCTTGTGATTTTTCTGGTGAATGAAAAATTGTTTGAACAGTTTGAAAGAATATTCAATGAACTGTAGTAGGCTACTCACCGAAAGCCAAAGTATCCTCCTCCCCCAGTGATAAGGAATGTCTCTTTCTGTGTAGATTTCATATTCTTTAGGGAAAGAAGAATGTAACCATTGTATGAATTTATCATTTAATGTGATTTGGACAATAAAGGAACTGCGTTGTTTTACAGGAAAACTGTATTTTTTTGCAGTTCAGTGACATTTCCATTTCCATTTATGCATTTAGCAGACGCTTTTATGCAAATCGACTTACAAAGGAGGATAACAAGCTACATAGAAGACACCTGAAAGCTCCAAACCTTTAAGAAACCTTAACGTTCCAAAATACTGCATTGTGCAGTAGGCTAGGCATACAACGCAGTAAAATGCATTTTCAAGAATGGTTTGTTCGTGTCAAATATACATTTTTGGTACTTTTTTTTTTATAAGCCTGCGGTAAGAAAGATCCATTACAACGTGTTTTTTTCATGTGGCAAATCGCTGGAGTAGCCTGAGTAGCTTGTTCTATAGGATATCAGTAGAGGCTAGACCTTATACAGTTAACGTACTAGGGCAAGTCAGAGCAC
Source organism: Limnothrissa miodon (assembly GCA_017657215.1). Lineage (NCBI taxonomy): Eukaryota > Metazoa > Chordata > Actinopteri > Clupeiformes > Clupeidae > Limnothrissa > Limnothrissa miodon. Next base: position 160,816 of record JAGFZM010001271.1, read on the forward strand.
GGACTTGATTAAAGTTACAGTGGTCAACACTGGTGAACAGTTCCCGGATAAAGACATAGTTTTGGAAAAAAAAAAAACATGCCTTATCCCAACCCCCGCCCGTAAAAACATGTTATTTCAACAAAATATCTACAATTAGAATGTTAAATGGATATGCCTACCTAATTCCTAAAATCCTATCACAACGCAGTTAACGTTACACTAGGGCAAGTCAGAGCACGGACTTGATTAAAGTTACAGTGGTCAACACTGGTTGACACACAGTTCCCGGATAAGGACATAGTTTTGGGGAAAAAAACATGCCGTATCCCAACCCCCGCCCGTAAAAACATGTTATTTCAACAAAATATCTACAATTAGAATGTTAAAAGGATACATGCCTGCCTAATTCCTAAAATACTATCACAACGCAGGGGTATCACTTCCTTCACAGTAAATCTTCTTCGTTTGATACTGCTGTTGTCGTGGAACTGCTCATTCACGCCGCGTATTGGTCTGGAGCAACCACTAGATTAAGTAACGTTTTAACGTGAATTATACGTTTTTGATTTATACTTCTGTGTCGGAGTCACTGCAACGTGTGGGGGTTGGGTCGTTCTTGGAACGTTTCTCGAACTTTGCTCTGGTGGAGTGTTGCTGCCACACAGCAGTTGCGTGATAATTAAAGGCATGCGAATAAATAAGGTATTTGTTCAGAAAAATTGGAGTAGGCCTAGCAGCACTACACTGTAGACTCATAGAACAAAATGCGAAGGAAAACTACGAACCTATAAAATACTGTTTGCACAAACTGTAAGCACGGGGTGCCGTGTTTACAATGGATTGCTAGCAATGACAAACAAATACTTAGCCTATGTGAAAGTATGAGAAGATATTTGTCTTAAATCCAAATTTAGACTCCAAAATTATATCCAAAGTTTTGACACTGTCTCCCGCTGTAAAGCGGACCAATCACAGCCCTCGACGTCTGCGTCGCTTTGACGCGTAGTTATAATTTTGGGGAGGTGTACGGAAGGCGACGCAGAGCGTCGGCGAAGGTACGCAGAGCTACTGCGTCGCTGCGACGGAGAAGTATAAATCCAGCTTTAGCCTACGATTAGCTGCGGACTTGTTTGTTGAGCTTTTTAGAAACACATTTTAGACAGTTTTAGAAAGTTAGTCTTTGCACACGTATCTTATAGCCTATAGCCTACAGACCACATGAAACTGTTGCCACACATGTTCGGTTAAATTTAATAGAACGTTTTCACGGAGATCTATTTCCCCTCTAAAAGCTACGGAGCCCGAGAAAATCATGTTGGTGAATATTTTTGAATTTGGTTAAATATTTTTGAATAGGCCTACTCTCAATAAAACTACTCGCTGCATACTTTGCGTTCCCTCCAACAGTTTTGCGTTCCCTGTGAAAAGTAACAAATATTGGAGGGAACGCATGTGAGTACAGACAAGTGAGGTTCAAAAATATTTACCAAATGTGATACTTCCCGTAAAAAAACAACCGCGGTCACTCGGTCCAGGCGAAACTTTTAGAGTCTGCTCATAATATTGGCCTCAAAAAAGCCCATAACATCATAAAGGACACCTCACACCCTGGACACTCCCTGTTCGACAGGGCCGTGCAGAGACCTTTGGAGGGGCAGGTGCTCAAAGATAAAAAAAAAAGGGCACATGGTATAAGAATTTGAAATACCATACATCAACATACCTTACAATATAACAGTCTGAACTGTTTCAACCCATATTCATAAACAATGCAATATGGAATCACAACATGCCATATCAAGATAATATAAGATAAACTTTATTTATCCCACATCAGGGAAATTCACTTGTTACAGCAGCAAACAGTTAAAGGCCCACTATGCAACATTTTTCATTTAATTAATCCGTTTCATATTGTTTAGGATGCTAAAATGAGTCATTACACGGCGAACGAGCGGTGTAGAATGCGCCACCGTGGCCAATAGCGGTAGATACAGCACTTGCAATGTTCAGCAGCGCGGTCTGCCTCCAATAGAATGCAGTGCAATACAGCGGTACATACAATGCAATACAGCGGTCTTTAGAGGGAGCTCGTGAGAGAGAAAAACAGAACGTTGCTTAGCCCCTCTTTAAGACAGACAGTACAGTAACACAAGACAAGCATGGATTAATAAAGGTACCCATGGGAAAAAACAACAACAACAACAACAACTATAGGTTGTCTGTAGTCTAGATAGATTTTACTTTATTGATCCCCAAGGGAAAATTCTATGTGCATTTTGTACAAGAAGGCTATGAAGATATGGAGTGAAGGCTAAAGAATATTGCTTGTTGCAGGTGGTTGCATAAATAAATAGTCAATACACAGATACAGTAAAGAATTTAAATAGGTCGAAATAACTATTGCACAGGATAATGCACGGGTGTACAGTCAATTGGCACAAGATGGTGGGGGCAATAGTGGTGGAGTAGTGCAAGTAGAGGTAGGCCTAGTTATAGTGCTACATTACAACTTTTAACGTTAAGTGTTGTACAGGCATTGTCCACACCTGACATCTTTGGTGCAAAGCAAGTGTAGTCTGTTTTCCCTGATGGGGTACATTAAAAAGCTTTTGTTGAGGAGGATGGAGGGAAGGCTGCTGTTGCTGATATTGCTGGAGGTAGGCACTGATCTGAGAGTGTAGCAACTAAAAATGAGAGAGATAGCTGATTAAACGATTTTGTGACCATGACAAGATGCTAAGACTGGATACTGGAAATACTTTTTTTTAGCTACATTAAAACATACTACTTAAACAACTAATTAATCTAATTGTGAATAAGCATTAAGAAGGTATTTTTATGTGCTCACAAATGAAAGTGTCAGCAGTAACACGGATCAATTGGTCTATGTGCAGGTAAACTAATAATGGAGTTGGTATTGGCTCAAACACAAATCTATACAACACATTCTATGAAGTCCGGTTTATTTCATCAATCAGAGGAAGAACAAAAACATGCTAAAAATGTTGACTATTTTATCCTCTGTATGCCTAAAGCCTGTATTTTAAAGTATTGTGATGGCCATGGCTTTATTTCTATAACTTCAAAAGACAAACCACGCTTCAAAATAAAACTACTGTACATAAACTGTAAAATATCGGATGAAGGGACATTACAACAGTAACCAGACCTACATTTTTGGAGCACGGTTTTGCAGCTAACGTTACGTTAATTTACTTTACTTCCTCACCTGCCCATATAGAAGGCACGGACAGGCTTTCTCACACACATTTTTACAAAAAAAACCCTCACATTGACAGGGCTGCCAAGTCTCACGCTTTGAGTGTGAGTCACGCAATTTGACGCATTCTCACACCACACACCATACATGACATTTCTCACGCTTATTTCCCCATTCAATATTTTCTCTATTTTTTTTTCATAATAAACTGGTCCTCGCCTTGCCGTAGTCCGAGTGACTTTGATTAAGCTGTCCTTCCTGCCGAAATCTAACCAACTATGTGAAGGCACCACGCAATGTAAACCAATCAGAAGCAACGTAAGGCAGACCTTGGCGTCACCAAATAGATGCGCCAGTTTGAGAAGGTGGAAGAGCCCGTGCCTATTAAAGATTCTCAGGTGCAAGCACTGAGCTATAAACACTGGAGGCGCAACGCCTATGACCTATCTGTCCGAAGCGAGTTTGCGAGCCGGGGTCATGGCCTGTGTCCTCCATAGAGAATGAATGGGGCTACGTGACTTTGCGTCCTCTAGTATAATTACCACACATCTTTTATGTCTACATTCCATGTGGATTTATGATCGGCATGTTCCAAAGTATAACCACATCATTTTTTTAAATCCAGAACTCGGCCAATTTATTTTTAGATTTTTCTTTTAAACATTTTAATATAATCGAATTGTAATTGGCCCAGTAGGTCACATGGTTGGGATGTTTTATACGGCCACTATCGATTTGTTTCAAGGAAAAGCAGTAGTTACAAGTCAGTTGTTCGGTCAACACAGCAACAGAACAAATAGAAATGTATCGGACAAATTGTTTTCATTAGCAGTCAGTAAAGTAGATACCTTTGTTGTTCGTAAAATCTGTAAGTATGTTACTAATGGTGACTCGGCTAAACACTGTTAGCGATGGGGCTAATGTTACATTACAGACTTCACGCCACTCATGAAAAGAATTCTGATTGGACCACATTCGACTGACAGTTCAACTCTCCAATCAGAATCAGAGAAGAGATGATTTTAAAACAGTTTTTTTGCCGTTTGCACCAACACAGCTAACCATACACCACATATGATTGTGCTACATACCATACACTTTCAAACAAGACCAATGGTATGACCATTTGGCCCTTAAGCATCCCATGAGAGCTTATCAAAACTCCGATTTTCCCATTGATTTGAATGGGGAAAACACTTCCTTGACCCCGCTCTTGTCCCACCCCATTGGACAACTTCCTGGTTTTGAAACCGAACGTTAGTGAATGGGCGATTGATCGTTCTGCGCCTCCAGTGTTTATAGCTCAGTGGGTGCAAGCTGTTGAAGATCTCTCAAACAGGAACGTATGGCCACTGTGTTGCGTAATTATACTTCCAAACTTAAAATAGGGTTTCTTAATTGATTGCATGTGTTCTTCTGATATAATGCCGAGAGCAGGGCTCAAACTTTTGAAAAAACCTGCTCATCACAGGTTAGTATACAGTAGGCGATATGGGAGCTTGTTGCTCTAACGTTAATGTTATCGTTAGATGTTAAAGACTTCTGAACGAGATGTAGGCCTATTATGTAGCCTATTAAAGAACGGTTTGTATTGTATTGTAAAAGAACGGTGCAATTCATGTTAATACAGAGTTTTCAAGACAAGTAACGTTAGCAAAGTAGCAAATTGTCAGGGTTTTGGGTGTTTTGTGTTTTAGTTCAGTAGTTTTCTCTTTGGTTTTGTCATGTGGTCTTGTTTCCTTCCTGTTTTAGTTCCTGGTGTCTTTGTGCCTGTCAGAGCCCGTCTACGGGGAGCCGGTCCACTCTCTATTAACTCCATTGTACCGGATTTTGCCTGCAATCTGTTGAAATTCCGCTAGTTTTGCTGTCGAGCAAGTGATAAATGAATTGTGGTCTGTGGAGCTAAGCGGCTAAAACTCATTGTTGTGACAGTTGACAACTTAATTTCTTAATATACGTTGTGGTAGTAGCTACCTGAGTACAGATTTTCCACTAGAAATGAAATAAAAAGTCACTCATATGCTTTCTGCTTGTCATAGAATGGGCCGCTTTCCGTGTAACATGCTAGCATTTAGCTCATGGATGCTGGTTGGTCAGCGAGAAATCACGACTGATTACGACCGTCATGAGCTGAACCTGGCACCAGCTGCCGACTGTCACAGAGGCAGGAAGTAGCGATTGCTGTAAAGTGGTTCGCTTTTGTGTCACGTGACATGTAAACTTTAAACGGGTTTTTAGGAATAACAACACATATTAAAAATTGTATTGCTCAACTAATTGTCAAGTCAAGTTATCCTGCACTGCATGCATTAATGCGATTTTAGGAGAAAAAATTATATAAAGAGAAATGTGGTATTGGGGGGTTCAGCTCCATTGCCACCCATGCATTAATCACTTGCTCGGGAGCTCCTTGTTGCAGTTCCACCCGGAAGGATTCTGAGAGTGAACATTCTCCCCATACTGAAAATTCTCTGTGCCTGTGTTTCCTGTTTCACTTCCTGGTTTCTTTGTCATGTCATGTGCTCCTGTCATCCCTGCCGTGTGTCTGTGTCTCCCTGTTCACTTCCTGGTTTGTCATGTGATCTGTCGTCCCTGCCATGTGCCTGTGTTTCCTGGTTTCTTTGTCATGTGCTCCTGTCTTTCCTGCCATGTGTCTGTATTTCCCTGTTCTCTTCCTGATGTGGTCATGTGATTCTGTCTTCCCTCCTGTGTCAATCAGTTCCCTGGGTCCACCCCTCACCTGCACTCTGTCTTGTGATTATTGTATCAGTTAACCCTGCCTTGTCACACCTGTGTCCTGTTCCTAATCTGTCTGTGTATTTAAACCCCTGTCCCTGTTCAGTCTTTGTTGATTCATTGTCGTCTGTCAGGTGTCTCATGTTTGCTCAGTGTTCTTGCCAGCGTTGTAAGTTTACTCCTTTGTTCTTGTCGTCTGTTTTGCTGTTAATAAATTCGTTAATCTTTGTAACTTACCTGCGCATGGGTCTCAGTTATACCTCGTAGAGGCCGTACGCACAAGGAGTCAGTGAATCTTGTTTAGGCGAAGGGGAATTTAGGTTGTAGGTAACGTTACCGCTAGAAAACAAATTCAACTACATCTGACCCCAACTGTAGGCTATACAGACTATGCAGATTACAGTTTTATCGCTCCCCTTTTAACATTAGCGATTTGTTTTATCGTGCTACGTTTGCGCCTTCGCTACAAGCAAGTAGGCCTGGCAAAGTCGATTCCTGTCGTAGTGCGCATTTGTGCACATTTCTTGAATTTCCCCTTGGGGATCAATAAAGTATCTATCTACCTATGCGCGGAACCGATCGGGCAGCCGGCACGGGCAGCCCATACAAAGATCGTTTACACTACAGACCAGCTCAATGCAGCCATTCCAGATATGCTGCATTTCAAGCGCCATCCAGTGGTCCTAATGTGCATATAAGGCGCTTAAGCGAAAAATATGCGGACACATAGCAGAATCACATTGTTTCCATTCAATAGATTGTGTTTTGCTTTTTTAATTCGTTAATGCATAGTAATGGGCCCCAGTCTTTGAGGTTGGGCCATGGCAAATGCCTCGGGTGAGATAAATGCATTGAAAATATAGTAAATAATGGAAGTCAATAAGGGCTTTGGGGATTAAATGAGAATTTTTATTGTATAGATTTGTACTATATGTCTGTGCCTAATTAGTACTTAAGTACTGCAGTATCTGTACTTTATTGGAGTGTTTTTTTTTTTTTCTCTCCTACTTCCACTTTTACTGCACTACATATTTTTGATGAATTTAAAACTTTTACTCCGATACATTTTTCATGTGAGGAATTGTTACTCGTTACTATAAAATGTTACGAATCATACCAAACACATATCAATGCTAGAGCGATAGATAGCTCTGACACCAGGTTTAATGAAGCTGGCTCATAATTGAGGGATTCAAGCGATCAAGCAGTAGGCCTACGAGAACACCACATCCAGACTCTTCTCATGTGTCGTCCCACGCTGGTGGAATGACCTACCAAAAACAATCAGAACAGGGCCATCTCTGGAGGCCTTCAAAAAGCTCTTGAAGACCCAGCTATTCAGAGATCTTCTATCCTAGCACTAAAATGAACTGAAGCACTATCCCCTAGCACTATGCTCCTTAAGGTTTCTGCTATGTAGCTTGATTGTTATCCTCGTTTTGTAAGTCGCTTTGGATAAAAGCGTCTGCTAAATACATAAATGTAAATGTAAATCTTCCCATCAGCCCGGCACTGTGAAGTTGAAATGCTGTTTTCGGCAGAAATGCATGGTGGCGTTTTTTTTCTTTACTTCGTTCACTTTGTTCAAGATGGTATGTTCATATACACAACGTATTAGCATATAATACAGTCAATATTCTCTTTATTTGGACTTGTGTGAATATTTCAAGCCCCAAAATGTAACATTGACTGTGGACATACACTGACGAGAAAGTAAGAACTCACCAAGGGAAGAGGGGTAGTGCAGGGGGATATTTTGAATGGTAACAGACAACATTATTTTGTGTATTATGTAAAGTGCTATACGCAATTATTTTTCAAATGGTTCACGTTTTGCTTTTTCTGAGATTACAAGGTTTCAAATGATGTATAATGACTATGTTAACGTTGGGTAAATTACAGCATGCTAACAAAGCATATTTTGCATATTTGTGGGAAGGCAGAATAGAAGTAACTTGGTCCTGCCCGTGGGTTTTGACCATTAAGTGGTTAATTTATGTGGTCTTTTATTTCCTTGTACTGCTACCAAAGAAATTGGACCCTAAGTATTAAATATTTGAAATAATATAAATGATATTGAAACTTTTGCCTGTTTTCTTTAATATACAGAGTACTTTTACTTTCAGTACTTGAGTAGTAATTTTTGAAATACTTCTACTTAAGTACAACATTTTTTGAATACTTTCAATTTCAATAAGTGTGGTGTTTAAAGAACACTTCCACTTCTACTCAAGTCAGTTTTTGATATAGCACTTGCCCTTCTACTCCACTCCTCTACTCCAGTACTTTATACATCTCTGGTGACACTTATGCCAGCTATGAACTGCACACTAAAACTAGGCTACAGTTTGCAGTTACAGTTTACAGTTGACTCACCAAAATGATACCGCAACCCTATCTGGACGAAATATCGATGGTCTGCGTGTAATCCAAACATTACGCTTCCCATAAACTCCCTCACTGAAATGTTAAGGTTTTGTTTACATATAATAAATCTTTGGTGTAAGATGTAGTTCAGAGACCATTCCACTTTTATGATGTACTAATAAACTGTCTAAAAAAAGTCTAAACTGTCTAAAAAGTCTATACACCAAAAATCTCTAAAATCTATCTAGTGGATCTTTTGATCTCTAAATCTCCTATACCAGGGATATTCAACTTCAGTACCAAGAGGGCCGAATGGAAAAATCACGGTAGTTTCGGGGGCCGCATAAAATAAGACACTGCAAAATAATTGTGTCTAACAATATTTAATAAAGTCATAGCAAAATCTAATTCAGTTAATTTAATTTGATACAGTGGCAATGTCTCAAGTAGCCTATGTCAACAAATATTTGAATAGAAATGGATGGGATGGAATAGGAGGAAATAGGATGATAAGCAAATCATCAAAACAACATGACTAGATCAAAATGTTCGTATTTCTCACCCTCTGGCCAGTTTCCCGCCCCCTGGCGTTGATTGGCTAGTTCATTGTGAGGCCTATTGGCTGTTTTTTTCGCTGAAGCAGATTGAACTATCTGAGTGAACAGTAAATTGGTTAACTATCTGAGCTAAATAAACACCCAATGGACTTATCAGGAATTCAACCATACAAAAGCCAGATCCACAGCGTTTGGAAATGAATGTGTCAGACTGGTACGTTTTATTAGAATTCCCGGTAACTAACATTACATTAAAGGTCTCCTTCCAAAATAAACCGATTAGGACTTGATGTTTTTACTTTACCATAAGTCAGCCCAAATTGTACTTCTATGCTCAACTCCAAAATGCTCTCCTACCCCTGTAGTCTGTATTCGCCTGTGATAGAAAACTGCCGGGAAAAACGAGCGAATCGGAAAAGCCATACAAATGTACGTCAATTTGAACATTAGCTATGCAGTTAACCCGCCCTCAAGAAACGTTAGGCTGCCTGCAGACAGACCCACTATAGGGAGCGTCACAGTGTTGTTAGCCAATCAGAGGGGAAACATTTGCATATCATTAATATTCATAAGAATCCTCTCGAGCTATCCCTGCTCTCGTTTTCACCTGACTAAAATAGCTTGAAACAAGACAACCACAGCATATTTTTTGTCGAAACCAACTCTCATGACATTATTTTAGACAAGAGACCACCACAAAATTAATGAAAATACGATGGAATGAGACCTTTAAAACTAGGGTTGCTTCACACATTCAGACACGGCATTGGGAAGTTAAACAGAGTTGTCATTTTACATGAAGGACATGAAGGAGTGCAATAACTAATGTGTTAAATATGAATGTTGCCCATTTAAAATACCCGATATCCGACATCATAGTACTATTTATGGCGCATTTCCACTACGGGGTGGAGTAAAGCCTCAGGCTTTACGTCTTTCCATTATCGGGGCTGGCCCAGGGCCGGGGCTTTTTCAGTTAGCCTATTTGTTGCGACCTGCATCCTCCTCTTTTGCCTGCGAGAGGCCAACATTATTTGGTACCACTTGGCATGTTTTGTCTGTCTCTCTTCATTTTCTCAGAGAAAACAAATAAAGTTGTATAACACAAACAAAGTTTTCCACGTCCAGCTTTCAGTAGCCTAGGCTAACGTATTTCTACTTTATGATATTATGGAATTGTTAGCCTTTATGACAACGTTATGCAGAACCATTTAACATTTAATTTTATGTAGGCATAGGCACCGCTGTCACCCTATCCGGATTAAACTTCCTGAGTCTGCTCATAAGATTGGCACTACGTGCTCCATAGACTTCCATTCATCGAACTTGCGCGTGTTCGCTTATTTTCCATCAAACTTTGTGAAAAATTTTGATGGACCAATAATTCCACTTGTATTACGCACAGATACATAGTACACGTCTATACAATAAAAATCTCCGCCATTTACAAGGCACGTCTGGAAAGATTTGATTGTATTCCCAAAGCCCCTATTGCCTCCCATTATTTACCAAACTTTTGATGCATTTTTCTCACCCTGAGGCTTTTGTCATGACCCTCAAACGATGGGGCCCATATATTACTATGCATTAATTAATTAAAAAAACCAAAACACAATGTACACATTGGTTTAGCAGGAATGAATGTAAACAACGTGATCTCTGAGCCACGTGCGTTTGTTTGTTGATGGTGTGTAACATTACGTTGTTTTGAACGGATTTGTTATTGTGGCTGTCTGCCCATAAAAAAAAATGAAATAGCTCTTTCTCATCACTGTTTCAAAGATGACAACATGACTACAACAGCATTTGCAATTATATTTAATGTCCATTAGATATCACTACATGCTGAAGACTTTTCGAAAAAGTACAGTGAATACAGTCAGGATGCGATTTGTAGGGGGGATGGGTAACTTTCAACAATCTCATCTCATTCTCGGCAATCTCATTCTCAATCGTGAACGTCCCAATGCACATAAATATCGGTAGTCCAAGGAAACAATCTCCGCCGATCCTCTGACATGTTCGCGTGATTGGACCTAATCCATGGTTCTGAAGCCCTAATAAGCCATCACATCGTGGCCGGCACAGAAAATGAAATGTTTCATGTCTTTTAAAGTTTGCATTGAAGATGAATGTCCATAAGGTTCACCAGAATTACCCCCTGGCTTTGCTAGTTCTGTTAAAATAAAATCCCTACATTGATCTTTAGTTCACGACTTTTCCAAAAATTGATTTATTAATCATCTATTGGATTTTGATGAGTGTATGATAAAATTAAAATATGACCATTTTTACCTAGAACCGCCGAGAAGTCATTTTTCCTTATATATCACCGTTTACAGCTGTTCTCTCGCGCTGCTCCTATTTGTCTAGCACGACGCACGTGAAGGCATCCTACTTTGACACCGCACCATTGATTAAAATATTGCAAAATCTAAGACATGGACACTCACAAAAGATGACGAGGCAATGCAGTGTTCTCTAATATATTGGACATAGGCCGCACTGAACGCGTGGGTTATAGGCTACTGGAGCTACACAGACACAAATATTGCCCAGCGATTTCACCCTGGAGCTCTTCAAGCTGTTGCGCAGGCCTGCATCGTTTGTGAATAATGTGCGTGCATGTGTGTGTGAAAGAGACGTTACTGTTCTTCTAAAATAGCCGCCACAATCCACCCATCTGTTAACCCGTACAATTTTCACTATTCTTTCTCCTCCTCTCTCTTTCCACTCCACTTACTTCTCTCTCTTCACTTAGCCAGCATCTGTATATGGTTTCACATGCAATATAACTCACATTCTCTGAAATCTAATGGAGACTGTTCTAACTCATCTCCTCTCTGATTTTCCATGCCTTTACAACCGTCATGAGTCATCACTGCCTTCCACTGCCTGCGCTTGCACCTCCTGGGTTCTCCTGGGACCTTCTTCCAACGTGATCCGGCGGCACTCATCAATGGTCCTCAACCCACTCCACTGTCCATGCCACTGCCTCCCTGCTGAGGGTCACCCCTGCCTTCCAGTGCCTGATCCTGCATCTCTGGCTTCCTGGGTGGTCTGCCTTCAGCTTCACAGATGACCCTGACATGATTGATACAGCCTCTAGCTGGCCCCTGGCTTGACTACGCCTAATGACATGGGACTATATCCTGGGATTCTAATGGGACTCCTATATTACTTTACTTTATTTACCAAAACTTTCTTGTAATGTGTATCTAATGGAATAATAGTGGACTACTCACCATCTGAGAGACTGAAAACCTGCCCTAGGCAGTTGGGTTAGCCCCTTGAGCCGTCGGAACTGCCCAAGGTTTCTTCCTCTACCATAACAAGTAAAAACAAAAAACGCAGCTAGGGAGTTTTTCCTTGCCCCTGTTGCTCATTGGGCCTCTTGTGTTAAGCGCTTTGTGACATGCCTTTTGTAAAAATGCGCTATATAAATAAAATTGAATTGAATTGAATTAAAATAGTTAGGCCTACTGAATACTGTTATTTTGTTACTAATAGTTATTTGAGAGTTTTCGTGTTTGTGTTAACATACATTAGGCTAATTACAGTAATTAATAATTCAATTCAATAAAAATAATTAGAATAAAGAACTCTATTGCTGACGCTATTCCAGCATGAGAGTCAAAATGACCGGCGGTGAAACGACTTGGTGGTTCTAGAAGGACTGGAATGTTGGCGGCTCTAGTGTGAAAAAAAGATAACACAAAACAACACCCCTTACAAAAAAGAGAGGGGAGAACATTTTCAATATGTAGGTAATATGAACACATTTGGGACAAAGCCATTTTTGTTCTTCCTCCATTGCTTCTATGGGTATCTTCACACAGGCTGGATGCTACCACTTTAAGCATTGCTTTGCCAATTAGAACATCGCACCATCATTTGACAATGATGTTCGACAGATACAGAACTCAGGCACAGCTTGTGCTTCCATAAGGCCGCTTCATAATAGATCTCTGCGGCAGGTCCCAGCACCACCTGGGCCTTCACGCCCTTCCACAGGACCTGATATCAGTCTTTTTTTTTTTAAAGAAACTTTTTGCCTTTTATTTGGAAAGTGACAGTGAAGATACAGACAGGAAATGAATGGGAGAGAGAGATGGGGAAGGATCGGCAAAGGACCACAGGTCGGATTCAAACTCGGGTCGCCGGAGTCATGGCACAATGCCTTAGCCCGCTGAGCCAAAGCGCCTCCTGATATCAGTCTTTTAAAATAATTTAGTTCTCAACCTAAAGAGAATATAGTTTTCAGCTTGGTGTGATGTCTTTCATGGTCCAGTCAATAACCGGATTCAAACCCAAATGAGGGCCTTCCTGTACGCCTGCATGGAGGCCTCAATGTGTGTCTGTGTGTGTAAGATCAGTTGGAGCCCCTTTGGACATGGACGTAACATCACCCACAGTATGACTGTATTCACTGTACTTTATATCTAGTCAGTGGCGTGCACAGACTAGATATAAGACATAGACATAGTGATATAAGACATAGACATAGTGATATCTAGTCAGTGGCGTGCACAGACATTTTAGGGGGCAAGTGCTCCAGTGGGGAAAAGGGCACTTTCTGAGCAGGTGAAAGACCTTAGGCTATTATAAAAGTCTGAGAAAAATAAAAACGCACAGGTTAAATTCAACTTTTCATTTATTTGAAACATTCTCTAATAATCAAAAGTCACACCACAAAATAATAAAATGTGTAGGCCTACTCTAAACTATATAGGCTAGTCATTCACCCCTTGAGGCATTTAATCTACAGCCACGTACCCCTCTAAAACGAATAAACCGTGTCACTATTCTGTCACAACAGTGTGTCTTCAGTGTGTGACCAGTTAAGAACTGCACCTTTGTAATTTGTAACAAAAATACACATTCAATGGGTTCAAAGGAGCTCCTCTTTGTGATAAGCGCTTTGAGACATGCCTTTTGTAAAATGCGCTATACCAATAAAATTGAATTGAATTGAACCTTTATATGCATAACGGCATGCATGGCAATGTGATATTTTTAACCGTGTTATGATAGCACATTGCTAACAGGCTACATTCACAACAAAATAATTACAAGTTGGGCTTAGAGAGCAATTGCACTCGATTCATGTGTTTCCTGGCTGGTGCGGGGCAAGGGAAGAGCTGCCTGTCCGCCGTTGCTTCCAGTTTCTACTGTGTGTGCGGTGTGTGTGCAGAGGGGGCACACATCGGGCCATTATTTTCACATTTTTAATCGCGCAGCTTTTCTAAATATCATGTCAACATTGGCCTCAGTAAACTGTAAAAAAAAAAAAAAACTTTCCAAAAATACTTTTCATAGCCTACATTTTTTTTTTTTTTTTAAAAAGGCTGATTACAAAAGGAATACACAATAATACAAGGTCGAACAAATAATTCGCACCCCGACTGTATTCACTGTACTTTTTCGAAAAGTCTTCAGCTTGTAGTGATATCTAATGGACATTAAACATGATTGGAAATGCTGTTGTAGTCATGTTGTCATCTTTGAATGGACCAATTGGATTGGACAATGTAATGGAGGAGGTGTAGCTTTGCGCTGTCTACGTAGACAGATCACTAGTTTCAGATTGTTTTTTTTCAGCCCGGCAAATTCTAGCCTTAAATTTGCATACAGATGAAGGCGGAAGATGGTGCTGGGAGTTTCAGTATGGTCCGTTGGATACCTTATGCTCTATGCGATGCTGTTCGACGTCACTTCTGCTAACGTTTCACATAAATACAAAACAAAACAGAGCAAGCTCCCCCCTCCCCCCAGTGTAATCGTACCTTAGTCAGTATGAGCTGTATAATTATCTCCGTCTTGTAATGTCACTTTCATGAGATAGCTTTGGAGATAACTGTTATTTTTTATTTTTGCGTGTGAAAGCTCTCACAACAAGTAATCTTAAACGTGCCACCTTTGCATCTGATGGGAAGTTCTTTTGCTTCGCTCCAAGTTCGCTCCACCGTTAAAACGAATCCCCAATGTAAGCCTGGGTCTTATTTCGTTGCTTCTCAATTTCTCTTAATCTCGCCTTATATTCCTCCGAGCGTCTTTTCTTCAGACGTGCCTCAGCCATTTTCCAAAAATAATTTACCGACACAGTATTCAAACTCACACCCGGATTCACACTGTACAATCAACTCTGTCGCACGAGCATTAACCCCCACCTCCTCTTGCCGATTGGTTGGCCGTTGTCTGTTATTGCTTTGGTGCACATCCTCCTGCCCCTAGTGTTTGTTTTGGTATTGCAGCTTCTGTGTTGTGTTTTGAGACCGGGTTTTTTCCCAATGTATTCAGCAGGCAGACAGCAAGCCGATCAAGGGGTGGTAGGAACGGTTTGAGATAAAAATGAAATTGAACTAAAATCTTGCAAAATTGCACAGAGCACCTTTAAACTACCTATATTTAACAATAACAAGATAAATGTGGTTTTGCATTCTATGGGCTCTTTAACATTGTAGATATCAATAAGGTCTTTCTGACTAGTTGTAATTACCAGTACATTTTGGATGGTCCGAATTGTCATTCAAGATATCTGTAACGTATATGTTACTAGTCGAACCGATAGATAGAGATGTCTGTAATACAGTTATGTCTAAGCGAATTACAGATATCTGCAATTATACTGTTGAAAACAAGACTCTACTTTTCACACATCCTAACTGACAATTGTGGATATCTGTATTTCAGTTTTGACTAGGCAGATTGAAAGTTAAAGATTTCTCAAATGTCATTATGAGTAGTGCAAATTATCAAACACTCCTCCCTCTGACCACTCTGACATGTACCCTACTTATAATCATTTAACAGTTAACAGGTGCATGAAGATGCTCTGGGCCCGCCTACAGTGAAATGACATATGTAATGTCATTTCGCTTAGTCATTCTGCCATTTTGGCTAGGCAGAATGTACGTTGCAGATATCTCACATTTCAGATATCTCTAATCAAAATTCAATTAAAGATATCTATAACTTCATAATAGATATCTACAATGACATTATGACTATCCCTTACTCCAGCTTGAGATATCTACAATGTAATTTTGACGAGTCATAATTCCAATTACAGATATCTACAACTTCCTTTCACCTAGTTAAAACTTAATTTAAGATATCTCCAAAGGGACACAAATCTTGAATTGAGGTGACTAGCCAAAATCAAATTGTAGATATCAAATACAAATAGGAATTACAGATATCTATAGGCTAATTAAATTGCATATATTCATAATTCACATTGTGGATATCTGAAATTGAATTGTAGATAGGGCCTATCTATTATGATGAACCCTATAGAAATGAATGGCATAAGTGATGTAATTTGCCCTAGGAAGAATGTCTTTGTTGATATCTGAAATGTTTTTTTTTTTTATAGGCAAAACTGAATTACAGATATCTGCAACTCATATCCAGTTTAGCTTTTAAATCTTAAAACGATTTGCCATACATGATTCGTTGACAGAAGCCTGCTTTAGGGCTCGTCGGATGTAATTCCTTGGATCGGGTATGACAATTGATTGACCTGAGAGTTCATTTTATTTAGGCCTATTCAGTTTTTGGACCATTGTTACCCTGTCTGTAAAGATCATGCAATCTGCACTAGACTATACTAGATTATTTGGAATCGAGAAATATCAGTCATTTTCTGAAAAGTGCAAAACAGGAGTCTGTGGTCACCTCTAAATATTCCGATTGCTATCAACGCAGTACACAAGTAGGGCGTGGAGGCGTGGCAAGCGGAAGGAAACTGGAGCCAGGATGAAGCTTGTCAGCCTTGAAACCACGACACGCTCGCCAATATATCTATTCTCAAGTTACATCTCAAGTGCAGTGTTTTAACAGGGCTAGAAGGAGAGGTGACGCACCCAACAATTACTTAATTGTTCCCCTTACACATATTAAGCATCTGAAAACCCAGGAATATGAACATGGCTGGACTTCCACCCGAGGTTCGAGGTCTTCAAACAGATGAGGTAGGCTAACTAAACTAACGTTAGCAGGCTAGTAATCTGTATATCAGCTAGCTTGTTTGTTGTAAAGAAGCTGTAAGATTTATAACATTAAATCACTATTGATGACGCAAACTGTGCCCTGTATATAAACGTTAGCGTGTAACTAACATTAGCATTAACGTTGAACGACGTTAGATTTGTAAGGTAAATTCTCTTATCCTGACTCTAACTTCGGTAAAACAACACATGAAAAATGCATGCAAGTGTTGGGCTTATAAGTGTCGTGGTACACTTATAAGCATTCTTGCAAACAGCTGTAAGCTGGTCAGTTTTAAGAATTGAATTGTCAATTAAAGGTACAGCGAGTCTTTTTCATATAAAATAATATCTCATGTCCATTATCTATTATTTCTCTTGGGTCACTGTTAAAATATACGTTTTGATTGTAATTCACACAGTCTCTGAAAACTGAAACAAAGAATTGGGTCAGCGCCCAATTAAAAACGCATTAATTACACCGTTAATTCACGTTGTTAATGTCAACATCTGTTGATGACAGGATACGTTAATTAAGGACGTCGTTGCCTAATAAATATCCAGGTTGTAGAGGAAGTGTAAATGTTTATACATTAGCTCATATTACCATGGAATTAAGGTTTATCACGTGAGTGTCATGCTGGGTAAGTTGAAGTCAGTTCAGAGTGGTTCAACAACACAAATAAAACCTATAGCCTTGGCTATCAGTATTTTCTCATACTGTCATGTGACGATTACTCATGGCATGTAGAGTACTGTAAAAGACTGTAATGTATTGTGGTGAGTCAGTTGTTCCATTACACCTTAATCGAAAGCACAGAATTGCATTGCAGGCCTACTAAACAAACAAGATTTTCACACATGTACTAAACAAACAAGTTTTTTTTTGGGATGCTGTCTTGTAAAATTTACTTGATAGTTGCATAACCTTTAGAAATATAATGCTGAAATATACTTTGAAAGATAATGCCGTCCTTATACTCATTTCCCATGTCTTCACAGGACGAAGCAAGAATCATAAGAGTCAAAGTCATTGCTGGTATTGGGCTGGCAAAGAAAGACATCCTAGGTGCAAGGTGAGTGTGTAGTTAGTCCAATTGCTTGTGCCCCACCTTAAACTGTTATGCACATATAATTGACCTTAACATCCCTGTGTAACATTTTTCTGAATAGTGACAAACAGATTCAGATTCAAGCTTGTCAGATTCTACATGTAAAGGGTGGTGAAATAAGCACTAGTTAGTTGTGTTAAGGTGAATTAAGTTTTCAGACCAGACGCAGGCTTAACGTTGGTTTGCAGATTTTTCCAGACAAGGGGACTTTACATGGATCTTACTTAGAAGAGAGCTGCTGTGTGAACTGGTTGGAGCTCAAGCCTAAAATATCAGGTCGCCCACATAATTACTGCTCCCATACTCAGTATCACAATATTTTGGAAACATCTGATAGTTCTTAAATAGGCTAGTTATCAGCCAGGGTCATTTGTGGAGGAGTTTTTGTTTTGTCAACGTGTTTAGGAGGCTGTTGTTTAGGATGTAATCTGTGTCAAGTTGTGCTACATGAGATCACAGTGTTTTGAAGTTTGCTCTGTTGTGTGTTTGCCTTGAGAGTGTTTTTGTTGAATTGACCTATGGCTAAACCATGCCCCCGAACACAATGAGCCAATCACAGTGCGCATAGCTAACCCATTACACTCGGACATTCTCGGCTTCCACGTCCATTCAAATGCATTGGAGGTGGTCCGTTTTCACTTGTTTTTCAATATTTTTTCTTTGAATTTGAAGTTTAAAATGGTCAAACACTGTGCATGGGGTACATGCAACACTGACACAAGATACCCCGAGAGGTTGGGCGACGGTATTTATTTTTTACCCTTTCCAAAGCCCGAGATAAGTGTTTGCTCTGGATAAAATTATTCGGTAGACCACAACACCAGTTAAACGTGGAGAAAATCAACAAGGATGTCTTCGTCTTTTCTAAGGTCCTAAATCAACAACACATTATCTTTAACATGTCTAACGTAACATTAGCCTAAAATAAGAAAACGACAGCCTAACGTTAGCTTAATCATGTCACTTTGTTTACATGGTTCATGAGTTCATTGACTGGTTATAGCATAGTTATGCTAGTTTTTGTACTTTTATTGGCGATGGTTTTTCGCGTTTGCACTGTGACCTGTACACTTTTGCCTGGAGCTGTAGTTTCATACCAAATGTTTCAACAACAACGTCATCAACATACCAGAGTTTCCCCTAGGATGTCTTTGAAGGTGCGGGGGCAAGGACCACGGCTCAAAGACCCCGACACTCAAAGACCCTGACACCAAATGCACAAAAAACACCCTAAATGGAAATAAATGAATAAACCTAGTCTTAAAATACCCGTAACAAGCATAACCTGCAGAGCCAGGCAGTTTACAAGACAGTGAGGGAGACTAAATCAACAATCCAACCAACACCCCCAACCCCCTGAACATTTCACACCATACTGTATGTGCAAGAACATATTATATTCACATTAGCCACAAACAGATAAATCTTGAATGGCTTGGTGGCAAAGCTTGCTGTATAGCTCAGAGCATTATATACATGTAGTAAATATCTTATATAGTAGTGTTAAAATGTTCATAATTTCAAAACATTGACAGGCACTACTGTAAGCAAACATGCTTTCAGATATCGTCAATTTCAGAAATTGACAGTTTAAAATACAAAGCAGAAGTATCAGGCCTAATTAATTTCAATGGACAATATTCTTAGATCTTGCCAAAGATAGGCCCTACACCCACAAGACTACAGCATTAAGGCCTAGGAGTTCGCTATGAAAAAAGGGCTGCATTTAAAAAGTCCTGCTGTTTATTCAACGTTAACAGTCCTGTTCAACATGTCAATCGCGTCACTGCTTTCTTGTATGTCTGGCAAGATCAGACGCTGAAAAGAGAAATGCTAGCATAGAGCGGTATTGCAGAGAGCTGTGTTGCGCCTCAAGGCAGCATTCATTGAATGACAATTCATGAACGCGTTCATAATTTGGGTGGACGTGAACTGAACGAACTATATTATTGCCTGATGAGTGATACTGTGAAGACGTTCCTTTTTAAATTTGTGAACTAACTGAACTAGCTGCTGCTAGTTCATGTGGAAAGTGAACTTTCCCAACGATGAAAAGGAGCTAGCCTTCTATGACAGTTAGTGTAGGCTAATCACTCAAATGACCATTCATTTACACAAATGAATAGCCCCCTACCTGCTCGAAATTCAGGGAAACACAACTTACACTAGCGGTCTGGCTTTACTGAAATGGAAAAAGTGCGCTTACATTTCTCACGAACGAAATCGGGAAACTGGCAAACTATAAATCTATCTAGAGGCTGCTTACAGGTGAATCCCTAAATTTATGAAATGACTAACACTACCTAATAGAAGTCTTAATAATGTAACATAATGTAACGTAATTTTAAGTAACACTGAACAAAGTAACATAACGGCTGCTGTCTACCGGTAGGCTACTCGTCAATAAATGTTGATTACCTTTGCGTGCTCATCAGCTGATGACCAACAACACAAAGCTAGGCGGAGCGTTAGAACCCCCAGCCAGACCTGAGAGTGGGCTGGGGAAAACGCAACTGTGCTCCGGACGCAAAGACTTGGGGATGAGCGGAGAAATGTGTTGACAGAGTTGAATATAGGCAATGAATGAGTAGAGTCGAATACATAGGCTAATTCTGAAGGTGCGGAGGCAAAAAATTAAGGTGCGGTGGCCCGCTGCAGTAAAATGTACATAGGGGAAACCCTGCATACCCCTCCATTGAATAAGTCTGACCCTTTTCGTCACTTCCAGATGAAATTTGATCTTTCTGACTCCAAAAATCATGTATTGCCTCCTGAGAAATGTCAGCCACAGTGACAGCTGCCATAGCGCCGGTTACTGAATGTTGATTGTTTGTCCGAGTGAGTGGAAGGGGCGTGGCTTAGCCATAGGTCAATTGCTCTAAAGTTGTGCAGCTGTTGACCTTTAACTTACTTTAACTTACTTTGCTGTTACTGTATCAGGAATGATGGTAGCAATTCAATTTTATTTATATAGTGCTTTTTTACAAAAGGCAAAGTGCTTAACACAAAGAGGCCCAATGAGCAACAGGGGCAAGGAAAAACTCCCTATCAGGGTTTTTTGTTTTTACTTGTTATGGTAAAGGAAGAAACCTTGGGCAGTTCCGACGGCTCAAGGGGCTAGCCCAACTGCCTAGGGCAGGTTTTCAGTCTCTCAGATGGTGATTAGTCCACTATTATTCCATTAGGTACACATTATAAGAAAATTGTGGTATAAATAAAGTAATATAGGAGTCTCATTATAATCCCAGGATATAGTCCCATGTCATTAGGTGCAGTCAAGCCAGGGGCCAGCTGGAGGCTGTATTAATCATGTCAGGGTCGTCTGTGGAGCTGAAGGCAAATCTGGTCAGACACTATTTTTTCAAGAATCTTTGATATTAAGTTAAGTTAGTTAAGTCACTTAATTGTCAATTTCTCTACATATACTGGACATACAGAGGAATCGAAATTACGTTTCTAGCTATCCCACAGTGATGCGCATGGCCAGGAGAGCCAGAGGCCGCGGCTGCGTCTCCACACGCCGCCTACCAATTCACACACAGTCATACACCAGTGGAGGGGATTACCATGCAAGGCTCCAGCCTGCCACCAGGAGCAGGCTGGTGTCGATGGTGTCACCACCACCGCCCATATAAATGGGAGGCTGGATATAGGTCGATAGTTAGCCAGGACATCAGGGTCAAGGTTGGGCTTTTTGGATTGAAATCAGGGGATCAGGGGATTGAAAGAACTAGGCTATCAAGCTGAAGCCAACATTAGTTTAGTAAGGCTCCCCAATGTTTGGGATGTTCTAATGTTGACTGGGTAGATTTACCTGCAATGAACAGTACCAGAAGTGTTATATTTTATTTATTCATTTAACGTTGGCCTTGTCTAAGCTATTATACATAGCCTAATTTCATAGCCCTCTGTTTGACTTGTACCCTCAAGCTAAAGGTTTCATACTCATTTGTTTGTAACAAACAGATTCAAATTGTTGTCTATCCCCTCATTAGGCTAACCCTTGTTTTTTTCACGAAGTGGCAAGCTTAGTGTTATAATTTTATCTACGAAATGGCATGCTATTAGGTCTGTATAACGCTTTGCAGTGCTTTGTTCTATTTGCAGAATTTACTTGGAAGAAATTGAAAAATTGACTCAACTTCCTTTATCAGTTTTGCAGGCAACTCAGCAAATAGATAAATTGGGTTTTTTTTTTTTTGTTGATTTCCGAATGTGATTTTTTGACACAATGAATATTGAAACATTGAAACTAAACTGAGTAAAAATAAGCCAATTTTCCATTTCTGCATCGTGTTTTGGCGGAACCATTCATGGCGGTGGAGGGTGTCCTGGTTCAGGGTGTGCTGCTAAAGCTGGATTTATATTTTGTTGCCATGGTTCACTCACTGCAGTCTCCAGACTGCGACCGGAAAGCACACACACAAAGGACCCTTTCTAAACTCGACAACCCCCTATCGTTGTGGCGGTGAACTGCCACGTGTAGCAATTACGCGGACGCAGAGGTATAAATCGACCACGGAAGTATAAATAAAAAATGTCGGCGAAGGTGTCTGTGTTGGCGCGACGCAGAAGTATAAATCCAGCTTTTCCTAGGCCTGTATGCCTACCAGATTGACTGGAGGCGATCAGATCCTCAGTCCTACCTGTAACCTGACTGGGTTCCTACTTGAATTTATTACAGTCTAGGCCGCACAAGGTTGTTACTTTTTTTTTTTGTTTGTTTTTTTGGTTTAAGGCACCACTTCAACTTATTATCTTATGTTGAAACGTCTCTGCACAATCATTTCAGGAAAGATGGTCAGAGATAGTAGCCTAATGCAATTAATGAGTTTGATATAAATTATCCTAATTTGGTTATACGGTTGATGGTTTGGATGGAGACGCAACCCCCACCCACTGAATAAACAGAAGCTACAGAAACATGCCTTTAGTCTACATGCTACACATGACCCATAATTCTCACAAACCTGACGATTTGCCAACTATTGATGCAAAGATGCAGACGTTGTGACGTGAAAAGGTTTTCAAGGACGTCTTCACAAGCAGAGACATGAGCCGGACAAAACTTCTGGGCTTAAGTGTCCACGGTGGTCAAACCCCCGCCGCTCATGGTATGCTCCTACTCCAAGCGAAAAAATAGAAAATTAAAATATTGAGTCATTGTTTGACTTTTGAACTTCTGAACAGAACACCACCACACAATATATATAAAATATACAAAATATAATTCTAGCAGCAGTGATCAATTTGCTAAGATATCTGAGAAAAGATTAATTTTTAAGCCAATTGTCATTATTTAC
Source organism: Limnothrissa miodon (assembly GCA_017657215.1). NCBI lineage: Eukaryota > Metazoa > Chordata > Actinopteri > Clupeiformes > Clupeidae > Limnothrissa > Limnothrissa miodon. Next base: position 184,087 of record JAGFZM010001271.1, read on the forward strand.
CTGTGTATTATACAAATAGAACAAAGCACGTTACATATATTCCATATATTCCATTCTGCAATTGAATGTATTTTGTTTAGCTAGATGTGTGATGGGTTACAGCTATCAACCCAAAACCCGCACGGTGCGGGCAAAATCGCATACCTCCGTCTCTGTCAGTTTACTCTGGAACGGTATGTCACAGCGGGATGGAACGCATATCACCAGAAAGAGGACAACAAGGGCTTTCCAACTATATGTACTTGTGTGTACACCAATGTGGTGTTGAGATAAGAATTTTTTAAATTTACCTTCATTTTATAAATAGTACAGTCGACAATCAGTGCTGTCATCACACTATTCTAAGTTCAATAACTCGCAAACCCGACATCGCACAGACACGACTCGCATATCAAACGAAAGTACAGAAACAGGACTTGCAAATGATACCAAATAAGCAATCATGGTATAAATGTAAAATAAATGTATTGAAATTATGACTACTGCTGTCAAACCGAATTTACACTTATGAACTTATGAACAGCAAAGTTACCGATCCTTGAAGGATATAAGCCTGAAACGTCTTAGTTGCAAAAAATGTAATCCAGTTTTTGCAAATACTGTATATCTCTGCATGGTGCTATTTATAATATTGATAATTTATCCTGCTGCTTCCAACACCACTTCTGCATTCTTCAGAAAAAGAATGCACACCTCCAGTGCACTTGCATGTTTGAAATGCGCATTCTCACGTGTGGTCAGTTTAGGTCCGGTCAAAAGTTCAGTTTGGGTCAGTTCACTCTACTCAAAAATGATGGTCTCCTTCTCTGCGTCAAGAGAGAGAAGATAAAACAAACAATAACCATGTCAAAAAGAGAAAAAGTTTACTCCAGCCAAAGTGGCTGCGATGATAACTGAGGATGATGCCATTATCAGTAATGATTATGGTCAAAGTGTCCAAGTTACATATTACATGTTTGTTTGAAATAAAACGGATTTTTTTTTTATCACAGAGTAAATCCATAACATTTTATTCAGAAAAAAAGAAAAAATCTGTTTCCGTCAGGCACACACCACAGGTTTTTGTACACTGCTAAGTCACAGAACATCCCACTACCATGGTTCTTATATTGCCAGATTCCAGACAGTCTCCTCTCACAGATATGTAATATCCATAATGTAAGCTTTCTATGGTGAGAACATATATATATATATATATATATATATATATATATATATATATATATA